>QPKB01000006.1:13300811-13657618 GCA_003546025.1 Camphora micrantha | reverse complement strand
TAATGTTCTCCTAACAGCATATGAGGGCCCACTTAGATGCCTTCTTGATGGTAGGGGACGGGTATATGAAAAGGTTTCTTCGTAGATAAGGAGCAATAAAAGAATTTATCCTGTTAAATCATCCGATCCCTTGATTTAATAGCCTCAATGTTTAGTTATTTTTTATCCATAATTTCTTTTGAGAATCAATCTAATGATAGGTAAAGGTTTGATGAGAGTGAGGCTAGGTTCCAGATCCCAGGCAATGAGAATATCAAAAGGGCCTACACTGATCAAAGGTGGCCCCAAGTGGGCCCATATGTAGAGCTGGACTTCATTTTTCATAGCATGTATTAGAACATTTCTCATCAGTACTGAGTGAATCCTCATTATTTCAGCAGTGAATTCCCATCATTGAATCATTATTAGTAGATAAATAAATTGGCATCAGTAATTGCAATTGTACTGGATCTTTTGCTATTTATTTTCGATATGATGAATCGGTATGGGCCCAGCATTTTATGACACTATTTGGATTTGATCTGCAGTGTGGTGGAAGGTGTTTGGGCCATGATTGTTATAATTCGGTTTGGCCAATTGAGCTGCAACTCCTGTGATACCTGAGACATAACAAATTGTGCTAATAATGTGAAAGAGACGCCATTTTTTTTTTCTTGGATAAGACATGCAACTTGTTGTTTGGATCATAAAATTTTGTTGTCATCCTTGATGGGCCAGCATGCTATCACATAGGAGTGGCCCACAACCACAAACAATTTGAGACAATTTAGTGGTTTTTATTGATTTCATGTTTGACACTTTACAATGGTCTGCTTTGCTCAGATGAAATCCAAATATTCTGAGTCAATTGACCGTGATGGTCTATCTATGTGAATTTTGTTACGAAGCTCAAGTGAAAAAGGATCTTTTAAATGAGTGAGGGGGTAATAATGGCTCCTTACTCGAGTGGTAAGAATCTTAGTTTTTATCTAACTGTTTAGCGCTCTTTTCCCACCTATGTGGGTTTTCTTTTTTCTCGTGAGAATCTTCTTTCCATTTGAGTGGACTTTTTTTTTTTTTTTTTTCCGTACGTGCCCTCTCGGCCTCTCTCTTGCCGTTGGCTGGGTAAAAAAATAAAAATAAAAATAAAAATAAAATAAGAGAATGGCTAACCAGGCACATGCCCATCACTTCCTATGCCTTTTCTTTTTCTGGTGTCGCCTCTTACTACTATAACAATTAACTTGGGACGCGGTTTTGGCAATCACATTGCAACACCAAACTCTTTTGACCTTTCCCTTTTACACTAAAAAGGAGTATGGAGAGACGTGTCAGACTTTTCTGTCACAACATCCTTGGTTTATATTTTCTGTCACAACGTGTGAAGACAGCCTATCAACTGGAAAAGGAGACCATACAATTGTTGGGAAGAAAGCCCACACGATTATATATCTATATTTGATCATTTATTTTCATTTACACATTTATAATATATTTTATCCAACAGTTCAAGGAGAAGTGTCCAATCGTGAGTGAGAGATGTTATTATTAGACTAGTAATATAGAATACTGAGTTACACCTTTATAATAGAGGATTTTTCCTAAAATTTGGTCATTCCTCTCGAGAGCTCCTGAAGATAGTGCAGCACAAATTAGGTATTTTCGTCATTTTTTTTAATTTTTTTTATATTTTTTTCTGAACAACGTCTCCAAAAAAAATTTTAGAGGACGCTAGCATCGCTCCTCACGTTCGGTAGTAAAGCTGCGAATACAAGGTTCCGCCATTCTTATCGGTCGAAAAGCTGTGAATACAAATTTTTTCCTATTCATATCGGTGGAAAAGCTGCAAATACAAGTTTTTCACCATTCATATTAGTGAAAAAAGCTGCAAATATTACAAGTTTTTTACTGTTCATAAAGGCGGAAAAGTTGCAAATACAAGTTTTCCCCTGTTCATAAGCTTTTCATGAAAAGCTGCGTCCAAACCTGCAAAGACATATTTACCCTGTCGAGCAACCTTTCTCTCGGTTTCTCATGGATGGGTTCATGGTTTGAGGATAAGCTCTTCCATGTTATGTCTGCCCTTTTTTTTTTTTTCGTATCTTTCACTTTTCAAGATAAATCTCGAGAACATGAAAAAAGAAAGAAATAAAAAGTATGTTGGTCAATAGTAATCTTTTTATAAAGCCGGTGATACTGTTTTCGTAAGACGAATAGGAGAAAATGGAGTGAGGGAGATAGAGAAGTAGGTGGGAGAAAAGAAAAAAAAAAAGAGGAAGAAAGTGTTTTGTGAAAACCGTATAAAGCGACGCTAGCGTTGCTCTTATTAGATACAAGCGTCGCTCCTCTCAGCATTAGAAGAAGAAAAACAAAAAAAAAAAAAAAAAAAAAAAAAACAGAAGAGGTCCTCACATACCCCGTTTGTGCGATGCAATATTTGAAGATTCATCGTGAGAAATGGCCAAATTTTGAGGCTTTTTCCATAAAATCCTCTCTAGAATATTTAGGTGGGCCTCATGGTGGAGTTCTGGTCTTTGATGTAATTTACACGTGTAAGCTCCAAAATCCCCGTCTTAAGTTTCAACCGGTCCTTTCTACCAATCCCCGTCTTAAGTTTCAACCGGTCCTTTCTACCCCGCTTCCTTCTAGGAGGAGGGAGGGAGGGAGAGAGAGAGAGAGAGAGCGCCAAACAACCAACACGTGTAAGCTCTTCCTCTTCTCTGTCTATAAACTCTCCATCTCCCTCACCTTCAATTTGGCGAGTATCCGGCTCGCCCTCTTCGCACACCTCAGATCTGTTCTGTTTCATGCCCCTCCTAAGGTTTTTGATTCAAACCCTAATATCACCCGTGATACCAGATCTGCACAATTTCCTGTTCCTGTTCCTGTCCTTGCCTTCCTTCACCATCTCCATCTCTGTGTTCCTCATGCTTTCTTCTACCGTCTCCATTTACTTGCCTTTTGAGAACTCCCAAAAAAGAAGGAGATGATTTAACAGTTATTCATCATTTCCACCATCTATGTATGTATTCCTGATGCTGTTGTTCTACTGTCTTGAGGATGATGGTTCCTTGCCCCACGATCCTGACCGTCCTCTTCGCCTATCGTGTGTCCACCAACCTCCCCATGTCGTTGGATTGCTTCGTGCAGGCCATGGCCGGGTCTACCACCGGCCTGTTGGGATTCTACGTTTTCTTCATCTACAAGAAAGACAAACCCAAGTTAGCATTCTACTACTATAATTCTTGCTGCTGCTGCTGCTACTAAGACCGAGAACAAGAAGCTAAAATCTCCTTATTCCGAGCCCTGTGGACATTGTGCCGAGCTTGTACCACAGAGAAAAGGGATGTTTACGGTTAGAATCAAAATCCCTAGGAGGGGTATGAAAGAGAACAGATCTGAGGTGTGGGAGGAGGCCGTAGATGATCCCTGCGGCGTGACCCTTCAATCCTTTCAACTTTTACATAGTTTGTCCCACATGGACTACCTACTTCATTCGTTATCACTTTTTTTTCTTTTTTTTTTTTTTTTTTGGTCTTTCCTTCAACCAGTGCTTTTCACCAGTGTCCTTTTCCTGCCTGTGTAAATTAATGGATGGTTGTCAAATGCATGGGTGATGAAAGGGTCCTCCTTGAGTAAGTTGTCTTTGTTGTGGTGGAGGCTCTGAAATTGAAGCCCCTAAAAATCATGTTTTATTTTGTATGAATCATCTTTTAATGGAAAAAAAACTAATTAATATATAAATATATAAATATATAAATCTTGTTTTGTCGCTAATCCCAAAATTTAGTCCAATGGCAATCTGTTTTGTAACAACAACCAGGGACGATTTAACTCGTTGTGATTGTTTTATGTTCATGAGTTCATGAGTTTTAGATGTGATCAATTGCAATGTGGTATAATTTTAATTGGATTGATAGCTAATGTGGGACAATAAAATAAGGCTACAGAGAATTACTTATAATTCCGTATCAACATTGGGACCCACGTGAACACCACAAGTCTCCACATGACCTTATCGCCCAAGGCATCATAAAAGTGCCTACATGGATTGGAGTAAATTAAATTTCCATCATATTCCATGGGTGGGTTCACCGAAATATCCTTTAAATAAAAGTCAATGAACTTAAAAGGAAAGGGCTGTTTTCAATTGAAAGGATGGGGCGATTGACAGTGGCGGACCCAGGATTTTCATTTAGGTATGGCATACAATGGTCAATTGAAAAAATGATACACCTGGCAAGAAAACCTACAACATCACTCACTTCCCTAAGAACAAAAATACAAAATGGAGAGCATAACTGTGAAGATTAGCCAATAGATGTAACAATTAAAGCAAACATAATACAACAACAATCTAAGCAAATCATAAACCCAAAGGCACATGGTCAATAAGAAATACAAATCACACTAGATCCAATTTTTAATTTCTTTAAATCAAACAGTCTATGCCTAAAACCTATAAATCAAAATCTCTTCCATCAATATAAGATTCAATAGACACAAATTACAAGGACAACAGGAGTTATATCGCGGATCAACAAAAGGAAAAGTTAGACAAGTGTTTGAAATTGTAATGAAAGTGGAAGAAAAAAAATGCAAAAGTCCCGATTATCTTTTCTCCATGGATTAGTAAAAAATAAAGAAATAATTGATTTCCAATACCAAATAATCCAAAAGGGAAAAGTAAAAAGAAAAATGGAGGAAAGAAATCCAATAACCCTTACGGGTAGCAAAGCTAGATCGGATCGAAAGGAACTTCCTGAGATTTGAGTAGTTTGTAAATGATCAAACCATGGGTTTTGTAAGAAGATGGCAGGAGATTAAAGGGTAGAATACAAAAAAAAAATAGAGCATGTTCAAAAAAAAAAAAAAAAGGGGGAAGGAGACGAAGTCTTAGACGTAAGACATGTGGGGCAATTTTTCAGACAAATGTGGGGCATGGCCTAGGGCCCCATCTGATTCTCTTGAGACTTCAAGATGTGACCTGGGGCGGCCGCCCCATATGGTCACTACTTGGGTCCGCCCATGGCAATTGTAATCAAGTCTAGGGACGGACCTAGATACAAGGAACTTGGGGCTGAAACCCGACCTATTTTTGAAAATAGTTAAAACCTGGAAAAAAAAAAAAAACCTATACATTCTAAGAATTATTTATTTTTTTTCACATTTGCCTCTTTTAAGCTGAATATCTTTTACATAGAGCCCAAGTTGAATTTCTTAGGTCCGGCCTTGGTAATCATCTTCCATTCGGTTGAACCATGTTTAACCCCAAAGGGTAGTAGTTCAGTTGGTCTAGGACCACGGGCTAAAGGGGAGTTTATCCGACTTTCCTCTAGGCCTAAAGAGATTAGTCCTTTGGGCTTGGGATCCATCCCATAGCGAAAAAAAGAAAATAAAAAAAAAAAACAGAGAAAAAAAAAGTTGAACCCCGTTTAATCAACAATTCACTTGACTCACTGCCCTAGCCCCCAGCAGCGCCCCACTACCTTACCAAAAAAGTACTTTTATGTGGATGAAAAATGTCTTAAAAGGGCCATACTAGTAAAATCTTTCCTCAGATCCAAAAGTTCCTAATATAAATGCTCTAGATGAAGAGTACGGAATTTAAACTTAGTAATATTGCTTAGTGGTGGATTAAGTCGTTGGATGATGCTCAACTGTCCTATATATTGTTGCCAATGGACCACACTAAGCCATACGTGCATTTCTTAGAATCATGACTGTACCCTTTTTTCTTTTTCTTTTTTTTTTTTGAGCTTTTTGCGTATACCCCCTAAGGGATATGTAAATACACCGTTATGGTTTTAGTATTTGTAAATAGGCTCATACTTTTTTCAAATTTAATACCTTTCGTATCCTTAAACTCAGTAGACTTCCAACCACAAAAGCTTTTTAGAGTGAAATGACACTTTTGCCCATCTCTTTATCCCTATATGCACAAATTTAAAAGCTTGGACTTATTTTTGTCTGAAGCTTAAAACATTAATATTTATATTTAGTGGGAGAGAATAACCACACATAAATTTATTTTTATCAGTATAGGGCCTAATTAATCAGATTCAAATCAATCATAATGAAAATGAGAACCGGTACTCATAGTTGGTTAATTGATTCAATCCATGCTTGACCGACCATTAGATTGATGAAAGTTTCAAAATATAAGATTAGGCTTCATTTGCATTAAAGAGTTATTAAGAGAGGCAATTGGGACTTGGAATAAAATAATGGTATTTTTAGAAATAATAATATACTGATTTTTGTTTAATGGATGTATGTGCAAAGCTGTCATTTTCATAAAAGTTCAACACAAATTTCATAATGGTTATCCAATCTCATTAGGAATATTGATTTTAGGGATATGAAAGGTATTGAAATGAAAGAGTAGGGGCATATTTACAAATACAAAAACCACATGGGCCTATTTGCAAATCATACAAACCTTAGGGGGGTATATATAAAAAACTCTTTTTTTTTAACTTAGCCAAGAGGGACGGGACCCAAGTGAGAACCCCCACACACATGAGAAGACAGCACACTCAAGTGAAAAAGGAGCTCACACAAGTGAAAAGAAAGCCACACAAAGAAAGAAAAATATTCAAACAAAATATCACTTTTTACCACTCGCGTATGGAGCCATTCCCATGACAGCAAGTCATATGTGTTTTTTTCAATCGACCCTCTCGTGATCTGACTCAAACGTAACAACTGATTAAGTTGCATGTGTCCAGACATTAATGAATTGATATATTGCCCGTTTAGCTGATCATGATCACAATGGCCCTTTCACTTGTGTGGCTGGAAGGGAGAGGGAAGTGAGAGAGAAAATGTTTTTATTAATTGATCCTATGAGTTACATGATAGAGGCCACTTTCTATAGGAAATTATCACAACTAAGATATAATAAACTAAGGGGAGGGGAAAGTCAAAATGCTAATGAGAGACAACATTTCCAGACTTTTGTCTAAAGGGAAAGTAAATATTTAGGGTGGTTTAATAGCAACTTCCATTGATCTTTAAATTTGGGGCATTCGGCGATAGGTCCCTAAACATTTCACTTTCTAGCGTTAAATCTACAATCTTTTTTCATGGTGTGGCAAGTTCTTTTTTTAAATTTGAAAAAGTCCAAGTTTACCCTTTCTTTAAAATTTTTTATTTATTTAAAGATAAATCATATTCCTTGATTAGTGGGATATGCCATTAATAATGGTCAACTATTATTTAATTAGCCGCGATTAATGAAAAGGGGGATTCGGCGAGAGGTCCCTCAAAGTATGACTTTGTTGCAAACAGTCCACAAAAAAAAGTCATGCCACCAAAGGTCCTCTCACACTTTCTCATACCTAAAATGTCTAATTTACCCTTTCTTTAAATCATATCCCATGATTGGTGGGATGTCCCATTAATAATGGTCAACTACCATTTAATTGGCCACGATTAATGGAATCCCATTAATGAGATTTAAAAATAAATTCTAAAAACACACAAATAAATTTCAAAATAACTCAAATAAATTTCAAAAAATACAATAATTTCAAAAAACGCAATAAATTAAAAAAACAATAAATTTCAAAAGAACGTAGATAAATTTAAAAACATGCAAATAAGTTTAAAAAGATACAAATAACTTTCAAAAGACTCAAAGAAATCTCAAAAGATCCAAAGAAAATTCAAAAAATGCAAATAAATTTCAAAAGATGCAAATGAATTTCAAAGGATGCAAATAAAATTCAAAATACGTAAATAAAATTAAAAAATTAAAAAAATTAAAAAAAAACGCAAATACATTTGTTAAAACTAAGATAAACCAATTTCCAAATTTCAGAATTTTTTTTCCAAAAAACTCAAGTATTTTTGTCAAAACTCAGTTAAAATCATTTCAAAAAATACAAATAAATTTTAAAAGACATAAATAAAATTCAAAAACACAAATAGAACTAAGCAAATACAAATAAATTTGCCAAAAAACAAAGAAATATTCGTTCAAAAACTCAATAAAAAATTTCAAAATGGAGATAAATTTGTCAGAAACTCGGCTATATTTTTCAAAAAATCAAATAAATTTGGCAAAAACTCAGATAGATTTATTCAGAATTATTTCAAAACTCAGATAAATAGTCAAAAACTCAGTTAGATTTGTTCAGAACTTAGATAAATTTGACAGAAACTAAGCTAAATTTGATAGAAATTCAGATAAATTTGACAGAAACCCAGATAAATTTGACAGAAACTTAGCTAAATTTGCCTAGACTGGAGGCTAGATAGATTGAATTCTATGGACCTTTCTCTAATTATCTCCTTCCCTCCCAACCCCCCTTTCTCTCAAAATCAATCTCTCGCTCTCTCTCTCTCTCAAGTTCAAACACTATCCCTTCTTTCTCTCTCTATACGTCCAAACAACATTCTCTCTCTCTCTCTCTCTCTCTCTCTCTCTCTCTCTCTCTCTCTCTCAACATACATAGCAGATGCCGCAAGTGGATCTTCAAACCCTGTTACGAGTTGGTAGTGGCCGAAAAGTCGTCTGTGAGACGTTAATCGACCCGGAACCCGACAGCCTTGCCTAGTCCTTCCGCCTCCTTACCGAGAACGAGATGGATTGGGTTGATCGAAACGCCGTCCTCTACCGAAATGAATCAACCAAACGTGAAGCAATCGTTCTAAACCCCATCATCACTTCCGATTCCAATCCCAATTCAAAGTGCTTCAAATCCAAACCCTCCATCATCGGCCTATCCAAACGCCCCGACTCTGCCCAGCTCCGCCTCTCCTCATGTCGCCGCTGCTGCCGTGCCCCAAACATCCAGCTCTTCCCAAAACCGGCCGTGGCCGAACCAAAGTCGCCTAAGGTCTCCTGCATCGGAGATCTAATCGAGGAAGGCCAAGGACAACGGAAGATTGGAGTTTACATTATTTGAAATTTTAAATTTGAAAATTTTATGCCTAAAATGGTTAAAAGGATAAATTAGTCCTAAAAAATGAAATCGTGTGGATATAGGGACCTTTGGCTTCAAACAGTCTAGCTGCTTGGGCCAGAGCCCTTAAAAAGAATTTGCCTGGACTGGAGGCTGGATAGATTCAATTTTAGAGACCTTTCGCTAATTATCTCTAATGAAAATCCCATTAATGAAATTTTCAAATAAATTTTAAAAAATGCAAATAAATTTCAAAAACTAAGTTAAATTTTCTAAAATGGAGATAAATTTGTTAGAAACTCAAATATATTTGCCAAAATGTCAGACAGATTTTCCAAAAACTCAAATAGATTTGTCAAAAACTCAAATAAATTTTTCAAAAACTCAATTAAATTTATCAAAAACTCAGATAAATTTTTCAAAAAGTCAAATAGATTTAAAAAAAAAAAAAACTCTAATAGATTTATCAAAAACTCAAATAAAATTTTCAAAAACCCAAATAGATTTTTGAAAAAACTCACATAAATTTGGCAAAAACTCAGATAAATCTCCCTCTTCCGGTTTTGGTTGGATTTTGCAACCAGAAAACCTTTCGCCTACAACTAAGATCGGACAACGGTCTTATTCATCTTCGACGATTGCGCAACAACAGGCGAGGATCGGCAGCCTCTCCAGCGTGTGGGGTCCAAGCGGAAACGAGAACCTAACCCTTCTTCCTCCTTCCTCTGTGTTATGCAACAAGACTGGCAGTGGTCTTCTTCCTCAGCAGAACCAGATCGTTTGATCTTCTTCTTCCTCAACCAATGACAGCACAGGCAACGGTTGTGATCCCGCTTCTTTGGAGAGACTAGACCCCTTCTGAAATAGTGCTCTGTTCTATCAACTCCTTAGCATTGCCTTCTCTGATCTGCGATGGCCCTCTGTTTGATCAGCCAGAAACCCTTTCGCCTGCAACCAAGATTGGACAACGGTCTTCTTCCTCTCCGACGATTGCGCAGTGGCAGGTGAAGGTCGGAGGCCTCTTCGGCGTGGGGGGTCCAGGCGGAAACGAGCACGTAACCCTTCTTCCTCCTTCCTCTGTGTTCTGAAACAAGACTGGCAGTGGTCTTCTTTATCGGCAAAACCAGATCGTCTGATCTTTTTCTTCCTCAATCGATGACAGCGCAAGCAGCGGTGGCGATCCCGCTTCTCCGGCAAGACCAGAACTCTTATGAAACAAGGCTTGTGTGATCAACTCCTTAGCACTACCTTCTCTCTGATCTGCGATGCCCTCCGCACTGCGATGGCCAAGCAACACCCATAGTCGATCGCGTACTACAACTTACCGAGAGAAATAGAGAGAAGACCAAAGGGGGTTCTATGAGACAATAGAGAATGAGAGAGAACCTTGCTCTATGAATGAGGGAGAATGGAAGATTGGGAATTTTAAAATTCAGAATATTATGCCTAAACAGTTGACAGGGCAAATCAGTCATGAAAATGACTAATGTATCATATGTAGGGACCTCTTGCCAAATTATGTCCAGCTATATGGACTATAGGCCTTAGAGAAGAAGTTATTGAACTAAGGCCTTACAAGACCGTGCTAAGGGACTTTTGGCTAATTTGCCCTCAATTTTTTGCAAATATCAATAAAGGATCCTAACTCTTTGGAGCTTTCGCTTCACTTTTGTGGGGATTCTATTTTTTGGGATATTTTCTAAACTACAAATTATATCTATTCAACATTAATCTATATATATTATTTAAATTGTTCTCTTGAAAAGAGGTGTGCTCATGTTAAGTGTCCTATTAATTAGACTAGAAGTCTACTAATTAAATGATGTGCAAATATTCGCTCTATATATAGAACCCGTCATTTAATTATTTATGTTATTTATGTAAAAAAGTGAAGCTTTTCAAGACTCTCATTCAAGAACATCCAAGCAAGGGGTCGATAGGATCTCAGCCTTGGAGGTTTCTCTTTTTAAGTTGTGTCTAGTATTTGAGTATATCTCTCCTATACCTAAGTGTGGTTTTTTCTTTTTCTTTCTTCATTGGTGTAAGTTTTTTCTAATCTTAATTTATCCTTTTCGTTATCGTTCAAAAAAAATATGTATCCCTCTATTATATATACAAGGAAATCCTATTTAGTTTCCACCGACTTAAAGGGGAATGTGATTGAAGAGAGAGAAGTGATTGGTGAAAGACAGGGAGATGGGATTATAAAAGGGGGGGGTGCGGCCCTAGAGTTTGATATTGCAAATTATACCTCAAAATAAACTTTTTTTGGACATTTTTATGTATAATGTTGGAGGTAGTAGGCTTGATGCACTATTATAAGTTGAATGATATACTTATTTTAAGAAAAGATGGAAAAATTGAAGAGAAGTTAGAACCAATTCTTAAGCTACATCCAGTTCTCTCAGGTAGATCCAGTTCGGATATTTCTATTGGAACTGAGTCTGGAACCAACAAAACAAATTCCGAGTTAAAACAGGATTTGGAACAGTTATTCAGAAACAAGTCCGGGTCCCAGTCCTATATGGTTCCGACCCGGAACCGTTCCGTTTGCAACCCTAATTGCTGAAGTTGATACACTACCAAAAGGCATTATTTCTCAAGATATGCCTCTAAGGTCATATTTGGCAACCAAATCCTAAAGGAAAATTTTTTTGCTTTCCACCCACTCATGAAAAATTCATGTTTAGCAGTTGTAAATCTCCGAGGATTTAGACCTATGGATGATCGGCTCGCTTATTCGTTCATGGGACTACTGGGATCAGCGGATGTGAGAATCCGTGGGGTCCAATCCTTCCGTGACGAAAGACAAAGCGAACATCATTTTTTGTGTACAAATATGCCAAATTTTCTACTCTACTTGAAAATAATAAGCGGTGATCCGTAAATCCACCTTTTCAAGTAGAAAAAAAATTAATTTTTTGGTAACTTTCACTACACATGTGTAAAAAAAG
Organism: Camphora micrantha; assembly: GCA_003546025.1. NCBI lineage: Eukaryota > Viridiplantae > Streptophyta > Magnoliopsida > Laurales > Lauraceae > Camphora > Camphora micrantha. Next base: position 13,645,773 of record QPKB01000006.1, on the reverse strand, counting down.
ATACATGATTTGAATTTGGATGTCATGAAAGGTGATATTCATTCGTTTGCCATGAAAGGCGAAGTTTTTTTTCGTTAAAGGCTATGTTTTTGCCATGAAAGGCGATTTATAATTCTTATAAAAAAGAAAAGACAAGAGTTGTGATTTTTATGTCTCTTTAAAAAATACAAATACAATGAAAATGAAGAAAGGGAGATCTAACTTCACAGGAGATTGCGGAGACTCGTTCAGATAGGCGGTCGCAAGTCATATTTGGACTTCGCCGTCATCCGTCAGATGATAATAGAGGATGCTTTTGATTCTCTTCGCTCAGCTTGAACCTCATATTTTTAGAGAATGAGGACCAATGGGGGGGTCCTATATCCAATAAAAATCTAAGTAGATGGGCTGAAAAGCCACGTCTAAGCCATGGAAACAGAGGAAGAGGACCTTGGGGGGGTTGCCCGCCAAGGGTCTTTGGTCACCTTGTAGTGGTGGTCGCTGTAAAGCTTCTTCAATAAGAAGAGATCTTCATTGGAGCATCATAGCAACGATGTAGAGTTTTGGTTTTAGGATTTGCATGTCATACACAACACATCGTGTCCTGGAATGGTAGAAATGGCTTCTTTTTATAGGCTTTAGGTGGCCATGGGGTGAGTGGTGGCCATGAGGGGAGTTTATAAGCATTAATTGCATTAATGCTCCATGATGGAAATAGTTACACATTTTCATTTATCATTTTTGTAACTCCTTTTTCTTAAATTTTGTTTGGCCGTTGGAGAATAATGTGCTTTTAATTGCATTTAAACTTCATGAGGGGAGGAGTTACATGGTTTAATGCCATAATTGTGTTGGCTTGTAACTCCCATTCCCAGCTTGGCTTATGATTGGGCCGTCCACAATAATGAGTAATCAACCACATTAATTTGTCAAAAAATGGGTCATTAACCGCATTAAGTGGCCGCCAAAGTACTTGAAGAGTCACGGGTCATGCCGCGTCTTTTGGAATTCTACCCACGACGTAGGGAGCCCTGATCGCCGATGGATTCTTCATGCCGATTGTTGATGGATAATCATGCAATTTCAGACATTAATTGCTATCAGTGGGCCGGTACCATCTATCATGTCGATTTCTCGATCGGTCAAGTAGAAAGTGTGCTTTCTTGGTCAGCCGGTTGGCTATTTCGAAGTATTTTGATGACGAACCCCCCAAGATTTCGACAACAAATCTGTGATGTTGTCGAAGATCAACGGATTTCATACTTCGAAAATTAAATTTTTGGAAAATCCCATAGGCCAAATAGGTCGAAACGTGAGAAGACCCCAAAATTGGGAATTTGGCGAAAATCCGGCGACCCAGATTTCTAGAGTCACTAAAGACCATGCATCAATGGTCGTCGGCGACCATGGGGCATTTTCCCCCTTTCGGTCGTCGTTTTTCAGCCATCTTCTAGGTTTTTCTTCTTAGACATTTTTCTTGGAACTTTTGTACATTTTTAGCAAGATTTTCCTATAGAAAATTTGATGAGAAGCCGTGCAAATCAGAGGGCAAAGTTTTTGATTTTCCAGAAAAGCCGAAGACTTTGTCACGCGAAGGTGTCGATTTTCCGTCAAGTCAAAACTAGGTTAAACGATGTCAGAATGACCTGAAATTTGAGGTGAAGCTTCATGGGCTAGACCAACCACAGGCTTTCATTTGAGTTTTGAAGCCGTATGGAGTCCTGTCGCCAGTAGAATTGATTTTGTCGCGAGAAAGATACCGTGCTTTAATGTACGGTCAAAATATGTCCGATTGACCTGAAATTTGACAGGGAGCCTCTCAAAACCGTTTTAAGATGATCCATTAGTTCCAATTTGAAAATCATAGTCCCAAGGGGCTCCTCCGCCGGGAGGTTTGATTTAGCTTCTGAGAGGTCAAAGTCTGGTCAAATGATGTCGAAATGACCTGAAATTGATATATAGCCCCTTAGAAGTATTTTGAGACCATCCATGTGTTTTTTTATGAGTAATGGTCTCAATGGTTTCCGCCGCCGAGAGACTTGGTTTTGTTGTTTAAGGGTTGATGTTGGGTCAAACGCTGCCAGTTTGACCTGGAATTTGACATAGAGCCTCTTAGAAGTGTTTTAAGACCATTCATAGGCTCTGATTGAAAATTTGATGTCTCTGAAGTTGTTGTCGCCGGGAGGGTTGACTTTGCTGCATGGAGAATGCGGCTATTTGCATTTTGAGCAAAACAGTGTCGGAATGGTCTGGAATTTGATATAGAGCTTTCTAGTGGCATTTTGAGGCCAACTGTGTGCTCTGTTTTGTTAAACAGGGCTTCCAGTTTCATCACCACCTGGAGCTCTTGTTTAGCTGTTGTAAGAGTGAAGTTAAGCCAAATGATATCGAAATTGCCCAAAACTTCATATGTATGCTCTTCTTATGTCTGTGTTGAAGGATCTCAAAGTTTCTGGATAATTCTGACAAGATCTGATGTTTGAAGTAGCATTGCTTGTTGTGGCCGGATTATAGTTGTTAATATTGTTTCGAACCTCATCTCGCTCTGACTTGCAAATTTAAAAGTTTTGGCCAATTTGGGATTTCGGCGAAACTTTTCGCAATTACATTTCAGGAAAAATATAACATAATATATACACATATATGTAAAAAAATAAAAAAAAAGTAATAAATATAGATTTAATCCATTATATTAATTTTTTTGGAATTACATTTTGGGAAAATATAAGAGATACAAAATATATATGTGTAAAAAAAGTAAAAAAAATTGATTATGTAAAATTCCATTTTGACCGAAAAGTCACATTTCGGCCGAAATTTTGAGTTTTGGCGAAGATTGACCAAAATTCAAACCGAAAAGTGGCCACTTGACCAAAACGAAAAATTTAGGCCATTTGGGCCAAAACGGTACGAAATCAATAACTATGGGTCGGATGCAGCTTCATATAGTTTTTTGATGTTTGAAAGTGTATTAAGAGGCAAAGTGACATTTTTTGTGCCAACAATGGAAATCCCCATTTGTTTGGATTTTCAAATCTGACCCCCCTATAGGATTTGAAAGTCCTCACTTCTGCAGATTTGCACTTAAATCAAATTTTCTCAAATATATATATACATCAATATGCATCGATATTGATGTGAGATATTCTACTATACGAATCCTCAGCAGGGAATCTATGTTCCAAGGGTAGTAAGGAATCATCACATCTATGGATTTCTCACATATTGCCAAACATGCTCTAAAAGAGCGTCATAATGGTTTGCTATGTCTTGCTTCTATTTCTATTATTTATTTTGATTTAATCATTTATTCTCAATACACATTTATAATAGTGGGTTTTACCAAAAGAACCATCAAATATTTTATACTTTTAAAAGCATCCTCAAATACTTTATACCCGTAATGCCCAAAAGTAACTTATGCAACCGACATCATTTTTTTAGACCAAATTTCCTTTCACTTTATCTCTCGCTAGTTTGAGACATGACATTCGCGGGCTCGAGAAATAACACTCGTAAGCTCAGGATTTATTATCCATATACGTGTCCAGCATTATTAGCGAGTTTGGGTTTTCTGCTTCTATCCAGTTCCATTAACCAACATTCCTCAAGCATTGATTAAGCTTCTCTATAATATTAAATTTATTTATATTTTCTACAAATTTCAATAATGTCCTCATTCTAAATATGCTTTTACTACAATTAGTTGCAAATTAGCTCAAACCAATAAGAATCCAGCATAGCCTCACCTCAAAACTTTCCAAGGGACATGACTGTCATGTCAAGCTTAAGAATATGTAAAGTCAAGGTTGAATAATTTCACTATGACTTAGTTTAATCGTTCATGTACTCATTTTGACCTTACTTCTAATACAATCTGTGGAGAGTTTGCTCTAAAGTATAGAATGCTCTCCCAACTTTCTTCACTTTCTAGTATGAATTGAATATTAATATGTTTAAGTCACGATGTCAATAATCAACTCACAATGTTGAGAAGACACTCGCTAAAGTTTTCCCAAATAGGATACATACAGGTGAATTAGGTTTAAATAACAATTATGAAGCTAAAGCAACAACTTCTATAATTTGTCTTAATAGAAGAAGTTGTATCTGTCTTTGGGAGGGAGAATCACCCTTATTAAAGCGTGCCTTTCTAATCTTCCTATATACTTCATGTCTCTCTTCAAAATGCCAAAGGTAGTGATTGATGGTCTGGATCATATTCATAGGGCTTTTTTATGGGAGGGTTGTGGGGATAAGAGGAAATTACATCTGATGAAGTGGAGTGAAGTAATTAAGCCTAAATCCTATGGAGGTCTTGGTCTTAGCAATTTAGAGAATAAAAATTGGGCTTTATTGGCAAAATGGTCGTGGAGGTTTGGGGAGGAAAATGAGGCTCTTTGGAGAAGGTTAATGGCCATTAAATATGGTGATGAAAAATAGGGTTGGTAGCCTAAGGTGGGGCCTAAGCACTCTAGATCATGTATTTGGAGCGCTATTGCTTCAGTTGGGGATGACTTTAATTTGAGGGGGGAAACTTTGTGCAAAGGGGTAGGCTTCATAGTGAGGGATGGTAGAAATGTGAGATTTTGGTTGGATGATTAGGTGAACGTGGGGCCTTTGTGTGTTTTGTTTCCGAGACACTTTAAGCTAGCGGTTGATAAAGAGTCTTCTATAAGTGATTTTTTTTGTTGTGAGGAGTGGTTCTATGGTGTGGGGAGTGTCTTTTAGGAGGAGTCTCCAGCAGTTGGAGGAGGATATTTGTCAAGAGTTGTTGTGTATTCTTTCTAACTTATTTTTTGCAGGGATTCTCAGAACTCTCAGATTTGGAAGCCTTCCACTTCTGGGGAATTCTCGACTAAGGCTTTCTACTTGGCCTTGGAAGGAACTCATCCTCTTAGAGTCCCTTCTTCCCTCATGTGGTTGGGTCTTGTTCCACCGCAGGTTGAAGCCTTTTGCTGGCTAACAGTTGCGGATAAAGTATCCACAGTAAATAACCTAAGGAGAAGAGGGTTGATTCCTAACATCATGTCAGACATTTGTGTGATGTGTGGCAACAAGGAGGAATCGGTCAACCATCTTTTCCTTCTCTGTGACATGGCGGTTAGAGTTTGGAGCATTTTTATTGCAAGGCGCGGTATTGCTTGGTGTTGCCCGAAGAATTTGGAGAATGTGGTGGAGTCCTGGCTACATGGGTGCCTTAGGTGTCTTGTGGGGTGTGGTCATGTTTTATGGAAGATGATTTCTTTTGCTACCATATGGTTGATTTGGAAGGAAAGAAATGATAGGATTTTCAGAGGTGATGAGTGTTAAATATTGCATATATTACCCCTCATCAGTCCGAGTTTTATTAGCATCTCATATGCATATCATTTGTTTTACACGAAGATTTTATCCTTTTATTACATTAATGGATTATCGGATTATCATGCATAAATTTGATTATTTATAGCCCATTTTTATGTAATTTCTCTTGCATAGGTGGACTCCGCGACTAACCCAACCTTCCGGCTAGTGTTCCAAGACATCAAGAGGAGATTTCAATAAACAAGTTACATGAAGAAATCTTGGTGAAGAAATCTTGGTGAAGTATTGAAGAATTTCAAAATAAGAGGAGAAGACTTTAAGGATAAAAGAAGTCATTTTTTAATACAAATGAGTGGTTGGTGTATTAGTTAGAGCTATTTCATCTCCACTAATCAAAGCTTGCCATGACACAAATCCATGTGAAATTATATGAGCCAATCAAAAGCCTTCAAATTGAAGAAAGTTTGTTGCAACTAATCAAATTGAAGCAATCCATGTGAAAGCAAAAGAGCCAATGAAAAGCCTCCAAATTAAATTGAAGCAATCCATGTGAAAGCAAATGAGCGAATCAAAAGCCTCTAAGTTGCAACCAATCAAATGGAAGCAATCATTGTGAAAGAAAATGAGCCAATCAAATGTCCTCAATGTTCCTATAAATTGGAATATATTTGTAGAGAGAAAAACAAATCTTTTGACAAGTTAGTCTTTTAGCAAATTTGTTTTACTTTCTCTATACTTTTAGATTATAATTAAGAGTTTATTTGTAACTAATCTAGAGAAAGTGTGCGTAATTAAAGATCATTAATGAAGATTTTGAGCTCTTTCTTGATGTTTAATGGCTAAAGCTATTGAATTAGGCTCTTCTTTTGAAGCTAAGTAATGTGATTAGTTCAATTCCATACATGTTTTAGTTTAAATTCTCTACTTTTGTCTTGATTGATTAGTAGATTTTAGATTTAATTGTGCTAATCTCTCTCATTTCTCATGCTCTTTCTCTACACTCGATGCTTGGATAATTTGAATTGATGCTTTGTAATTGGATTAAGCTATTTCACATAGCATACTCTATAGCTCTTATCTTTGATCTTTTGTAACTTGATTTTGATGAATTATTGTTATGGTAGATAGATGATGATCTAGGACCATACCTTTGATTTTCTTTACTTTAATCTTCATTGGTATATCATCCAATCCAATTAGGCAAGAGATTGTTGATTGGATTATAGATTTAGGTGTTGAATTAGAACATTCATTAGTTGGATTAATTACATGCTTAGTGGATTTTGGATTGCATAATCTCTTATCTTGATTGTTGTTAATTTAATTTTTATTTGATTGGTTATTTTCACTTTGTTATATCCACATTTTACATTACTTGTTTTAAAATCCTACACATTTCGCACCACATCTTCACCTTTAATCTTCCATTTCCACCACCATTCATCTACTAGTTTAGAGTAGCTTGTTAGATTAGCTTGGATCTAATTAATTTCATATCCTAGATTGTTAATTAATTATTTACATTGCATAATTTAATAGTTTTAATTGCTTGCTTCAATTGTCTTTATTAGCTATAACTTCGTTCAATTCTACTTTAATTGAATTCATTGCTTGTTCCATCCTCTCTCCATGGGATTGATAATACGGACTCTTTAGTCCTTTACTACTTGACAACACTATAATCTTGCGGTTAAGCGTTGCACATTTTAGTGTCGATCAAGTTCTGTTCAGGGGCACTTCTTCTTCAACATTAGAGTTGATCTCTAAAGTGATCTTAAAAATTACAAGATGGGCCTTGGCTAGAAAGAAGTTCTCAAATCTATACACGAAGGACTTACTTTCTAATTGGGGAGCGTGCATAGAGTGTTGCCCTTTGTAGGAAAGAAGATCTGTCTTTTGGAGTCCCCCTCCTAATGGGGTCTCGAAGTTTAATGTGGATAGAGCTTCTAGGGGTAAGTCAGGCCCGGGGGGATTGGAGGAGCACTTCGCAACAGTAAGAGAGAGGTATTGCTTATGTTCTCCAAACATGTGGGTGTGTGCGATTTGAATGAAGCAGAGGTATTAACTATCCTGGAATGCATCAGATTGTTCTCTAGAAGATATGGTGGTCCCTTGGTTGTGGAAAGTGATGCATTCAATGTGGTTGCGTGGGTTTCTAAGCAGAATGCTAACCCTTGGAAGCTTCAATCCCACTTTAATGAATTATGGGAGTTGTCAACTTTAATCGATATTTCCTATTGTCACGAGGTTAGGTCCCCAATTCCATGGCCAATGCATTAGCTAATTGGTAGGTTTCTTCCTTGGATTGGTGTGATTATGTAATAGGGGAATTTCCTTTTTTTATCTAAGGTTGGGGTGCTGCAGCTCTCTTGCACCTCCCCCACCCTCCTTTCTTTTGATCATTTTGTTAGCCTTCTTTTATATTTCATTTAATAAAATTTGTTGTTACCGTTTTCAAAAAAAAAAAAAAAAAAAATGTATGAGGTGAACCATTCTATTGTAAATATGTTCAATAGTGAATAACAAAATATACTCACTACGACCCTTCTCTTAGTATAATTTATGGAGATTCTGCTCCAAAAAATATATTTTGATTTTTAGAAGAAAACCTAAAAAATTATGCTCCTCTCCATTCCCTATTTGTAGCCATACTTTTACTACTGTCTATGGAGAACTAGCTATAAAGTTGATGGTGTTTTCCTCCATGTTTCTCGCTTTAAAATATGAACTTAAAATCAACATTAACTACTCCCGATGTTCAAAATAAACTAGCAAGCTCAAGATTTAAATAAAAAATAACGAGTCGTGAAATACTTCAATGCGTAAATGCGGTTGAGTCTTAATGTCGCAAAAGATAAAGTGAAGGAAAATTTGGTCCGAAAATAAATGAAGTCTACAGTATAAGATGCTTTTGGATATTACATATATTTGAAGATTCTTTTGGGAGTACGTATAAGAATATCTCAGACTTCTTTAAGCAAAAAATCCCTTTATAATATATATTAGGGCCTTTTATACCCCAAATATATTTAAAAATGTAATCTTCCATCATAAAAAAGATATATCACTAGAGGGGTTGAAATTCGTTTTGAACGTGTGAGTTATCATCATGGGGGGCCTACAATGGTGTTATAGACATCTATTACAAGCAGGGCTCTAAAATTCGACGGAGTCTGTGTTGACTTGACCAATTCAACTCGCACTTGATACTGCTGCAGTCACATTTTATGGACTGGGCCAAGTTGCCTGGCCTGGTTTGAAAACCAGTATCTTTTTCCATTCTGTTTAATTATTTAGAGAATAGAATAATGATTTTTTTTTCTACATGTGAGGAGTTTTGTGGTCCTAGACTCTCCACGAAGAGCCTTTCTAAATCATCTATCAAAGGCAAACACTCTTCGGATCTTGTAAGGCTTTGATTTGGAGAAATGATGAGTCAAAAGGATTAGAATTCTAAGTTGGGGCCCATATTTTGAAATTCAATCCATTCAAACTAAATTCCATCCAGGTATATATATGGTGTCCTTAAACTTTACCTCAATCAAGTTGTTCTCACTGTTGAATTAACTGTTTGATAAAAAGATTTGTGTTCATTACGTTTTTTTATCAAATAGTCAATCCAACGGCGGAATGAACTTCGATTGAGATAAATTCTGGGGGACACCGCAAGTACCCGGAGGAAGTTTACTTTGAGCTATTCAAATTTCAAAAGGTAAGCCCCACTATAGGGGTTACAAATCTTTTAACTGAGGATACCTAAAAACCGACTTGATACATACACCAGTACTGCATGCATGGACTTTTTCCTTTCTCACTTCGTTCTTACTTTTATCCCTTGCTAGTTGCAGAGAATCAGAGAACAGGTGAAGGTAAAAAATAATAATATTAATAATAAAACCAAGATTCAAATATATACTTTTCACAATGCTATCATTAGATCTTAACCGTCAAACAAAATAGAAGTATGTTCTAATATCATTAAATCCGAACCATCAAATGTAGATGTTTGAGAGAGAGAGAGAGAGAGAGAGAATTGACCCGACTGGTAGACTCGGTGAGTCGACTCGACCTGACTCACCTTGACCCATACCTAGTCGACGGTTGGTTTATAAATATGGAAACCATAGGGCACTATGAGGCGAAACTTAAAGGGAAAGGAAAAACCACGTGGAGGGGAGGAAAAATTAATCAGCCGTGCTACTTGTCCCGGGACATGGACCGACTCCCCATGGGAGCCGTTGGATCCCATGGTGCCATGGGATCCAACGCCCGGTCCATGTCCCGGGACAAAAATCCCGGGACAAGTAGACTTTTTCAAAATCAATTTACAAGTCTCTTCAAACACGGATTTCACTTACACACGGTTTCCTCTCTGCCAACCATTCTCGCACGCGTGGCTCCAAGCAGCCTGTTTTTCAACCATAAAAAGATGGCAGCTCCTCGGCCCTCCCATCCTCGATCTCTGTGTGTCTCCCTCCCCATTAGGCGAGGGGCAGGGCAGCGCACCTGGTTGTAGATCAGCCATGGGGTCCTGGCACCATCATCGTCCCCTGCCACAGGGATCTTCTACGCCTTCTTCGCACACCTTGGATCTCTTCTCTTTCATGCCCCTTCTCAGGGATTTTGATTCTAACCGCAACATCCCTAGTGATACGAGCTCGATTGTCTTCATCATCTCCATGTATGTGTCTGTTCCTCATGTTCTTGTTCCACTGTCTCCATGTGCATGAGAACATCTTCTTCGCCTATCGTGTATCCACCATCCTCCCTCTATCTCTGTCGTTAGATTTCTTCGTAGATTCTTACTCTTTCTTCAAACAAATATGAATCTAAGAGAAAGAATAAGATAGAATCTGACCACTTCGTGCATGCAATGGAGGAAGGGTTGGAATACGCCGAGCTGATATCACAGAATGTTGCGTTTAGAATCAAAATCCCTAAGAGGGGCATGAAAGAGAACAGATCTGAGGTGTGTGAGGAGGCGTTGTAGACGATCCCGGTGGCACGGGCTGATGATGATGCCAGACGTCCAAATCAACAACCATGTAGCAGATCCGGATCACTATACAGGCTATGAAGCTCTGGATTTGTATTCCCATGCTGCTCGCCCAATGAAAGAATGTGATATCAAAAAGTTTGTCCAAGTAGCCCTACTCATGTTATATACTTTTCTTATCTTTTGATAATTGAAATGAAGGAGACCTCTTCAATGGTGATTTTTTCAAAGTCTTACGTCAATGGGAATTTTTTGTATTCCTGGTCTAAGAGATGTCGCTGGCAGATGTGAGAAGACGAGACCCTCGTGATCTCCCCCACACGTAGTCATTGGCTACTACAAGTTGGTGATCCAAGTGTCCACTTAAATTCAATTCCGAAATAAATAAATCTCGTTTAACGAAACAGATCTCCTATTTGGTCTAAATTGAAAAATTCTGTTTGGACCATTCATGCGGGCCACATGGGGTAGAAAGGTCAAAACAATGACATCTCATCTCGTTCACACAAAAAAAGAAAAAAAAAAATTCCATATGGCGCCTCCTAATTGGTCCAAACAGTTGTTTAATTTGTTGCTATATTAAGTTTTATTCCAATGACCATGTTTACTGGTCAACAGCAAGAGATGATTGAACACATTTTGGTTTTTTCTTTTTTTTTTTTTTTTACTGCTCATCTTGAGTTTTAGATGTGGTCGATTGCAGTGAGGAGGCAATAATTTGAATTGGATTGATTGATAAATTAATGTGAGACAATGAAAACAATGTCCATTGATATAATTACTTTCAATTAGTGGCGGAAGATTTTGACTGGAGCTGCCAAGTTGACTCGCTTTTCAACCGGCCAACTTCGCATGCATAGAATACTGGTCAGACAAGACACGGTGGGATTTTCCTGACCCACCAAAAAATACAAAAGGGTTTCTGTCTAGGTTGACCCACCTAATCTGTCTTTAACAACTATTCCAATCATCTCATAAGGCCATCATGACGCGTCACTTTCCATGTTCAAATACGACATTAGTGGATGAGACATACACACATCCACCATCACATTTGACAACAAAAAAAACACGTTTAACATTGCCGTAATGAATCAAACAACCAGATATCCCTGGATATCCATCATGGAGGTTTTTTTTTTTTTTTTTTTCCGACTAAAAGGAAAGTCGGTTAAACTCCCTGTAGTCCCAATATGATAATACAATTTTAAATCTATAATCTCCGGATATAAACTGTGGTCTAAGATCAACTGAGCTACCTCTTGGAGCTTCTATTACAGAGTTTGTAGGAATGATTTATCAATAGATCATATTATTGACGCTTTGTGCAAATTCGCGCTGTGCTTTAAAGCAGGAGAGGGCCACTTCTGTATTAATACCAAGAGATACAGTGTCATGCAGGAGGAAATTTCTCACTATGATGCAGACCTACAATCCCAAAGGATTTAGGGTTTCTAGGGTTTCATCATTAGTTTTCCGGCTTGGCGGCTTGGAGCTGAATAAGTTTGTGATTCAAACTGGTTTTAGTTTGAATAAAACACAGTTCAGTAGTCACAAGTTCATGGTGATTCGGTGTTTTAGTTCATTAATTATACCCGATTACTTGGATATCTTTTGAGACTCTGACTCGTGGTCCAGGCTGTGAACGAGCCTAATTCAGCCCAGGTTTCACTCCGATCTGAGTCCATTTTGATTTTTGGGTGGTGTAGATATCCATCTGGGTCTCACAGGCCAGAGTCGAAACAATGCTCAGGGTCTAAACCCTTATATGGGCTGAATCTGGGCCCGAGGATTACAAGCCTTCTGTACTCTTACTAGACATGCTGATGTTTTATGTGGGTATATATATCGTCCATGTACCATATATACCCAATTAAATAACACTAACATACAACTTTAAACCCCATATGAAAAAGGGATTTATATTTTTTCTCATCTTACATTCCATGCAAACTTTTTGTGGGGTCCAATGTAGGTCCTATATGGGGATATGGGGGAGAGATCTGGATGGGCCCTATCTACTACCTATCAGATTTGGGACCCATCCAATCACCCTGCATCTTCATCCAGGCCCCACAAATTTAACGGTGTACAGGCCAACTTCTGGTCTTATTTGTCTTCCAGGTTTGCATGAAAGAAGGGATCCACATCCAATGACTGATAGTGGAGAGATTTTCTATAATTATCAAATCGCCAGATTGGCACTTGCCTTAGGAACTATAGAACTTTGAACAAGGATCAGCCATTGATTGATTGTGAAACAAAGACGAACCAGATAATTCCATCTGCTAAATTCAAGCCTCTCTTTCTCCAGATCCCAAGTATGACCTGAAACCAAAGGCTTTCCAAAACCATGTTCTTGAGGGAATATCTGAAGATGTGCCACACCATGCATCAGGTGGAGCCCGCTGTGGTTTAAATAGCAAAACATCAAGCCCATCCATCAAAACCCTTCAATTGGTCAACCAACAACAAAAATGCCAATACTAGTAAAAAAAAAAAAAAAAAAAAATCTACAGTAAAACCAGCATGAGCAGTCGGTCAGGCAGTTTCGACCGCTTTTTAACCGATCTTTAATATTTTAATTTATAATTTATTTTGGATTAGACCATCCAGTCTTGTGGCCCGCTGAGTTCTGGGGAATCAGTCAGGAGATATGCATGGATGGTCTCAGATATTAGCATTGGTTGCAAGGATAGAGCAATGAATGATATTAGCGAACATCACGGATTGTAGCTGAATCTGTTAATATTCTCAACTCTGCTGAAAGATGTATACAATTTTTTCACTGTCATTTCCATTAATGTTAAATTAATAAATAAATAAATAGCATCTAAACCTGATTACCAAACGCTAAAAGAAAAGGAGGAAAAAAAAAAAAAGAGATGAGGAATGAGAGTTTAATCTTCCCTAATTTATCACCTAAGAGAACTAAAAAGATTGATAATGTTCAAAGCAAAAGAAAAATACACAGAAAACAATGATACAATTAAAGTGGTGCAGTGCATCATCCCATGAAGGAGAAGCCTGACAATCCGCACCTTTGCTTGCCTTGCATATGGCCATTCGTCTCAGAAAATATATTCACTTCCAAACTTCAAAACTCGAGATCATCATGAATTTGAATTGGCATGCGCATCCTTGAGACTCTAAACAACAACAACAACAACAAAAAGAGTCAAATTACTAAGAAATTGACTCATTCAGAGCCACCAAGAAAAACTGCAGCATGCAGCAGAAATGAATTTTGAATAATCAGACCAGTCTTTTGAAGGATCTCCTAGGCGATGATTTCTTTGGCTTCTCCACTTCTGGCTTCGCGCGATCAAGAACCTGGCCCATCATATAGCATGGAAATTATTATGGCATGCCCACCAAGGATTTATACCAAAAACTGTTGCAGAATATATATACCCCGCTGCGGAGATTTATAGATGTGAAATATGCTTTAAGTGATAAATCAGCAGCAAGTTAAACAATAGTCAAGCTCTCTTTTTTATTCCTTTGGTAGAACCATCACATTGACAATTGTCAAGCTCTTAAACACGAAACATTTGTCAAGACATGAGATAAATTAGGACACAGTAATGATTATGCAAACAGATAACATGAATCGTACATAGCAACTAAAGCATTGGATATTAGAATTGTGAAACATGCTTTTAGTGACAAATCAGCCACTTAAGCAATTGCAACCCAAAGATATCAGATGAAGAAAGTACTAAGTAATGGTAAGGTGATTAGACAACGTTGGGAAAAAAAATAGCAACTAGTTAATGTTTAATCAACCTCTTAATCAATTGCCAAGCTGATGCAAAGCCTGTCGGCCGACACAGCCAGGCCTATGGCCCACATATTGGAACCAAACAAGGGGTCTAATGACTGGGCATCCAAAGAATTAGAACTATTTCTGCATCTAGGATTTTGTTTCTTTATTATTTCTTAAATGACTAGCAATTAGGATTAGCTTTCTAATTTCATTAGGAGTCTTGGCCCCTTGGATTCTAGGGCTTTGTTTTCCTATATAAATAAGATTGCAAGACATTAGAAGAAAATTTGGACAACTAAAAATTCTTTCGTGGATTAAGTTTTCAATTTGCCAATTCAAAATAATAATAATAATAATAATAAGTTTTCACTTTGAGGTTCGTTCCTCTTGTTAGAGTTTCTTGTAAGCATATTTTCCTTGCTTCAACACTTTGCAAATCCAAACCCTTTGGGCACGTTTGTGTACACACCCTTTCCGCGGAAAGATGAAATTGCCACATCAGCAAATCCCATAGAAATGGAAACCTCGGAAAAGGATTTCCGTAGAATTTAGAAATTCATGTTTGGTATGAATTATTTTCCCTCGTAGAATTGGTGCGGCTGTGATTCCACATAGAAAATCAAATTTTCTTGTTTGGTGAAACAACTTTTTCAAGAAAAATAATATAACATGTATATTATTTATCCAACATCAAATAATAATTTATTTAAAGAAATAAAAAAATGAAAGACTTGTAGGGTTTTGGGTTGAAATGGAAAAGAGGAAACCGCGCCCCACCCCCCCCCCCCCCCCGGTTGGTGAAACAACTTTTTGAAGAAAAATAACATAACATGTATATTATTTATTCACCATCAAATAATAATTTATTTAAAGAAATAAAAAATGAAAGAGTTGTAGGGTTTTGGGTGGAACCACCACCACCACCCACACCCCCCAATTTCCAGCATTAGCAAGGAAAATGCTAATGAGGCAGGAAAGCGTGGAATTGTTCCGCACCAAACGCCTGAAAAATGTGTTTTCTGCAGAAAAGTGTTACACAAACATGCCCTAAAGGTTTGCATCACAAGCTCAATGCAACTGAAAAAGAAAAGGACTACCAATTGTTAGGCAAGTGAGTTTTGGTGGGTGGGTGTTGTGTGTGGGTGAGACAAGTGAAAGGAAGAAGATAAAGAGGCAAGGGAGTACGGTTGAAGACCAAACCTTCCCACATGGGATGGGACTTACAGTCACAATGGAGAGGATGAGAAACCATTTATCATCATAGGTTAGAAAATCGGACACGGCCATATCTTTATCACTAATCATTTACTATCCACTGCTTAGTTCAATCACATTTTCCTATGACAACTGTTCCCCCTAAAGACACATTTAGCAGTGTCTTCGCTACAATTCAGAGAAATGCTACGAAAATACGGGTATGATACCATGGGCCTTGACTCTGTCAACATGGCTTTTGGGAAGTGGTGCAGGTTTAGTTCATGTTCCTTTAGTTTAAGACTATATTCTCTTTCCGTTTCTCTTTTTATTATTATTTTTATTTTTATTTTTATTTTTCTTTTGAATGGTTTCATAATTAGGCTCCTAATAAGATGAACCCAAGAAGGATGCACCAAACTTTAAAACAAATATCGCCCATGCCCCCCAACCACAAAACAGAAACTTGCGTATAGATGTTTTATGAATACAATATTGATCATTGTTTAGTAGTAAAAGGGCAAAGGAATGATGGACATCTAATCTGGAAGGAGTTTGAGGACATCCAATTCCATCAAGTGATGGGAACGGGGCGGGTTTGTTACCCCAACCCGCACCGCCTCAAATTTATCTCATCCAAACCCAACCCGCCCAGTGACCGGTTGCTGGCATGTGATACCAAACCCGCCCCATTTGGAAGGGATCATGTCAAATTCAAAGCCTAAAACTTTAAAATAAATAAAAATGGATTGAATTAGTTGTGGTAGAGATCAAACACACCACCTTCTCTTCCCTCTTAATTGGGCCCACTAGGATGCATGATGGTCATGGAAGTTCATTGGATGGAAAGATCCATATGAGGCCTACCTATATGCAAAATCTTGAGTCCATAATATCATCCTAGCCTTTTGATCGATGACCCTAAAATTTAATGGTTTAGAGGCATCATTTTATCATGATTCCAATCCCACAGTGAGGAGAAGTTGGATGAGTGTCAAATTTGGACTCGTGACTATTAATTTGGGGGTAGGAGGGAGTGAAAAGACTAGATTAACTCAACATGGCCCCAATGACCAAAAAAAGAGGGGCGGAAAAAGGGGCGTTTTTTAGAATTTCTCATATATATATATATTTATATATATAGGAGAAGGACTGAAGGATAGGTCTCAGCTACTACAAATGTGGATTCCTTTATCTGCTGCAGGTGTCCAGGCGAATCATCAACTGCAGACCGTCCAAAGGGAAATATTTCATATTCGGGCCGGTTCGCCCGATTAGGTCTCGATCTCCCGGAATTCAATCATGACGAATGAGAAATATCAATGAATAGTAGGAACCTAGCAGCAGAAGATATATATATATATATATACACGTGTATAAATATATATATATATACACGTGTATATATATATATATATAAAAACATCATTGAAACTATGAAACACCATATAAGAAACCATCTCAATTCTTCATTGCCGATTACAATCCAATTTTACTCATTACTCAGGAATTCTCTCAGGCAATGCAACTCATCCATGCATAACAAAATCAGCTGATGGTGACAGAGTTACCTGAATAAGTGATTCCACACGGCGCCTCATTCTGGTATGCATGAAGCCTTCTGAGCACTGTAAATACATGAAAGTGAGGATAAATATCATAGGAATACCAGTACAAAATCTCTCCAAATCACATTTAATTTGGGCCTTTATAACAAAGGTATCCCCGTGGTATTAACCCGTCAGAACTAATCCTCTGGATGCACATGCTCACCCCACACGTGCACCGGGTATATCTGGGGGGATTCGAACACAAGATCCCAGGGAGGATTTGGTCAAAAAAAATTTAATTGGAAAGAAACATGAAACTCTTCAGCACTAGCATCTATCAGGGTTCTGCACAAAGGCTTGACTAGTGAAAAAATTTGGGGTTGTTTGCTGCAGGGATAATACATAATGGCAGTGCCAAAACAGGGTTTCCAAGCCCCCAAAATGGAGTCAGATCAAAGAAGGGTCTCTTGGTTTGGATTTCCCTTTTTTCAATAAGCATAAATCTATCTCTCAGCTGGGGAACCCCAATATCCTTTAAAAAAATAAAAAATAAATAAAACAAATACAAGTGCATAGTGAAAACTGCAAACAGCATTTCTGATAAAGATTCAGATGTTGATAACATAATTCTACTCGCCAAAGAATTTATGGACCAGTTTGATGGCTCTACGAGGACTTGCAAGGACTGGCCAAAGCATTGATTACATCTGATAGGAGAATGACCCCAAATTGATAACAAAAACCATTAACAGGGGCTGTTTTAATAGTCAAGAAGACTAGAGGGGGATTACCATTTCAGGAATTTCCTGCAGAAATTCTAGCAAGCAGTCTGTTTTTGGCCCGAACTAAATGAATCTAAATAGACCTAAATCCAACCAAAATTCACACCAGTGTGATTGCCCTTCACAATTAGTGGAGGAGGCCACTTGTCAGGAACTCAGGATGGTGGGCCATGTGGGCCCCACAGGTCAATTTATCCAAAAGTGCCAAGACAACCTGTAAACCATTCCAACAAGTTCGCATGAGGCTTCCCTTTAGTTCCTATTATTTAGGAGGAGGAATTAAAGAACTTGATTTACTTGTCTTGTCTCTAAATCAACAGATAGCTTAGGGTTTTAAGATTATGCACGCCGTAAGTAACATATTGGTTGACTGTTGTTTTTTGGCTTTTCAAACATTGAATAATAGTATTAGATGGGTTTCCTTCGCCAAAGGGATTTAAGATATCGGTGTATTATTCATCATTAACAGTAAGTAACCTTACTTATCTCCTTGTTTTCTTGCTTTGTTTGCTGCTGATTTGGGTTAGGGTTGGAACATTGGGTTTCCAATCCAGTATCTATGGCTGCTATATATGGCTGCTTCGGGACTGGTATTAAAGCCTGATTGTTTGTTGATTCCATACTCAACTATCATAATGCCTACCCATTGGCCATATAGCCGCAGGTCTAATCTAATGTTGAGAATGAGGGAAAGAACCCACCAAACCCCCGAGTCCTTGAAATCCATGACTTACAAAACAAGTTGAGATTCTGACTCAGCGTTTCAAACAAATCAAACCCCGAGATCAACACTGCAGGGTCAGATTCTGACATAGGCTTTCATAATCCATTCTACAACTGATCAGAGTCAGATTTTGACAGAGTGTGAAAAGGAGATATAAAAGGGAAGATCAAGTCAAGGATCTCAAGATAAAATAGAGATCCTTGGTTCTATTGGTGGTATGACAGGCGACGATTTCCAATGGTAGTTAGAGAAGGTAGGAACTATTTTTTCTTACAAGGAAATCCCCAACCATACGAAAGTAAAATTGATGGCTATGAAAATGAGCGGTAAGGCAGTTCCATGGTGGAATCAAAACAAGTGGATCAGACAAAAAATGGGAAAAGATCCGATCTTATATTAGGAAAAAATGAAGAAACAAATGAGGGGCTATTTTCTTCCATTAAATTTCACTCAATCCCTTTATATGCGATTGCAAACCATACAACAAGGAAATAGGTCTACTGATGAGTGTACAGAAGAATCCCACCACCATGTGATCGCCATGAATGATGTGTCAGAGATGAACAACTAGACACATTATTTACATGGTTTCAGGCAGCCTTCCGTGCAAAGCTCACGCGACCATACACCAACTCTACTCAAATGATGGTGCCTACCAGCACAAAAGCCACAAAAATACACTAAAGAATGGGCAAATAGGCTGCTGGTCTATCATTTAATCGGCCCAACGGAGGGCTGATTAGAGATGTTGGTAGTTCTACAAGTGGTGGAAGGAGGCAGATTTGACCATGGTTGATCGATCAAGTGCAACCCAATCCACAACAGGCGGTAAACATGGCAACAAAAAAAAAAACCCAAATTTGCCATGATGATGATTAAGAGGCAGGTTATGATGGTGATGACAATGATCCAATCTACATTGAGACGCTGGATGATGACCCAATCTACGTAGTTGATTTGGAAGACTCAAAAGATACCGAAGGAGGATGATTGCTTCACAACAATGTATTCCATAGAACTTGCAAATTGGAGATTGCAATGCCGCGTCCTAGTCATGGTTTAAAATCTTGACCGAAATGAACCAGTATTGGGCCATACCGGTACAAGAATTTCATGTATCTTGATCTCAGTACCGGGACATGAAATTATACCCAATTTATCGGTATTTATCGGCCAAGAAATCAAATTATCAGTACTAAACGATATATCGGCCAAGAATTTGAAGTATATAAAACCCATCTTTTCCTCTCTTTTCTCCTCTTCTACTCAGTTCCACCTCCTTCCAAACAGTCTCAGGCTTCCAGCAGCTCTTCTTCCATCTATTTCACTTCCAACAACTTTCAAGCCATCAAAACCACCTATTTTTTGCGGATTTGGTCCGGGAAAATCACATACAACTCTACCAACGTTAGTATTTTAAGTCTTTTATTCAATTTTGATGATGACGATGATATCCAGCTTGGGCGACACTCCAGTTGCATTTAAGCTATGCATTCAAGTCTCTCCACTCATTTCAGATAAACCATAGGTGTCCAATTGCTTTGTGATTTATTATATTATCATAATGTAATATGTTATCTTAATGCACTTGAAATTCACAACTTGCTTGATAATTGAGTAAGGGTAAACAAGCAAGTTTCAGTTTCTTAAATTTCACACCAATGGATAGCTCATGAGTCATAATTATGGTTGCATTTTATAAAATTTGTGATATTCCAACTTATTTTGGTATATACATAAAAATCTATTTAATTGTAAACAAGATTCATACAGTTTCATAAAAGACAGCAATATAGAATGTCATGACTTAGGGGGACCAATAATTTGATTTATAGATGTTACTAATGGAAAAAAATAAAAAAATAAAAAAACATTGTTTTCCAGCATTTTATAATATTCTAGATTTTTTGGATATTTTTTAAAAATTATTTAAACTAAAAAAAAATTCACACGGTGACGACCATGATGAACCAAGAACCGCGACCAATACCGATATTGTATCGGTTTTTGGGGTCGGCTAATACTGCGACCGATACCACAATTTTAAACCATGATCATAGTGGATTGCAGGAGTTGCGAGAATGTTATCTCCCACGATATGGTTGACGAGCTGAAGTTGCCATGAGGGGCGTAGCCCAGCACGACAGTCAACGTGTCATGGCCCGGGCCGACACCTTGACAGGGTCGGCCCGGCACAGCATAGTCAACGTCTGGGCCGTGCTGGACCAAGGAGGTATGGGCCGTGGCATGGCGCGACATGGCCTAGCCCAGCACGACCCAACATTTATATAAAATAAATGCTAATTTTTATGAAAATAAAACTTCAAATAATTAATATTTTATTTTTCATTTTTAAATTAGCATCAATGTTTGTGCATTTATTTTAGTAATTACAAGTTGAAAACCCTAAAAGTCCATAAAGTTTCTTTCAATTTATATATGAATTTGAAAAAAAAAATAGGAGGGGCATGTGGGCCGGCTCGTGGGCAACAAGGCCCAACACGACATGACATAAGCCGTGCCATGGGCCGAGCTGGGCACGACACGGCACGGCCTGTGAATCTTCATGGGCCGGCACCAATCAAGGACGGGCCGTTTTACACCCCTACCTACACCTTACAAGCTTTCATGGTTCAAGAAATGCAATGAGGTTATGGTTATTTCACAAGCATTATTTTCATTTCCTACTAGGTGTAAAACATCATGACAATGTGTGGTGTGATGCTATGCCCGTGGATGTGTGCAGCAATGTTGGGTTGACAATGGCAGTATGATTGTTGTAATATGGATCGATCAATATAAAATACCTTCACCTTTGTTAAGGATAATGTCAAAATTATATTGGGACCTAGATGAGAGAAAAATCCTATGAAACCCACTATGTTGGAGACTCACTAAATGTTCTCTCAAAATCAAAATTTATTAAAGAGACTTCATAAAGTGGGACCATCCATGTATTTGATAAGGAAAATGTAATCGGTAACATTGTCCCTAGATCACAGCGCTATTGGTGGAAGAGTTTTCAGGAAATCAGATTTATGAGCTGCCACTGGGATTGCCACTTTGAGGGACATTCATCATATTGGCCTGACCTCTCATTTTGAGTGCAAGTTTGCCCAATAGATGAGCCCATCAAATAATCCCTAAAGCACATGATGAATTGACTCAAGTAATTGAACTGTTGAAAAGGGTTCTATCCATGAAAGCGTGAGCCCTTGTGCAGTGCCTACGCCATTCACACCAAAGACGGATGGTAAACGTGCATAGATAGCACACTTTGGTGAGCTAAAAAGCAGAATTAGACGCTCGCATATACAAATTCAGGAAGCGTGGTCTACAAATGTCCATCCTACAAGCCCTTGAATGCATGACTACAATCGTCAAAAGGGGGCAAAGCCCTCTTTCCCAACACACATTGGAAACCACCCCTCCCCAGTCCCCCCCAAAACACCCTCTCACACAAAAATAAAGAAAAAAATAAATAAAACCCACAAAAGGTTTTTCTTTTCCATTTCATAAAAAGGAAAGAAGTTGTACAACTTATGTGCAGCCCATTGGGACAATGGTATAAACTAGAACGTTGCATTGGAAGGACCACATTTCCCTTAAAAAATTTAGTCTAACTCAATACCCAGGCACCCAGTTCCTCATCACATTCTCATGGGGGACATTAGAAAGTAACCCAAAATGAATTCAATGCAAATTCCAGTCCCCAAGGATCTGTTGAGAAAGATAGTGGACTTATTAGTAATTTCAGAAGTATGAGGGACTTCTTTGTAGTTTCCTAGTTTGGTTATTATTTAGTTTCCTAGTTTGATTAGATTCTTAAAATTCTAGGGTTCGTTTTCCTATTTACATGAGCATTGTAGAAGGTTAACGATAGTTCTAGAGTTGATAAAATTTCTTTCTTTGGCTTATCATCCGAGGTTAAAGATAGTTCTAGAGTTCATATAATTTCTTTCATTGGAGACATTGATTGCGTGCTTCAGCACTTCCCATCCAAACCCTTCTTAGGATTTGCATCAATTGTTTTCACTAAAAACACCACCAACAGAGGCCCCGGATCCAAATCCTCGGTTTGGTAATCTTCCCCAATGTCTAGAGTATGCTCTTGATCTTCCTATTCCATTGTGTAATCTTACTCAACATCCTATTCAAATTTTTTAATCCTCACTGTTCATCACCTTTTCATGCTTTTGTTACTCAGGAGGTGTTGTCTCATCCTAGGTGAAAAGAGGCTATGATTGTTGAAATGCAAGCTCTCGAAAAGAATGATACTCGGGAGTTAGTAGTATTGCCTGAAAGAAGAAGTTGCAAGTGGGTGTTTACAATCAAACATAATCCAAATGGCTCAATTCAGAGGAAGAAAGCAAGACGTATAGCAAAGGGATACACACATGCTTATGGTATTGACCATGGAACAAAATATCGGCCTCTACATAGCGCAACGGCTTATATATCAGGTGTAGCGGCAGTGCATTTTATCAGCGCTAGTAATTGTTGCAGCCCATATTGGCCACCACATAGCCATAGCCACCACTACAAGACCATATCAGCTTATATGTAGTGACGGCTATAAATCCCAACCAAGCCAACTTTTTGCAGCACAAATTTCACTTTTTACTGCTGCTTCCCAAGAGCCCACGTGTAAGACAGACCCATGATCCATGGTCAACCAGCCCATCTATTGTCTTGTTTTATTTTTATTTAGAGTTTTTTTTATGGTTTATATCTTTTAAGTTATGGATTTTTTTTATCTTGACCGTTGAACATGATTAGATAGTCAGGGTTAGTTTTAGGGTTATGTTTTGCTTATAAAAGAACACTTGATGTATCTTTAAGACCTAACGATCAATGAAAAGAATTTTGGATGCTTTTGCACTATCTTGTTAAAATACTAGTGTGGCGCCACTAGGTGTGAATCCTAGCAACATTGGGCATGAAGCCTAGGGACTCTTCCCCCTACCCACTCCGCATCAAGCCCTTCTAGCTGTTTGCTGCCCTTCTATGGTTACAAGGCACTGAAAACACAAGATAGGAGCAAATTGAAGCCGATACGAAGCAGTTTATAGATCCTGTGTTCTTGTCTTCTCTTCTCTTGCATTTATAGATTGCATCCAGAAACTGTTCCAGTATGAGACATTACTGTATACATTTATAGATCTTGTGTTTCTCTACAGCCTACAGTCGGTTTGAATTTTTGAATATAGAAATGCATAATAATGATGGCATCTTCATGACACTATCTGATTATAAGCATTTTATTAGTTTCTACTTCTAGGCCAGTATAACTAACCAACATGAATAAATATGAAAAAATAGATCAATATTATTATTTTATAATCATAGAGCGATACAGGACCTCGCAATGAAGGGACTGCTATGCCCCCTCTATTAGTTACTATTGAAAACGAACTTTAAATTCTAATATTTTCCAATATTCTGGATTTCTTGGAATGTTTTCGAAAAATTTTAGCACTTTTTTTTATTCACACTGCCATGTAGCATTTTGGCCACTAGCAGCTAAACTTGGCGCAACCGCTGTTTTGATCCTTGGTATTAACTAATTTTGCCCAGTTGCTAAGTTGAACTCAATCCAAGGTAATATTGACCTTGGAAACAGATTTTTCCTGGCCCTTGTACCAAATGGATGCCAAAAAAGCACTACTTCATGGTAATTTGCAAGAAGTACATATGGATTCACCACCAGATTTTGTAGTAAAAGGACATGAAGGGAAAGTTGTGCCTATAAGGCTTTGTATGGATTGAAGCAATCGCCTTGTGCATGGTTTGATAGATTCAGTAAGGCTCTGATCTGATTTGGATACAAAAGGTGTTGTGCAGATCATACTATGTTTGTGAAAAGAAATGGTGCTAAAGTTGCAATGTCAATTGTATTTGTAGAAGACATGTGACCATTCGAAATGATGAACAAGAAATCAATGCTCTAAAATCCTTCCTTGGAAAAGAAACAGTGCAGATGATGCTATGTTTGTGAAAGAAAAGGTGCTTAAGTTGCAATGTTAATTGTATCTGTAGATGACATTGTGACCACTAGAAAAGAAATGGTGTTACGTAGATCATACTATGTGGAAGGAAATGGTGCTAAAGTTGCTATGTTAATTGCATCTATAGATGACATTGTGACCATTAGAAATGATGACCGGGAAATTAATGCACTAAAATCCTATCTTGGAAAAAGAGTTTGAAAATAAGGATCTTGGAGAGCTGAAATACTTGGAATTGAGATCACAAGGTCCAAGAAAGGAATATTTATTTCACAGTGTAAATTTGTCCTAGATTGGGAATGGTGTAATTCGGGGGAGTCCCATGTGTGGTCCATTCAGATGGGGCCCACTATGCGGTGTGCACCATAACATCAAAAAAAGGTGAACACTCGGTAATTCTCTAGATATATATGTCAAGCTGAGTTGCTAGGAGTCATTACATCTCTCGATATAGGACCCACTGATGTTCATGCCAAAATGGAGGTGAAGAAGGACAAGGGATTAATGTGGACGAAGTATCACTCTAATCAGATGTCCGAACTCTTGATTTTAGGGTCTTAAGTTTTAGTGGTTCTATCTATGATTGCAGTAATAATATGATTCAAACCAACAGTAGATAATGATTGGATTTTTGCTAAAATTGAACACGGACAAATCCTGATGAAAAAAGCAGCATGGATGGTAACATTACCTTGACATGATAACTAACATATGCATGAAACGTCAATAAACTCCAAACAACTCTATCCAATTTCCTGCCTTCCACATGGCGTGGGGAAATCACTGTAGAAATTAGCAGAGTAATTAGAGCGGAAACTTAAGAACAATAAAAATGGTAAGAAAAGAAACAAACGAACATTGACTGTATGCTCTGGCCATTACCAAAAGTGACAAACCCTGCATTTGCAGTTACTGAATGCGAAGGGGCTTCCCTCAACTCCATAGGAGGAGACGAAGACCATTGACATGGAGGAGCATTATTAAGTCCAGCGGTTCGCCTTGCCTCCACGAATTCCTAAAATTTACTTTTACCTTGTCAACATAAACTTTAAAGCACAAAACAGAAACAATTCAAATATGTACTCAAAAGATATGTACAATGATGGTTTTCACAATTACTTTAAATCCATTACTTTTGGAACTTTAAGTATATTACTACAAACAAACTTTTTCAAATATATAACCAGCACACCCCAATCAAAGAGCATGCTAGGGTATATAGGTTTCTTGAATCATTTTTTGCTTGTTCCATATACTTGAAATCCTTGGATTTTACAATTGCTCTGGTACATGATGAATAAATTTTTGTTTGGATATTCCTCAATGATTTGTTTAAAAATCAGAGACTCGTCATTCAAAAAACCTACATTCAAGATTTACGTGAATAAAGATATATTTTCAGTTGGATATTGCTTGGAGACCTCCATGGGTATCAAATGTGCAAGTCTGCAGCCATCAGCCCCACAGACAAATAATTTAGGGACCTTTATAGATTCCAATCATCTATATCGAAGCCTTATCTCAACATCTGGTTGCCTTTGTGATTTGTAGTTTTCTGCGCATCCCCTCTTGTACGCCACTCACCCACAATATAACTTATCAGTTCTAATTACTTCCTCATCGCTTCCCTGTTCTCTCAGTGCCTTGTACTTGCAACTGTTACAGAGTTGGAAATCTCACATTCCCTCAGCAGTTACCATCTTTCTGCAGACCAAAGAAACCCTCAAAATCGATGACATGCTGTACAAGGATTCCTCCTAGATGTCAGGGAATAAATCCATACATCTAAAAAATTCCTAACCGCTTTTGAGCATTTATTATTTTTCTTATGTAGCTGATTACTATCAATTTTTATACATGAGTATCATTGTAGTTAAGAATTAGTTTACCTGCAAGAATGAAGTTGCAAGAACAACATCAACGGAGTCCTTGAATCTCATGGGATAAACTATAGTAACCTTTTCCGCCTGCCATCAAGAAAATGTAATACTCAATAAAATTTTAGGATTAGTGGCCTCTAGTAAGAATATGACTGGGATAGAAATGGTAGTAGCATTACAAATTTTGAGCATAGCATGATGCTTCATGGTTACATCAAATTGGTAAATTTGTATTAAATCTAGCCCAAATCACATTATCTATTTGTAACATGCACCGATTGGATCATTGGATCAGAGGCACTCGCGGCAAGGCAGGGGATCCCCAGATCCATGAAGATACAGTGTACATGCAACAATGGGATTAGAGGTGAGTGCCATGAAGATACAGATCTCTGGATACACTTGTAAAGATGAATTGCCAAACAAGCTTCTTACCCCACACACACACACACACACACACACACACACACACACATATATATACACGAGCTTCTTAACTTATATTTATTGTAAATCATTCAATGTTCATCTAAACATTTGGTGAAATAGCTCTCCTCTATACCTGATCATTTGAGAAGGGTCCAGGCTCCAGTAAAGGTCATACATTGACTAGTCAACAGCTCCGTTGAAGCTCATTGGCCACAAGTACAGGGCCTAGAAAGCATGCAACATGCCAGACGGGCGACACTATTTTATTAAGGCTAATTCTAATATCAGCCCTGGTTCATATAATATTGATGCATCTCTATTTTTCACCGAAAAAAAAATATATGCCATGCAATGGGGTCACCTAAATATTACTAAAACCACCCCCAAGTCCCAACCCCCACTTTCCTTCCTGAAGAAAATAAAAACTTGAGGTTTGACAATCGTGCAACCTACGCTTTTCCTTAAACTGATTCTTAAAAAATGCATCATTAAGAAACCGTTAAGAGGTCCACAAACCAATCTTAGGACTATATATAGAGTTAACTTCTCCCAAATCCTAATCAATGATAAGGCCTTTCCATCACCTCTATTCCCACTCATTGGTGTGCCAATGGGCCCTGAAAGAGAGGCATATTAAATCAGTTGGGTTGCTACTAGTGCTATAGTGCTATATTAGATAGCACTGGTTCAACATACATAACATCCTACATTTCTCTGGGACATACAAACTGAAGATAGAATGATGAACGTGAGCAAACAGTTTCTTACGATTCGACAGTTTATTAGAATCAACTTCACTAATGATGCATAAATTAATCGGATTGTTCTAAAAGAAAGCTTTTTGTGGGATAATAACATAGGTCAGTCTGCCAAAGATGCAAGATCATATGGTAGTATCTTTGTGGAATTTGGTTGCAGTCACCTGGCAGAAGCTTTTCCTGTTTCTACTCCGTTCTCCAAGTTGATGGGTAACAAGAGACTAATTGCTATCACAGTCTATGGCCGGGCCCACAGAAAAACCAACAGCAGGTTCGATATTGCCACAATTTGGGCTGCATCAGTCAGAATGGGGAGAAGAATGGTACAGGGGTGGAACCAATTTGAGTCAAGAAAAGACCAAGTCTCTCTGACCGAGTCCTATGGGGAAAAGGCCAAAGTTAATGTTTTCCTCCCTCATTTTTTGTGTCAGGTAGAGGCTTTTGGATTTCAATTGCACTGCGTTTGTAAGATAAAAAACCACATTTATAGAAGATCTAAGCATTCAAAGATCAGAGGTAATGTTCATCCTACAGAAAGAAAATAAAATCCAACCACCCATCATTACTTAAGCTCATTCTAAATAATTAAAACTCACTTGGCTTCATTTCACTGGACAACATTTTCCATTTTTACGCTTTTATCATTTTTTCATTAGTAATTTAGTTCTAATGTTTCATGGGGCTCTAGGGTGCAACTCGGTCATACTTGGGCTTGTTGAACTGACTCAAGGATGATTGTTGCCCATTGATTACAAGTTATAAACCTTGGATTGACCTCAACATCAAGGTTCCCTGCTAAAAGGAAAAGCGGACAAGTGTAGGGAAAAAATGTTGCTTGTAATAATGATGATGATGATGCTAGCAAGTTCTCATTTCCCATTGTTTACAAATAAATTATTATATACACAAACACAAAATAAGTTGATGAAAAAGCTCCCTTCTTTGGTTTTCAAATGTTCTAAAGAGGCAATCTTTTGAAAGGAGACTATAATATAATCAAAAAAGGAAACATGTACCTGTGGAACAAGAAAAAAGGACTCATTTGGTCGATGCACAAGAGCAACAAGCCGATCCACATCTGGAGCAACTTTCCTTGATGCTAGATGCTTCAGAATAATTCTTATTGGCGCTCCTAGCACCACTTCTCTCACAGAAGCTATCTTTACTAGAAGAGCATGCCGTTGTTCTGTGTAATTAGGGAAAAAAGAGTTACAAGACAACATAATAGGTACATGAAAAGACCAACCATAGAACTTCAAAGTCCAATAGAAAATGGTAAACCACTAGATGTTCTAATATAAAGAAATGTCTTCAATCCAACAACAAAAAGAACTGCCAAAAATGCTTTCTGGCTATCAGTGTCATTATGTCTCATGAGATCAGTATTTCGTCAATAAAGATCAAGCTAGAAGACATTTGTACATCCATTAAAGAAGTAAAAAATAGAGTGATATCAGCATGAAGAAGGAGGAGGAGGAGGAGAAGAAGAAATGTTGGTTCTTGATTTTTCTAATTTAATATGAGATAGGCTTCAAATTTTTTAAAGTTGTGAACAAATTCGAAAGATCAATCTAAGAAATATCATTCAAGCCTCGACAACAATCATATATCATCAAATCAAGAAGTTGATCTTACAAAAAATCAAATTTCCATTGCATGCTTGATCATTATCATATCTTCAATTTGAGAAAGAGACAATCATTTAAAAATTTTAAACCATTTGTTTGCTTATTCATGGTTATGCTTAGTCATTCTTACACGCCAATGATGTTTCTAGGAAGCTAATAATAATGCTATGTACCTTTGGGTCTTTACTCCCCAGACTTTCTGTTGTATTTTCAAACAGAAGTCTTTAAGGTGGCAACCACATTGTTCAAAGTGGCAGTTGTTCATATACAAGAAAAGCAGAATCTGAAAAGGTAGCATCATTAAGCGCAACTATAGGAAAGGCAGCGCCGCTCAATTTTAAATTCTATTGCATGATATTATGTTGCCATATACAAGAAAAGCAGCACCCGAGAAGGTGGCATCGTTAGGCACAGCTATAAGGAAAGAAGCACCCTGTTTTAAATTTTATTGCTGTAATATTATGCTGTAAATTAAGAGCTCTGATTAGTAGATCATGTTCTATATTTTCGCATCAGCAGAAGAAAAGCATTCCTAAGATTAGGATTTGATTGCCCAGTAAAAAGAGCATCATCCTATCATGTGGAAAAATCATCATCAGTAAAAAGTTTTTTGACAGGGAAAAATAAGGCCTTGTTCCTTCAAACTGCTCCACAATTTCAATCCCCTCAAAAACCTCAAACAGAAATTGAGAACCAGTAAGTTATATCATGTACATAAAACCTGCCAACAATGCAGGAAATCATCTTCTCCGTAGATGAGTTCAATGAGTTCAATCTTGCATTAGAGATCCCAAAAAAAAAGAAGTTAATTAATTAATTAAAAGAACAAGACAATTAGCAACTTAAGATTAAGAAATAAGCAGAAAATAATGATATTGAAGAAAATAATGATATTGACTACAATGAGAATCAAGTAATGATGGCCAAAACCTTTTTTTTAAATGACAACTTTATCAATGAGAAGTGCCAGCACAGTATAGGATAAGTATAGTGTAGACTTAGAGGGCCCAAAGCACATAAAGGAAAACAGAAAACAGTACAAGAGGCCCAGGCCCGAGAATTCAAAAGGATTTTTTTTTTTTTTTTTTATCAGTATCAAGAGACGATTTTATTAAAAGAGACAAAGAACAAGCTCTGCCTCCTTGCTCCCTCCTTTGCCAGGGAGACCTCCAAAGGATAGCTCCCCTCATACTGTGGGAAAAGGACGCTTGAATTAGTGAAGCAAGGTCGAAAATCTCCTCCACATCTGCTAATCTCCAAGGAGGCTTGCATCCACATGAGGCCCACCTAATCAGATGCAATGAGTCACCTTCCACCATAAGATTATAAATATTAAGGTGTTTGGCATCATGAAGACCTGTCCTTGAGCTATCACTCTGCTACATTGGTTGTGCATCATCCACACCGGACCAAATAAAGACAAGATACAACTGCATCACTGTGATGAATGATACCGCAAACATCCGCAAGCCCCTAATTCCCATCCGCGCCACCAACAAAATTGAGCTTGTATAAACCCTCTGGTGGTGGAACCCATCTAACCACAATAGTAGGGTGGATAGGATGTGAGAAAGCCACCTCCTCCCGGTTCCTAAAAATGGAGGAAATGGGGAGGTCATGAAACTGGGGAAGGATGGACACACATGATGCAACAAGGAATTTGACCTTATCCACAGCATCACTTAGAAGCCTAGCCTTCGAAGCAACGGGTGTTGTGCTCCTTTCATATCTCCCAAAGTATGGCCACAAAAGATACCTTCCACTGTTCCACATTATGTTACCCCTAGCCGAATCAATTGTCACTCCCCATGCTTCGAATAACTACAGAAAAGTTTCGGTAAGAACCCAATTGCATCTAAATACAGCTTAATACAGAATGCCATAAGAGATGAGCAGTCTCACATTTGAGAAGTGATCCACTGATTCCGCGCCTTGCAAAGACATGGGACAAGCATTTGCAATGATAAGCCCACAACAACAAAGATTGTCCACAGTGAGGATGCTCCCTAAAAGGATTGTACATCCAAAGGCCAAAACACTTGGATAAGCTTTGGCAGGTTATCAAAAAAAAAAAGGCTTTGGCATGCCAAAGAAAGATAAAAGTGGAACAAAGATTTGATCTCACAATAAGAATCTCATAAAAAAAATGAAACAGAGAAAAATAAAAAAAACCCATCCACCGCCACAATAGACACCCTGAAAATAAAGATCTGACCTCGCTTTCCTCTTCCATAATTATATTCCTCCTGAAGACCGGACCCCAAATGATAAGACCTGCCATGTCCATGTAACTGCTAGCCACAGATTACCAATCCCGAGCACACCGAAAAAGCATAAGAAACTGGCTTGCTAAAGGAATGCCTCCCACACACGTATCCAGCCAAAATCTGAAATAATCACCTATGCCAATCCGATATCTGATATTAAAAAAAGAAGAAATCCGTAGCCAAATGAAGACCTCTCCATATGCAGAATTGCTGCAGATTTGGATTTGGAATATCCCACCCATTTCTATTAACCCCATACTTTTCCACAATAATCTACTTCCATAACCATTTGCCCAAAAGGGATTGATTCAACAATCTAAGGGCACGTTTGGCAACGGTCCATGGTAGGGGAAGGAATCCTCTGTTTAGATGATTCTCTCCATCTCCAAAGAACTAACACATCCTCAGGTAGGATTTTTTATGATAGTTTCAAGTTTGGAGGAGCAAGGATTCCTACAATTCGTAGAAAGCATGATCAAATGGACGATTTTACAAATATTTCAAGATACGGTAAGGATCAACGGTTGCAATTTGGTCACCTTGCCGTGTTCGACCTTCCAGAACTAATGACCGGTTTGGATCTTGATCGTGGACCCCACATAAACCCAAAAATGAGAAAAAACGGACTGTTTTGAATAATAGTTTGAATAGTGATGACGTTTTGGCACATATCTCGAGATATAAGATGAATCAACGGCTGATATTTGGTTAGGTGGCTGTTTTGGAGTTTTTAAAGGTGACTAACGGTTTGGATCTTGATTATGAAATCTAAAAGGTACATTCCCAAAGCAAAAACGTATTAGTCCCACATTACCGCCCATTACCTTATCATTAATGTCCATACGGTTTTGTCACTGTCCATACGATTTTGCAAATATCTCAAGATCTAGGATGAATCAACGGCTGAAATTTTGGGACATAGCCGTTATGGACCTTCTTAACACAATCATTGGTTCAGATCTTGATTGTGGGGCCCATAAAAACAAAAAAAAAATGCAAAAACCAGTATGCCTTGTGTTAACGTCCAGATGCACTGTAGCTCCGCAAATCCATCAAAGCGCTGAATCCACCGATCTGAAGGGGGGAGGTCTGATCCTTCAAATATTTATTATGGTGGAAGTCTTCAGTCCATCTTCTTCAATTCCCTGTTGAACCAAACACTCAAAAGCCGCTTGATCGTGGATTTTGGCTCAGAATCCGACCTACAAAAGGTTGCCAAACGTGCCCTAATGGATCTGATTCCTAGGCAGCCTTCCTTTTTGGATCTTCAAGCAAATTCCCACACCACAAGCTGAAACTTTAGCTTATCCTGCCATCCATGACAGAAGAAATCCCGTTGCAATCTTTCAATCCAAGAAGCAACCACTGCTGGGGATTTAAACATCAACATGAAATATATGTGAAGATAGGATAAATCAGACTTTGTTAGGGTGATTCAACCCCCTAAAGAGATACATAGATTTCCATTTATTTTTATTTTTATCTATGATGTGAGTATCGTTGAGATCTTTGACCTAACAGGATTAATCCCCCAGGTGGCACCTGCTAAACCTACTCAAACACACACCGGGCAAATCTGAGGCAGTTTCGAACACAAGATGTGGGGAGCAAACCCACACCTTATGCCACTCAACCAACTCCCAAGTGGGTCATTGATTTCCATGTTGCTAATCTTTTTCCATTCTTTTAATCATTGGGTTCCAGAGGGCTCTTGTCCTTCTATACACAATGGAAGACTAAAATAGATAGTCTGAAGAGTGCCAACTTTGCAACCCATGAGATTAGATAACTTCTGAAGACAATCATGCTCCACGCAAACTCCGACCAACTCCCTTTTGAAGAAATCGACCCTATGTCCAGAAACTGCTTCAAAGCACAATAGAGTGGCCTCCACATTTTGATCTGATCCTCTAATGCCACGCAGTACATGAGAGTGCCATCCATAAACTGAAGATGATCAATCCAGAGAACATTTCCCATAGGTTTGAACACATATGAAATACGCATTCCCACTGACCATCTTACTAAGGGCCTCTCCAACCAAAACAAGGAGAAAGGGGGATAGAGGGGAACCAGAACCCTTTGAGCTCAAAAGAAACCTTTTGGGGAACCATTAAGGCCGAAAATACACGTTCCTTAATCCAATCTCTCCATCTGGGGCCAAAACCCTACTGCCTCATCATTTATTGGAGGAAGTCCCAATCAACCCGATCATAAGCCTTTTTGAGATCTAACTTGCAAAGCACACCCAGTCTCCTGCATCTAGTTAGAACACCATAAAAAAATCCATCTCTTAAGTACAAAAGCTCCTTGCATTGGTGATATAATAGCCCGAAGAACTTTTTGAAGTCTATCTGCCACAACTTTTGCAAGGATTTGTGGATACATCCAATCAAACTAATCGACCAAAAATCTTTAAAACTCTCAATGCCCGCCTTTTTAAGAGTAAGGCCCTAAGAAAGAAGCCCTTCTGTTTAGAGAGCTTACTTCTAGAATGGAATTCACCCAAGAAAGCCATGATGTCATCTTTGATGTCTTCCCAAAACCTTTGAACAAAACCTACAGGAAAACCATCCACGCCTAGCACTTTATCACTTGCTAATTCAAAAACAGCTTCCTTGAACTCATTCTCTTCAAATTCCTTTTCCTCCCCCATGCTGTCAAACTCTAAATTATCCAGGAACGGTCTCTCCCAATTCCTATTGGTCTAGAGACCCTGGAAGTATCTGGCGATATGATCAATAATGACATCATGATCTTCAATCCATGCACCCCCATCTTCAAGAGCTAATATTCTATTCATGCACTTCCTCGTAGAAGTCAAGCTGTGGAAGAATCTTGTATTTTTTAAGCCATTTACACTGTGATCTATGTTTCCTCGTCATCTCTTCCTCAACTTTTCTTTTTAGGTCTTCTTTCAAATTCAAATGACTTCACATGTCATCCTCTGAAAACTGCTCTTACTCCTTATCAAGATACAGGATATCATTAAAAATATTTGCTTTAAAGACCTCTATATGCCACAGTGGTCCTCAAACCCAATCTTTAATCTTTTCCTCGAGCTTTTTGAGTTTAATGACTAATCTATAACCAACCCAAATATAAACTGAGATTTCCTCTCACCAGTTTTAAATCATGAATGGAAAGTGTTTCTTTTACAACCACATTATCTCGAAGCAAAAAGGAGAGAGCCCCCATCTTTCAGAATTCGAGTGCAGAGAAATTAGACAGTGATCTGAAAATGATTTCAGCAAAGCAAGATGATGACACTAATGATCCAACCATTCCCCTGAAACAGCAATCCATCCAATCTAGACATGGAAGGAGGGGATTGGTGATTGAATCAAGTAAAAAAGCACACTAAGAGGCAAATCCATCAAGGAATGGGAATCAATCCAATCCGACAATGCTCTCATGTCAGATGAAATGCGACAACCTCTCAGTTTTTGCCTAAAAACCTAATGACATTCCAATCACCCCATAAACAGAAGAGATAATCCAAACCTGCATTGCGCATCAAATCCCCCATAACAGCTGAAACTGAGAACACACCAATCGGTCTGTAATGATAAACTTTCTACATCACAGATCAATAAAATACCCCCTAAAAAGCCTGTTGCATCCAAACAGAGCTAATCAAAAAAACTGCCACCATGCACTTCTTTGACTAAATTATCATCCACAGAACTCCTGAAACATAATAATATCAACTTTATTCTTAGTACGAACATCTTTAACCACAGTTCGCTTCACACGGCCTCTCATATTCCAAGATAAGATCTTCATCTACAACCTTCTGTGGCCCCTATGATTCACTTGTCTCCTTTATTGGAGCCCAGGACTGTAGAATGTTGACTTCCACTTTTCTCTTATTTATGGAACTGTTGAGGCTCTGAAGCTCCCTGGAACCCTTCCTCTTTATTCTTTCTACACCAAAAGCTTCTTCTCAGTTTTGCCTATCTGTGTTATGTGGATAGGCCAGAAGACCATTCCATCCTTCCTTACAGTGATCAAAAGAAATTCCCACAACCCCCACATTAGTACATCCTTGGGAGAGCCATGGGTTGCAAAAATCATTTGCTTCGATGGTAAGACCCACATTCTATTTTCTCAGAATTGCTAGCTAGTAATCCCAAAACCAATTGGTGATAGGAAACTGCACAAACAACTACTTAACACCCCCCCTCCAGCAGGACACCGCCCTGACCCGAAGCACACACCCGCACAAGCACACAATGTGGGATGGGGTATTTTTGCTCTGTGTGGTTTTGCTCTGATACCATCTCAGAGTTGCTAGCCAGTAATCCCAAAACCAATTGGTGATAGTAAACTGCACAAACAACTACTTAACATGTTTGCCTTTGTCTCTGGAATCCTTTGAATGCTTGCCAGTGCCACCACCTTTACTGAGGAAATAACCTTCCCCCGGAATGGAAAAAGATACACGACCATTGCTGATTGAGAGAACTCCTCTGCCCCTTTCTGTAATTTTGCCATGATTATCCCCTTGCCCTTATTTCCCATTATTGGATTTAACCACTGAAACTCAACCATCGAATGTAGATAGGATCGAAGAGTGAGAAACAACTGTTTTGCTAATCCATCTACATCTCGAACACCCAAATGAGAAACAACTGACAATTTAGCAGCCTTAGAGGAGAAGGAAGAAAGCATTGAGACAGAGAAGGATGTCTGACCTAGTAAAAAGGTCCCTTCCACCCTTCTAGGATCCGAACTTAAACGATGCAAGTCCTTTGGAGTGTCTGGGGACTCATCAAGAACTATGCCCTAAAAACACTGATCTAACCCCCTATACTCGCCCCTCTGGGTCTCACGACCTCAAGATGATATTTTTAGATTTGCGGAAGGCTAGCATCCATCTTTTGTATTCGTCATCTTCAACGTCAGAGAGAGAGAGAGAGAGAGAGAGAGATATCAGCTGAAACTCACGGGTCTAGTGGCATTGCTCTTCAGTAAAGTTATGAGTTAAGCTTTTCTTGAAGGTCCTTGTCTCCCAAATCCTCTCAACCTCCTCCGTGCATGTTAGTATGGAAGGGGTTTGTTCCTCCTACTGTGGAAGCATTTTCTAGGTTGATTAAAAGTGACTATTAACAGCCTTAGAGGCAAAGGGATTCCCTTCTTCATGTGCAGAGTTTCCATACGTAAAACGGGAAAGGTATCTATTGATCACATCTTCCAATGTGATTTTACAGCTTTCACAGCAACTTTGTAGCTTACTTTTTCTTTCTATTGCACTAGATAGTAATCTCCAAGATCTCAAGGGGAAGTAGCAACAAGTAGGAAGTTGGGTCCATCTCATAAACATGAAAGGATTTTATGGCACTTGATTTTCCAAGCTTCCATGGGGTCAATTTGAAAAGAGAGAAATGACTGGGTAAATAACGCAAAGGATGTTCAATGAAAGAACTCATTCATAGTATTTGAGCAAGTGGCAACATGGATCTTGTCAAGAAAATAGCTTGTGGCTTAGATTTTGATGATTTTTGGTTGACTTAGGACTTAAAACAGGAAATGGGTCTTAAATCATCAAGACTGTCATTGGAATTATCATATTCCTTTTAATGAGATTGGAGTCCTTTGCAGCTCCTTGGACGTGTCATTTTATCATATTAGAATGGAAGATAATAGAGAGGGAGATGTGTAGGAGGGAAAAAAAAAAGTGGACATGGTTGTCTCTATAAGGGGCCTATGTTGTAGTTTTCTTTTGTTTCTTCCTCTTACATTTTTTTTGTACTTTCGGTATATCCTCTTATACCATCTTTTCTCCCTACATTATCATTAACATTACTGGTCACCTTTCAGAGGAAAAAGGGATCTGCCAAAACATAAGATGT
This sequence comes from Camphora micrantha, assembly GCA_003546025.1. NCBI lineage: Eukaryota > Viridiplantae > Streptophyta > Magnoliopsida > Laurales > Lauraceae > Camphora > Camphora micrantha. The sequence goes on along the minus strand of QPKB01000006.1, from coordinate 13,608,647 downwards.
TTTGACACATGGAGAATTTGAAAAATAATGAACCCATCAAAATATAGAAAAGTTAACAGTGATGACCATAAGAAGAAATCTCTTAACTGAAGAGCAGCAAGACAAAAGGACATGACAATAATTTTTGAACAACTAGTCATGTACACTTCTGATCAGCCATAGCAATATCATAATGACCTTGAGAAAGGAACTCATAGAACCTTCATCTGGCGGCAGTTTTGACAAATTGAGCTTCATTGTAAGGTTATATCCATCTTTTGGAGGATCAAGAATTTGCACAAGCACGCCATATGCCCCCTTAATAGCTTCTATGGCACCAAAAGGAAGCCCGCTGAAGAATACAATTTCCGGAGGTGGTGTGGGTAATGACACAGATAACAGCATTGACTGAGGATTCTTCACAGAGAACTGCAAGGTATGATTATCACGAGAAATACAGTAAAAAGGCTGATAGAAAAAATAATAATAATAATAATAAACTGATTAAAAAGAAACTAATGAAACCAATAGAAATTTTGTATGGATTATGGAACACAATCTAGTAAAAGGTTCTGCGTCCATCTAACAAATTATTATCAACAGTATTTTTTTTATTGGTAAAATGTCTTGAACCCACACCCTCAAGGTTGCAATTGTGACTTGTGAGCACCTTCAAATCTACAACAAGGCCTTTATCCAACTTTACAGTTTAATAAAAGCACATTTGCTGAACACTGAAGATTTTTGTGGATATGTGCTAATCCAATGTTTGGTGCAGAGATTTTCCATGGAAAAGTTTCAGAAAATATACATGCTTGATTTTGAGGTCTTAGGGGGAGCATCAGAATTGTGACTTTCACTGAAAATGTGCCCTCTTTCCCTCCTCTCCATCACTGCACAGTGCACACACACAAAATGTGGATTCCATGGGTGTAGAATCCACACCCAGAGATGCCCACAGAAAAAGTACCCATGGATTCCAGCAAGCCGTCGAATCCAAAGTTATTTCCAAACGTTCCCTCAAAAAATGAACTATTCTCAACTTTCCTTGGCAATAGTAGAATCCAACAAGTAGAAAATCACCTGGATATGATAGCGGACATCGTCGAATTCAACTGAATGGCAGTCCAGTTCAACTGCTTTCTCTGGACTGCAAAATCAAACCAAGGACATATCAGAACATGGTGCATTTTTATTACAATGACAGATTAACTTAATATGTAGGGATACGAAGTAATTTTCTTTATATAGGTGATTCAAGATATAACCACAACAACGATAGCCAGATGTCCTAGGAAACATTACAAGAAAGAGTGAAAACTGCTTCCAAATCCTTGAAAAGGTTTGATGTTATGTATGGCTGCCAAACAGACCAGGATAGAGCTAGCCCAGATCAGCCACAATCCAAATCCAATAATACTGTACTTGGACTAAGGGGATGTTTGTTTGGATAAAATACATAGGAATTCATGCCATAAGTAGTTAAATATGAAGAACCAACGGTGAATATATAAAAATTACCAACAAATATGCTCCCCTTTAATGGACAGTGAATCAAGGAAAGATGGGAAATGAATGCCCAGCCATCACCCTAGTAATTCAAATCCGAGGAAAGTCAAGGTCTCATCTACATTGCTACCTTATATCCTTCACCCTTCAACCTCGTAACATTCACACCTCACATCTTTGATAATCCTTCGGTAGAGCTCATTTGGCCATGAATTCCTATGTATTTGATTTCTATATATTCTAATGCAAACAAACAGGCAGGCCCTAAGATATAAGACGAGACCCCTGATAGTAAGGTCCAGGCCCATCAAATTCTCAAGTATAACCATGTTTATTTTAAATACTATAGTTTAATATAACTAAGATAATATAAAGAGATAGGATTTGGGGAGAAGGTGCATTATACCATATGATAACATTATATCTATATTATCATAATAACATTGTAATGACTATATGCCGCATACGGGCTCAGTTGGCCTTTTGCCCAATTGTCTTGCATGTAAACTATGAGGCTCCTCTTTTTGCTTTTGAATGGAACAGGATTCTTTCTTCATTCCAAGTTTTTTACTTGGTATAAGAGCAAAAAAGAAGGAGGTATTATTCTAGCTGAAACACTTGAAAAAAAAAAATTTGATAAACAGTTGACTAAAACTAGGTTCCAAATTAGACTATGGCCTTTTTATTGAGCATACCCAAACTTCTTGGTGCACTTGGACCCAAATTCTAAAGTTCATGTAGGGTCCAGTCCTGGATTTGGTCTGGGCGCTCCAACATTATTGGGCCATGGCCCAAGACCCCACGTGGTTCCAGCAACTGGACAGTCCTTCTCACCATCTCACTAACTCCCATACTTTTAATATCATCCCATGATTGCATATCAATGTTCAATCCCAACGCACTCACAACATATGATAAATTGTAGAAATAAACAATAAATAGCAACCAAAAACATCTGGAGCAGAAAATGTGCAGCAGCTAAAACAGAAATGGTGCTGTATGCTCTGTAAGAGCAGATAATCGCATGTAAAGAGAAAAAACTCAAATTAGAAATTCACAAAATACTAGGTAGTAGGGATGAGTGAAGTGCATGGAATAGGGGCAGGGATAAAAGAAAATCTAACACGCTGGGCCACCCCATCTAGTAACAATAATAGGGTCAATAAGATTGCAAGTTCTAAAAATTGTAGCACTTGAGGACTGTCTCTGGAATAACAAAAAAAATGACTCGCACATGACATTTTTGCACCCTGTTGTGGCTCCATACAACATTATATTCCAAAATAATAAGAACCAAGGGAATATCATTTGAAAAGGCTAAATGTACCCTCCGCCCTCTCTCGTTTTCTTGCCTGAATGGTATGTTATATGTCCTTAGCACATGACCATAAACCCATTGTGATTTGAGCATACACTTTTAGGTCACGTTTGGCAACCAAATCTTTTGGGAAAAGATTTTTGGTATCCCTAAAGTTGTGGTAAATCCATGTTTTGCAATTGTAAATTCCTGAGGATTTAGACGAATGAAAATCTTCATTTGTTAGGATTTTCAGATCCGACCACCCCCATAAGATTTGAAAATCCTCACTTAAGTGGATTTTCACACCGAACATTATTTTTCTCAGCTATATGCATCGATACACACCAATATCAATGTGCGATCCTCAACTATACAAATCCCTAGCAAGAAATCCTTGTTCCAATGGTAGTGAAGAATCATCAAATTTATGGATTCCTTGCTTGTTACCAAACACACTTTTAGAGGCCTTTTTTTTTTTTTTTTGTAAAAATCCAAGTGTAAAATCACTTTACACGTAAAGCAAATGCTGTGAAAGCCGGACTCGACAGCCTGGTCAAATAGGGGTCAGCCAGAACTGGTGCCTTCACCATTACATCAGAACCAGACAAATAACCAAAACCAGTAAGAGAAGTTTTTAACCAATTTTGAGCATTAGAGAATTCTTTAAAAAAAAATCTAAAACTCTACCTGCTTTTCTATCACAGTTGAGGCATGGTACACTGGCGGGACAAACCAATTTGATATGAACCATCATCCACTCAAGCAGTTCAGCGAACCGTTTGGTTTTAAAAACAGAGCAAAACCATTTCACATGCCTTGAATCATTTTTCTATTGTCATTTTTCATTGAAAATCACCATGAATGCATCATAATTCCCAAGGAAAAATAAAAATAATAATAAAACAGTTCTTTGCCAATATCTATCCATATCATTTTCCACTACCTCATTTTACTATCTGGTACCTTAATTGTCCATAAAAAGAGAATTGAAAATAGAAACAGTTCTACCCATGGCCAAGGATGTTTTCCATTTGTGTTCTTTTGTCATTCCTCCTCTCCTCCTTACTCTTTATTTTCCCTCTTACCCTTCCCTCCTTTTCCATTTCTTCTGATTCCAACATTTAACCTCAAACATCACTATACTAGTAAAATTTCAAATGGGATAAAATCATTTCAAGTTTATTAAGATTTTCCAACCCTCATTTTTTTTTTTTTTTAGATAACAACACCAAACGCCCCCAGGGCAAAAAAACATGAAATGGGTCAAATTTAGATCTACACAGAACAGAATAAAGGCGGCAGAAACTGAGAAATGGGAAATCGGGGAAGAAGAAAATCTCACTTCTGAAGGCGACTTTGCAGGATCTGGAGGAGAAATCTGGAGGGGGATGGGAGCAATATCATCGCGAGCAAAGATCGTGGGGGGCCGTAGATCGTCCCTTCGTTTCAAAGCAAAGAGAGAAAAGGGGACGGAAAGATACAGAGACCCAAGAAAGAAGCAGTCTTTTTCTATCGCATGGGGCGTCTTCCCACCACTTTCTCAATGGCCTTTTCTCCTCCAAAAGGTCGAAATACGCCACGACTACTTTCCTATTGAATTGAATTGAGCTTTACCCACCTGCAAGACGATAAGAACACGAAAATTAAGCAATCACTGCCAAAAATTCCGTCGACCCATTTTAGGAAACATCCCTCCAAGGTTGACTGATGGGTCTGATTATGCGTCCTCAGCTTCATTTGATGAGAGATCTTGCTGGGTGTTTGGATGGTTCGATTCCAGTTCCTTACAGATGATTACAGAAAGAGAAGAGCTGCTTCCTATACGCATGCTTTCTCCCATTCTAATCCGAATTATGGGTATAGTGTAGAGAGAGAGAGAGGAGGAGGAGGGTCTTTGTGTTATGGCAGAAGAAATCCTATTTCGGAGTGGAAATTTAGAGAGAGAGAGTTGAGGGTTTCGTACCTTGTTCGCTACTGGGAGAAATGGCTTCAGAAGAGAGATGGGAGAGTCTTCTTGGTTGGATGGGATCATCTGAAAAAAGAGAATCAAGGAGGGGGAGAGAAGAAAGGAACAAAATCAATCAGGACACTTCCTGGCTTCTTTATTAAAAATGATAGATTAAAAAAAAAACACACATGGGTAGGGATGGCAATGGGTCGGATTTAAATGGGACTCATCCCCATTCGACCCATTCTTATTAGAAGCAGGTTTGGTAGTAATTATTTTGATATGGGCAGGTTCGGATTTTACTTTTACACTCGTGTTGCCCGTATTTATAATATATTTATTCTCTTACCAAAGTTACAGAGTTACAGACAAAATTAATATGTTATATGTGTGGGAAGAGAATGCGGCGTGTTTGATCTCTACCACACTTATTCTTATTTATCTATTTATTTTCAACTTTTTTAAGTTTTAAATTTGATATTTCATGCGTGATCCGTACAAAGTGGGACAGGTTTGGATAAGATAAGTTTGAGATGGGGTAGATTTGGGTTTACCCCAATTGATACCGAACTCGCCCCATTGTCATCCCTACACAAAGGAAGTAAAAAGAGGATGGGGACCGAAGAAAATCACATTGGAAAATCGCTATGAAAGGTGAGAATTTGAATACCCAAATATCTATAGAACTGAATTTGAAAAAAAAAAAATAAGGGTCCAACATCTCGACACTTTTTTTTATTTGGGCCATTGTATAATATTATGTATTTAAATCAAGCATTCTTGATTTCGATTTTGATCAATTTGCATAAAATTGATTATCAATAGAAGATAGCAATGGATTGAGTTTAGTGCAGGCGAGGCTAAATTTGAACTCCTCCCGACTCACACCTTAGGCTAAATTTGAACTCCTCCCGACTCACACCTTACATACCATGATCATAAGCCTATTTTAAAATATTATAATAAAACTTGAAATATTTGTACATTCTAGCCCATTGATAGGGGATAAAATGGGTCAGATCGGGTCAAAATGGAATGGGATGCCAGGGGGTGTTTACAGGTTGAGGTTTAATCAGTTTTTTTTTTTTTTTTTTTTAACAAGTCAAGCAACATCAACCCACATCTAGTGTGGTCAACTCAACCATCCCATATAGCCCACAATCTATGTGAGTCAACCTATTTAACCCGATCCAACCTGTAAGTCTTTGCCCGGTCCCAATTTATTTCAAGTGTTAAGGCTATTTTTAGTTCAACTGAAGACCAACACAAGCCCAGCTCATTCCATATATAATATACCACCAAGATAGTAGACCATCAAATTGTTTAAATGGGTTTATATATGTGGGTTGACCCCATCAAGTCCATTTTAATAATGGGTCAAACCCGATCCATTTAAATATGAGCAAGTTTTCCTGACCTATGTTGACCAATATTTATTGTGGATTGGGTTACACAGGTCAAATGTGGGTTAGGTTCGAGTTACCTTAGCAGGTCATATGAAATTTTATTGTCCCTCGAACGCTAAAACAACAATGTTTTTCCTCTCACTCCAGTATTATCTTTGGTCATCGTGCAATATAAAATGTTGAGAGAATTCTTTATAAAGCCATTTCCGTGCTTCCCTGTTAACTCTATTCATTTCGAGAAATTGAGTTAACAATTTCCTATATGCACGATAATTGGAAATCTCATGAAGAAGATTATCTTGTTTCTTGAATGATATAACTTGTTTATCTTCTAAATGCAACTACAAGCCTTTGACAAATGGATGAATTTCATTCAATAAGAACTTATAGATTCTCCATGTGCCTTTTGGAGGTGAAATCCATCTTATTGTTTAGAATTGTTCTATTTCGTCAACATCGAAATTATTTTCATCACCAATAATATGGAAAGCAATATGGTCATGACCCTTATAGATGTATTTGTATAAGTATTTGACTACTTTAATTGTAGAGCAAATTTCGACATTTATATAACAGTCAAACTTTACAAGTAAGTAAGGATTGTACGGTATGAACCATCAACTGTCTCAATATGCACCCTCTACTTTGACTTATTCATTGGTGTTGCATCATCTATATATTGGATAGGAATTCTTTCCTTTGTTGAAGAAGAGAAATCTTTAGGATAATGGTTTTTACATAACCATGTTTTCTCATACACACGTTTTTTGGATTTAAATTTCCACATGATCCATGCATCATGTGTTTCACAATTGCTGCATACAAATGTGAATTTTTAGCTTTGTCAAGTAGTTCAGCGCAAACAGATCTGTCAAATGCTTCTAGCATAATAATTTTATAGCATTTCTTCAAGATAAGTAAGAAATAAGCATGTGGAAGTCCTGTCTTCTGAAATTCAATGACAGACACATAAGCAACAATTGATTCAAATATATTGTTTTTAACAAATCATCTTTTAACTCTTCTAGTTTTGCTCTAAATACCCATGCAATCAAATCAGGCCTATTTTGTGCTTCTTCAAATGATTCAAGTTTGTTCTTAATTTCAAACCAAGAAGGATTACATGTTATTATTAAAAAGATATCAAGGTTTCTAAAACGTTCAACCAATGCATTGCATCTATATAATGTTGTCTCATATCTACTAGACCTACTATAAATGATGCCGGTAAGACAATTTTATATCCAACTTTAGAACCATGAGTTTCTCCAACTGTAATACTATCAACAAGCCCATGATAGAAATCAACTTGTATTTCATCTTGTCGATAATGAATGTAGTCCAAACGAGAGCTTTCTAGCTTGATGTACATGTTAACAACACGTTGTTGTAACAAACGACATGAGTCCAGCAGTATTGAGGTATAATTTTTTCATATTTGCAATTTGTAGCAATAATACTCATGACAAGACACATCCTTTCTTTTGGTTTCACTGGAAAATATTAATTTTTTTTATTATATGTTTAATATTAGCTATATAATTTAAATAAGTAATGTATCATTAGTGCCTTGTCTTTCTTTTTTAAGGAGTTCTTCTTCTGATGATATTTGGGAAGGATTAAGAGATGTATGTCCCTAACAGTAGCTCACGAAATTGTTTTATCTAATTTCTATATTCCTTTATGCCATCAAGTATTACCATATAGAAATAATAATGGATATTGCAATGGGTCATAACATTCAAAATAATATTGCACTTTGTGGCTGTGGCCTGAATGACTATGGACAATTATATCGAGTTCACCATGCATGCCAGAGTCATTATTTTCTATCCATATTGTTGCTATTTGTGATTCTGATGGAGTATTATACACTCTTTGGTATAACTCGACATCGCACTTGATTACAATGTAGAGGCTTTCCAAAGTAGGTACATGTCGAAGGCTCCGAAAAAATGAGCAGTATGTATTAACTAATAACATATTGAGCGGCTTTTGAATGATGCCTTAATTAATTTTTTATAATGCTTGTATGTGGTTTTCCACTTTATGTTCCGTATCATAAAAATAGAATTGTAAGCAAGAAGGATGTCTATTTATGGATACCAAGTCATTGATATAGTGGCATACCTGACCATATACCGTAAATGTATATATACCTTTTTGTGTTTTGCAAAGTTCTCTATCATATTTGATACCAAACGATGTAAATGCAAGAGTGTTATTATATGATATGAACATATTTTCTAAATTCCAAGCATCACTTGAGTTTGACTTAAATAGCGAATGGAGTATTTCAGGGGCATGATTTGAAACCAATGATATTCGACTGGAGGAGGAGCAGAAGCCTATAGGTTCACGATGAAGTCTCTTTGCATTGCAATATTCACATGTTGAAGAAGATGGTAAAATAGATGGTTCTTGAAATATATTTTGAAGAACTTCATCGATGAATATGGAGCTAGAAGGGATTTTATCTACGATAAATATAAAAGCAAGAAAGAAGTATACTTTAGTTACTATGAAGATTTATATTAAAGAAAATTAGATAATTATATATGCACCTCTCCTTTTAAGAATTTTTTTTAGCTTAATGTTTTACTATTTTTTGTTATTATATATTCTATAATAGAATCAATATTATTATAAAATTGTAAAAATCATTGATGAATTTTTAAAAATTAGTAATCTACTTAAATTTAATTTGATTATGGATGAATATCATTAATATTTAATCTACTTAAAATTAGATAATTATATATGCACCTCTCCTTTTAAGAATTTTTTTTAGCTTAATGTTTTACTATTTTTTGTTATTATATATTCTATAATAGAATCAATATTATTATAAAATTGTAAAAATCATTGATGAATTTTTAAAAATTAGTAATCTACTTAAATTTAATTTGATTATGGATGAATATCATTTTACTAAGTCGTTTACAAGATTGAAAGAGAGAGCATATTTATTTTATCAATAATAAAATTTTGTCAGTTTTTTGAATTCGAATAAGTTGTTTACAAGATTGGAAGAAAGGGTGTATTTTTTATTATGAATAATAAACTTTGGTACTTTTTCTAAGACAAAATGAAGTATATATGAATGTTTTGTCACCTGTAAGAGCTTCATTCTGGGTTTTTTTTTTTATGAAGCGGAGTGACGACGCGCTTGTGATATTTATCCTATTGAAATAATTTTAAAAAAGATTACAAGATGCCCCCACTTGAAGTGTTGAGTGATTAAATGTTGTATTTCTTACCAACTTCATAAGTGCCGTAGTACTTAATTTGTTGTTTCCCTTTGTTTTATGTTCTTGATGAAAGATAGTTAACTTCATTCACTATGATAGTCAGTATAGTGAAAACCAAAGAAGTGTTAGTCAATTATAAGAGTTTCAATAATTGATACATAACTTTAGGAAAAGAATAATATTCTCTCCATAATTTTTTGAGAATAACTTTAGGAAGAGAATAATATTCTCTCCATAATATTCTCTCCATAACTTTAGGAAGAGAATAATATTCTCTCCATATTCTCTCAATGAAAAGAATAATTCTTGTCATCACTCATATTTTTATAATATTTTTTGAAATATTCTCTTCTATCTCTCTTTTGGCCCATATTTTACATCTAAGGAAAAAGAAAAAAAAATCAATAATAAAGAAATTGTGCAGTTTTACATTTTCTAACATATTATAACGTTTGTTATTCATGCTTTGTGACCATGAAAAGAAATGGTGAGAGTTTTTTATGCAATGCAATAAATATAAAGGTACGATATAATATAAAAGTTATGATAAGAAGTATCGCAATTTGTAATAATTTAAAAACATATGGTTTAAGGTTTTTTTTTTCTATCTTAACCATTCATTTTGTAGGGCCATATGTAGTGCATCATTCGATGCAGTATCTCAATGTTGGGCATAATGATCTTATGGAGATTGCAGTGGCGCAGCCAACTACCTTTCTTTACACATCATCGTAATTCTGAAGGAGTGTTCTAAGGAAATCAATTTTGGGCCTAATATGATTCTCAATGCTACAATTGAGCAAGGTAGGGCTTTTGGCAGCGAGGTTTGCAAAGGAAGCACTAGACAGACCCAGTTCTTGAAAGAAGATGAATTTGGATTTGAGGGTCTTCTCGACTTTGGAAGCGAGGAAACAGAGGGCCTGGGGATGAGTTTTTTGATGTGGGTGTCTTGAAAACCGCTCTTTTTTATGAACTCAAGTACGTGGTCTGGTTTTTTGGAGGATTTCAGTATTATTAAGGGCATGGAGGCTTTAATAGCATGTTCTCTTAAAAACCCACATCTTTCCTTGAGGTAATAGACCATGAAATGAGTTTGGAGAAAAGGGCTTTCACCAATAGTAGTTGAAAATAAAAGGAGGGTTCTGAAATGAGTTGATGCTTTCATGCCTCAAATCATAATAATCTAGAAGATTTGACGACTCAAAAATAGAAATAACGAATTTCAACCCATTATGTAGCCTTAGTAGCTTTAACATTACTGGCCTTAATAGATATGATTCATTGTTATAAAAACTCATGCATACAAAAATAGACCATTCTTTATTCTAATAAAAAGAAAAAATTGGCAATTGTAACATATCAAATTTACATTTGTTGTATGGCAAAAAGTAATGCAACATCCAATCCAACATCAAACCTTAGATTCCTTGATACACAACAAAATAATGGCCTTACTTTTTCTTCAAAATGATATTCTATAATATTCAGGTTCTTGAATATTTGAGAACCCGGTGCATCCACATAGGCAAAGCATAGTATTACCATTAAATAAGAAAAAAATATAATATAGTCAAAGTTTTATTATTTCAACTTGGAGTTCAAAATTCTTATTATCCCAAATAATTTTGAAAATGACCAACTTGCAATGAGTTTTTCACAAGTTAAGTGTTGTAGGTATAAGATAAACAATGGCTTCTTCCAAAGACGTACTACTACATCCCGACCCAATTTAACCATTATTAATGCTAATTAAGTGTAGTTTAGCTAAATTAATTGTGCTTAGTCATTAATTATGGTAACTAGTGTCAATTAGCCTCTATAGACTGAGTTGGTCAGGCCTTGAGCCTTGGGTAGGTGAGTTGAAACCGATTTGACTCGGTTGGTTAGAGTCAAGGGCTTTTCCGTAATTATGGGTTTTTGCATTTTACATCATATGCGTGTCATCTTGGTATCATCGCGTATATCTCGTTGAGCATGTCGATTTTCGTATTCAGTTTTACCTCATTTGGTCAACCGTTGAGTTAGTGGGCCCTTGTTTGACTCCTTATGATAATACTAGCAAATGGAGGGACCTTTTTATAAAAATAGAACCTTATCTCTTATAAACCCCCCTTCAATAAACCCATCCCTTTCATTTCCTTTTTCCTTTCCTTTCTCTCGACTCTTCTTCTTCTTCTTCTCCACTTCTCTTCTCCTCTTCTTTTTCAACGACTACAGAGTGAGAGTCATCTTCGTCTTCATCTTCACCTTCACCTTCATCTTCCCCATTTACTTCTTCTTCATCTACTTGTGCTCAAGAACTTTTTTTCCCCAAATTCAGATTTCTTCATATGTAGGAATCAAACCTCATTTTTTTTATGTTTTTGAGTTGAAATGAAGTCAAGAGACTCATTTATAGTCATACATAACCATTCATGGCATTTTTCATTTGGAATTGCAGTTAGGGTTTGTTATTTGGGGTTTTTGTATTTTTTGAGCAAAAGTCAGAGAAAAGAGGTTGGAAAGCTAATTTGAGGCAAGTATAAGCTTTAATTATAATGCATGTTGTATAATTCCTTGATTCGTTATTAAATTCTATTTTTACTCCCCTTTCTACTGTGATTAGCTTTTTTTGCTTAAATGGAGAATGAATATACTTTTTGTGGGTGATTGGAGAGTGATAAGCTAGGTGGAATAATGAATGGGTGGAAGAGTGCAGGTGGAATAATGAATGGGTGATGTGGAATACTGCCTGTGCATGTAATGTATAGATGGAATCATTTATGCAAGTTCCATATGAAATGGGTGGTGATCAGTTATGTAAAATGCATGTGGGTGGAAGGTGTATATAAAAGTGTGTGCATATGGAGTAGGCAAAGTGCAGGTGGAGAGAAAAATATGTGCATTATAAAATATGTGCATTATATGGATGGAAAAGGTGTGGAATAGTGCCTATACATGTGCTATTGTATGTTGACAATGTAAGTGCAGGTGGGTTCTTTGAAACAATAGAAAAGAAGGAAAAAAAGAGGATGGACCTCGCTATAGCGAGACCACCTTCTAGGTGGTTTGCTATAGCGAGCCACAAGCCCGCTATAGCGAGGTGGGGTTCTATGTTTGGCCCGGATTTTTAGGTTTTCAGTTTGCTTATGTGTTCAATTGAACAATTTTGAGTATCAACAATCACAGAATGTCAGTGCCCCTCTTCATACTATTGTATGTGGAATTTTAGCAGAGTTGTTATTTTTATTTCGTTAAGAATTCCCTCATCTTGACATTTAAGTTTTACCCCAAGCTTGTTTGACACTTTACTAGAATAGTAAAAGTCAAGTAAAGCCTCCATTTTTCAAATAAAAGTTCACATTAAAGCACTTTAATTCAAAATTCCTCCATCTTTTCAACAAAAAAAAAGTTAAAAAACAACTACCTTATCCACTAAAAGACAAAAAAAACCTCACTTTTCTATATAAAAGGTCAAAAAGATTTCATGCCAAACAACTAAAAATAAAATACCATCATAACCTAATTATATTTTATTCCCTCTTAATTTGATACTTTGCTTTACTTCATTTCACTTGATTTTAAAAGTAAAATTACCAAACGGGCAGCTCTTGCTTCAGCAGAATCTGTATAGCTCTTGTTGTTGCCAACATGGAAAGACAATTAGGTTTGTTTTAGGTGTTATTATTTTATTACGTCAATTCTAGAAGTTGATAGCTTGAGAGGAGGGCCAGCATTCAGATTGTTAAGATGTTTAGATAACTGTGAATTGATATGTTGGGCCAATATTCTGCTTTATAATGGTGATAATTTATTTCCAAGAGAGCAAGCTATTGTATTCTTTCAAAAATTGATGATTGCTCTTCTTTATTAAGATTTTTTTTATTGATTATTTGCAAAATCATGAATACAAATTAAGTAGCTTAATATTGTCGTGGTAGGCTTTATCTATCTATTGAGATTTATAATAAATACAACATCCCCGTCCAACTAAGGGTGGTCCAAACTTGATCATCATTTGGTTCTCCTGTTTAATCATCTTAGCCCATATGTAATATAGAAAAAACTAAAAACAAATTTATATTCCATTCCATGAAGCTAATTGTGGTTAATCCAAACCCACACATGTCTGACAAGGTCGAACCTAAACCTTCAATGTTGTACACTTCATTTACCATTCCATTAAATACCCTATTACGGTCTGTATAAAATATATAGTATGTTTAACTTGCTAGTTTTTATAGTCAATTTTAAGCCTGGATTGCCCTTTGTTCTTTCTCTCTATTTTTTCCCTTAGCTCTGCTGATGTTACTATTTTTTCTCTCCATCTCCTCGTTTAGGCGTTTAATCAAACAGTTACCGTGCATTTTATGAATGTAGTTGAGAATTCATGAAATTACTATTGCTCATCAAGGCGGAAAATCCAGAATCATTGATTAAAGACAGAAAGGCAAAAACATAGCAAATAACAGCACCAAAATGGGTTTTATTACATCCAAAAGATTACAACAAACACATAACAATATTTAGAAAGGATTTTGAAAGGATCCATGATAGTAGGGATAGAAAATACCTCCAAGAGTTGCAGTCCAGACAAAAAAAAAAAAAAAAGGTTAAACTTCTCTTATTCTTGGTCACCAAAGAGTTGTGTTGTACGGCAATTTTTTTTTTTTCCTTTTTTGAAATTGAGGAGAAGAAGACAGACACCTGCTTCCTTTATTAGTTTAGCACAATGCGACATCTTGCATCTGATTGGGCCCCACCACAAAGGTGTTTATATAGAGAATGAAGCGTGTCGGCCCACCACAAAGGTTTAGAGAACCAAGCATGTCAACTTTCTCTCTTTTATACAAGGGGTATTAGATACAAAATATTGTATTTTAATATCTGATCATCTTACAATGGACTTAGCAAATATCAAGCTTTTAAGTGGTCTAGATTTTAGGATCATTTAAAATATCAAGCTTTTAGGTGGTCTAGATTTTAGGATCATTTAACTAGTAGATTTTTACAAATAATCTTCTTGGTCCGAGAATCAATGATCACATTCCAAGCCATCATTTTGGATCTTCTCAGTATCTTGTTAATATGAACTTTGACTGAAAAGAGTTCAACACTCCACAATGGGGCCTACTATTGAAAACTCAACTAAGGTATAAACTGACCTTAGAATTTTACTCTAATAAGAATTAATCCAACAATATGAATAATCACATGTTTACATTATTAATAATATGCTTAATCTTATAATGAGACCAACACTTATAAAGTGAAACTTGATGATGTCTCATATATAGGGAGGATGATCATTTTGAGTGGTTCAAATTTTCAATAGGTAGGCCCCATTATAGAGTTTCAAATATAAGCTGGGATTTATGATGGGGCGTGTTTGTTCAAGATACAAGCCACTCAAAATGAATGCTCTCCTAATGTTTGAAATGCCCTTGAATTTATTTTCAAAAGGAGATGGCCCATCGTAGATTGATCATATTATTAATAACATAATTATAAATATAATTTATAATGCATAAAATTGTATTAATTGCATCAATGGTGTCTATTACCAACACCCTTGCGAATAATATTGTGTAAGGGGAGGGGGTCCCACATTAACACCAAGCATATCATCAATAACATAATAATTTATATAATCAATAACCATAAGATTTTATTAATCACACTAATGGTGGGAGCAACTCCCATGGGAGTACAATCGTAGGGAGAGAGAGATTGATCCCACAGTTAGATTGAGCACAACATCATTAACCATATAGTTCATCATGCATGAAGATTGTATTAATCTTATGATAAAATGGAGGGACCCACTCCCATTTTCCAACAAGTGCTTGGAGTGAGACACTGACTGGCTCACACCATCCGGCCTCCCTGTGCTATAAATAGCTGCAGAAATGGAAGACTAGGACATTCCTTCCGACTGTTGCGCAGAGAGAAAAAGATAAAAGAAACATCCAACGGCCAAGATCGACTGCATCGCCTTCTGTTCTTCACTTCACTCACTCCAAGGTAAAAGTAAAATAATAATAGAGTAATGGAGAAGTGAAAAGACACCACAGCCCTCTCTCTCGTTCCCTCCTTATCCCATTTTCGATTCTCGATTCGATTCTCGATTCGATTCATTGGTTTCATGGCGCTAGGGTTTCCAATCGTCGTCTTCTTCTTCATCTTCTTGTTTTGGATTTCCGATCAAAATCGTCTTCTTCTTCGTCTTCTTGTTTTGGATTTCCAATCTTCTTCTTCTTCTTCTTCTTCTCTTGGAAAAAAGAAATGTTGCTAAGGTTTAAGTTTTCTTGTTCCATCTTCTTCATCTGCCTCAGATTTCCAAGGTTTCATGGCGCTAGGGTTTCCTATTCTTCTTCATCTTCTCTCTGCAAAAGAAAATGGTGGTAGAATCAAGATTCCTGCTCCACTTTCTTCATCTGATCCGTCTCTCATGCATTTGTTTGTTCTTCTTTCTGCAAAAGAAATGGTGCTATATAAGATCAGGTTCTATTTTTCTCCATCTTCTCATGTCTCCGTACAATTCCACAGGTTTCATTCATGGCATCACTGACTTCAATTAGATTTTCTTTGCTATCTTACTTACCTCTATCCCATTTCTGTGTGTGATTCTAGGGTTTCATGGACCAACGGAGCTCTCCCAGTCCCAGCACTCCAGGGAGCACGGATTCAATCGAAAGCTGCATCAGAGCGCCCGAGCTCCCCCCAATCACCAACATCACACGCATCATGAGAAGGGCCATTCCCGCCAACGGAAAGATCGAACAGGAGGCAAAGGAGTTCATGCAGGAATGTGTCTCTGAGTTCATCGGCCTCATCACCCTCGAGTAAGATCAGGCATTTGCAATTCACTATCTTTATTGGCGATTTCGTGGATCTAATGTTAATTTTGGTTGGTTGATCTAGGGCAAACAATAAGTCTTGGATGGAGAGTAGGAGAACGATCACTGCTGATGATGTGGTGGCAGCATTGAATATTTTGAATTTTGATAACTATGCTCAGCTGAGCAGCCGCTATCTGGAGCGCTACAGAGAGGTGATTTCTTTTTATACTGTCTTGTTTCAGTTGTAATTTGTTTCCAATTCATGTTCTGGCCTGTGGGGCGCGCTTTGATGGATGCCAATAGTCATGGGGTATGAAGAGGGAAAGGCCCATATGATCATTGCAATATTAGATTCAAGGCCCTCAAAGTTTAGAATATTTGTCCATCAGATGAGGTCGTCTCTGTTTTCTTATTTGGTATGATCAAGCCATGGGTAGGAGGAAAGATGAAAATAAGTGTTAAATCAGGCTGGATGCTAATTTTCGCGAGGTAGTGAATATGAAGGGGTTGGATTGATCGTGGGCCCTGCCTGGTTGTTATTTTATTTATAATGCAATGGCTATTTTGATGAAATCTGGCATGCATTGCTACTGTTTCTTTGAATTTGCTAATTTTCAGGGCTCATTTTTGTGTAGAGTCAGACAACATGGGGTCCACAAACTGCTGCTCTAATGGGACAGGAAGCAAGGGGTCTGCAAACTGCTTATCCGGAAATGCATGGAGGCTCAGTGAATCGGGTAGATAAAAAGATTCATTTTATTTTGTTTTGTTGGATTTCATGGAGGCTCAGATAGTTCATTAGATAAATGCATCTTTATAGGTGATTTATGTCTTTGTTATGGTCCTGCTTGCTTAATCAGTGTCGAATTCATTGGACCTGCAAGAAATGCATTTCTGTCGAAGGGGCTAAAAGTGAATGATTACGGGTAGCGGATTACCAAGGGCCATCAAATATTTTTCTGCTTTAAACCCATCTAAGTGATTGTCCCATTTCCTTCTCATCATTAGACGTTTCATCCCTCACTACTTTTTTTTTTTTTATTAAAAAAATATGTGAACCCATGCGCCTATCCATGCTTCACATGCCCCTAACCAGCTGACCAACAGCTGTGGAGTACTCCTCACTTCCTTAATATGCCTTCTACAAATCCCCTAGGAATTTGACACGAAGTAGGCAAACAGGTCCTACTGTGTTTTGATGTAATTTGTTTTCTTTTTCGTTTGTTGACTTTTGTAGTATGGTCAGCAGAGTTCATCTGGTTCAGAAAATGCCATGCAAGAATAGGTATGTGGCTGTAATTTTTCTTGGATTCATCTTTCATGCTGCACAAGGATGAAACAAGGGTTCTATAATTGATTTAAAATCAGAATGATACCAAAAAATTGCCAAACACATTTTTGATTTGCAGCTTATTGAATATATTTTGGAGTGGAACATAGTTGTACAGCAGTTCTAGCGCTGTTGTGTGACGGTGTCGATGTTGTGTGCGCTGTTCTAGCACTGTAATAACCTGATAAATCCAAATGCATTTCAAACTGAATGCATTTAATTTGTTCAATATTTTATCTTTGTTATGAGTTTCTTACGTAGTGACTTAGAATAAATGCATTCTTACTAGTGCAAAAAGTGTAATTAGAGCCATGAACTTCAAACTGTCTATTGAATTTATTTATTATTGAGCAAGGGATTATATCGCAAATAAGGTTTTCAGATTATTAAATTTGCCGAATATTCTTGTGGGTTTTTCAAGGACCCAGTGATGAATGGAGTCTTCACTCGTTTCCAGTGGATGGCTTGGTTTTTGGAATAATCACCATTGGCAACCCAAGTGATCTTTTCACAAGAGGAAATATTTGCTCAATGCAACCACACAGATGTGAAGAAACGAGTTCATTTTTATTAAACACCATGTAATATAGAAGGGTTGGGATGACAATTTTGCATATTAAGGATCTTATTTTGGATTTTTCTCCTCTTTGTGAGATGATTATGTGCCAATCTCTTTTTTAGATATATGACTTTCTTTCCTCTATCTGTGAATTACTTGCCAATGAACTATCTTGCTGGATCTAGGGAATCTTTCTAGAAGTTTCTGGAGTAAGAATTTACTTGCAATTAGGAAGACATTTTGGATTTTTGCAACAGATTTATGAGCACTGAATGTAATTGGATGTGCTAACATCAGGGGCCCCAACCATTGTTGACTACATACATGGTTTGTGGGGTTAGTTTTTTGAGGAGGCTAATTTAACTATCCATCATAATTACACTTCACCTGATGATGCTGTGGATGCTTTAGCTAAATCGGTGGTTGATATTGATTATAAGATTTTTGTGATTTGTGTGGTCTTGTGATAGTAGGATTTCTTTCATAGTTGCCAAATTCAGGTCAGGTCAACTGAAGTGGCTGAACAATTTCGGTTTGGCTAGTGGTCTGAATTGAACCAACCCCTGTAAAATTTGATCCCAGATTTTGGAAAACTTCAGCTGAAATCTGGAATTTTGGTCCCAAACCACGTCCCTTTGGAAGTTCAGTACAGATTTCAGATAATTTTGACTTAAATTGTCAAAAGACTTGATAGAGATTATAAGAAGTTTGTGACTTGTGAGGTCTTCTTGTGATAGTGAGATTTCTTTCTCAGTTAAATTTGGTTCAGTTCAACCGAACTGACCGAACAATGTCTGTTCAGCCAATTGCTTTGAACTGAACCACCCGTGTAAAATTTCGGTCATATTTCGGACCATTTCTGCTGAAATTTGGAATTTCAATCGCGAACCCCCTTCCTATAAAATTTAGGTCCAGATTTCGAACAATTTCGGTCAAAATGGTTGAAATCCTAGATTTCGTCCAAAATTATTTTTAAAAAAGAAAGTAGGAGAGAGAGGTACTTGGATGGAAAGTAGTGAGCGAGCAAAGGCCATCTTCTGTTTCTTCTTCTCCTCTTCTTTTTCTTCCCCTCCCTTTTTCTCTTTCCATTTTCAACTTCAATGGCAACAAAAAGGGTCACCTTTTTAAGGGCTTCTTTCTTTTTCTATTGTGAGTACTGTTGTGTCGTGCATGGGATTCATAGTGGATCTCACTTTTTCAAAAATCTAAACCACTCAAAAGTGTATCCTCATATATGGGTCTTGGCTAATTTTCACTCGAGTAGGAGATGGGACTAAATGTTAGATTGATCAGGTACTGATCATATGTATATTAATCAATCTGATAGTAGGCATGTCTCCTACTAGAGTGAATTTTGGCCAGGCCCATACATTGAGGGACGTTTATTTTGAGCAGTTTACCTTACTAATAGGTGGGCCCATTGCGGTTATAAAATTTTCGTGAGTCCAAATCTTCAAATAGCTGGGTATTTTTTACCTTTAGCTTAAAAAAATATAAACCAGCATCATCAAAGCGTTGTCTTAACTATCCTAGGGTCAGCTAAATGAATGTTGTTTCACCAATCCAGTCTATCCTTAGCCAAATCCTTTATAGGTTGCACTTCTTTAGATCTATCCTTACTTCCATCCATGTCCTTTTTGGCTTGCTTGAGGGTCCATTAACTTGTGTAGAAAATTTTTTCCTCAGCGGCGTTGTTGGTAGCCAGCGTGGAAATAACACATGTCATCTCAAATGATGCTCTTAGTTTATTACATATTGATGCTGCCTCTAAATGCTCCCAAATGTGCTAATTCTCGATTCCTTCTTTCCTAGTTTTACTATACATCCATCTCAACATTCTCATTTTTGCTATGCTCATTTTTTGCATGTGTTATTTCTTAATTGTCCAACATTTTGCTTCATAAGCCATAACTAGTATAATTGATATCTTATAAAGCTTTTCCTTCAAATTTTTTTAGTATGTGCTATCACAAAGTAGTCCAGAAGCAAATCTCCACTTAAACCATCCGGTTCTCTTATTCGATGTTCAACATCCCCAATCTTTCCATCCTTTTTAATTATAGAACCAAGCTATTGGAAGATTGTATCTTTCGAGCTTCAGTGCTTACTAGAGTTACATCTCTTTGTACATCCCTACTGAAATTGTAATTTATATATTCCGTCTTTAAATGAGCAGTTACTCTTATCTCTCAATTCATTCACTAACATTGCATCATTTGCAAACAACATACCACAAGGTACCTCCTCTTGAATATAAGTAGACTCATCCACAATTAGTTAAAAAGATAAGGGCTTAAAGCTAGCCCCCAAAGGCAAATCTATTATCACTGAAAACTTAACCACCTCTCTATAGATAGTCCTCACACTCATTGCTGCTCCCTCAAACATGTTTTAATGATGCCAATACTCAATAAATAGCCGCTTGGGACACTTCTTTTGTCTAAAACCTACTAATTCAGATCTCTAAGTGCCTATCGTAGGCTTTCTCTAGATCAATGAAGACCATATGAAGATTATTCTACTCAATATTTTTCCGTTGTCCAAGTGAGAAGATAACTTGCGTAGTTGACCTCCTAGGTATATAACCAAATTGATTTTCAGATATCTTGGTCTTTTCTCTAATTCTTCTCTGTTACTCTCTCCCACAGTTTCATAGTATGAATCACAAATTTAATCCCACAATAATTGGTGATATATATATATATATATATCCTTTGTTCTTATATATAGGTACTACAACACTTATTCATTCATCTGAAATTTTCTTTGTCCTTAATATCTTATTGAAGATCTTAGTTAACCAAATTCATCCAATTCCTTCTAAGCTTTTCTAGGCCTTGATCAAAATGCATTTTGGCCCCATAGTCTTTCTTGTATTCGTTCCTGCGAATGATTTCTTCACTATTGCTATCCTAATTCTACAGTTTAGAAAAATCTAAATCACTAGAAATTATTCATTTGCCATGTAGAAATAAATAACTTCTTGCGCTAGTTATTTAGTAGAATAAATTAATTCTATATAATTTATATGTTATTTTAATATATTTATGCATATATATGTTTTATATCTTTTTTAGAATGGACCTCCGAAATGTTTCCCCAAAATTCCTAATTGTTTGAAACTTTTTGGTTTTGGAGTCAAATGAAATGTGGTCTGAAATCAAATCGACAGCTATGTTTTCTGTAGTTATGGAATTGGGCTTTTGTACATTTTCCTTTAAGAGTGGTTTTTTTTTTTTGGGTATCCAACCTCAATGTGGTCCAGTCACATTGTACCACTTATTTACCGCTAGAGAAGGTGTATTTAAGATGATCTCGTAAAATTCACTAAAAAAATGACAATATTTGTCTTTACTAAATGTTACCCTTATTGGTACGCCATTAGGCTCCTAAAGCTAGTTCAATGCTCAACAGTAGCAGGGGTCTTACTGCAATCTGATGGGAAGTCGATAAGTGATTGCTGGACTATCTGACTTGGCCTGGACAACAGAATGCTGGATGCTTAGGGTTCCAACACTCAAGTCTCTCTTCAGCTTATGCTGTACAATGAGAAAAGCTGGTCAAGGAATTTAAACAGGATAAAAACTGGAAAATAGCTCTCTAAAAGTCCTATGTTCATGCTAAGCCACAGTCAGAACTAAGAACACATTTAGTCAAACTGAAACTTATGCATGTGTCAGTATTGTTTTCCGCAAAATCTATTCATTTTGTTACTTTTGTTGTGTTCAAATGATTCACACAAAAGCAATAGCTCTGAGGCCTATGATAACCATATAAAATATATAATCATGAAGATTAATGCCACACTTCTTTCCTCTTCCCATTCTGGTTTTGTCATATTTTTCTCCAAAAGCTAGAACCTAATGGAGGATGGATTGATATGGAGTCTTCACACACATCTTGAACCTTCTAATGGAGTTTCCATACATCTAGAAAACCAAGGAATCTATGCTCAAGACTAGGAGAGTTTTATTTCACCAACTCAAGATGGGAAGAGGAGAAATATTTTTTGAATTCTTTAGGGAGATTTACAAGATTTATATAGAGTAGTCACCTATAATATTGGTTCTGCTCCCAATTAGAGATCAGACCTTCTAATTCGGATGGACAATTATCTTGACTCTTAATTAAAAAGATTGCATCTTCTAATTATGGTTCTTAAAGAGAGGGATGACAATGGGTCGGGTTCAAAACAAGGACCCGCCTGACCCACACCAATATGGTTGGGTTTGGGGCAGTTATAAGTTTCAAAGTTCTGACCTGAGTCATTTCGGGGTAGGTTTGGGTTTTGGTTGCATCTGCCTTGCCCTGTTTTTGTTTCATTTATATATAGCTCAGTAAGTTTTGTACAAAAAATTTCACTAGCACAATTGGTGGTAAAAACAGTGACACTACTAACGGTCTGGGTTCAAATACCAACAGTTGCAAGATTTTTTATTTTTATTTTTAAAATATGGTAAACTAACCAGTTTGAAACCAGCAGGGATTTGGTATCATAGGGCCCTAAACCTGTCATGGTTCGGTCGGATATTGGGCAGCTCCTGTCATCTGAATCAGGTGTGGGTCACTCGAAACCCAAACTTGATCTCACAGTTTGCCATCCCTACCTAAAGATTATTGATTACAATCTAACAGATTATCTGAGGGAAAACAGGCTTCCTAAAGTTCTAGATTGCAATTGATTGGGCATGTAACATTAATGTAATGTCCTTGTTCTGTCGCTTGGCATGCCACTTGCCTCACTGGCAAGCTATTTCCTTCACCAAGCTTTCAATCCTGACCTTTCTCATAAGTTGGGTGGTGCCTTACCACTGCTCTTTCAGTGGGTTTGCGATTATAATGTCCTTGTTTAGCATGTGCCTAGTTAAAGACTTAACTTATGAGACCTTTTAGTCAATTGATCTTGTGCTGGTCTTCTTGGACCTTCTTTGGTGTCTCTTTGCCCATGTCCTGCATCAACACTCTCCATTTTGGATGAGTGTCCCCTCTCCTGATCTATAGTGGCCATCCATCCTTGGAAGCTTATTCCTTGGTTCCTTTTCCCTCCCCAAAATGCTTACCCCCCTCCTCTTTTTTGGACAAATGCTACCATCCTTGGAACCTCAAGGGTCTCTGTCCTTTTCTCATTTTACCTTCTGATTTTCCTCCTCTCATTGTACAAGACATCGAAAAAAACTGTTTGATTTCCTGATATTTTGTTTAAATGATCTGATTAAGTTGGTCTAGTCATCAGAATTCTTTGAAAAACCAGCTGGGAGGCCAGATATTCATTGCAGTTTACAATGCAGCTTCCTTACTGAAACTCAATACATGTTTCGGTGGTGATTGTGCTTTCAATTCTAGCTATCTGAAAATTTTTATGTGTAGTAATGCTAGGAGCCAAAGGGATATGCTTTATGTACAGGTTCCTACTTTCATGATAACTTTGGGCTTGTTCGCCTGCTGCATATTGAATTCAGGGTTTTTTGGTTGAAAGTGTGTAGAAGGGGTGGGGAGTGATCATTTTTTTGAGGGGGACCATCAGATTCTTAGGATTTAATTTACTAGGTGAAGGACGACTAATCATTTTTTCCTATCAAAGGGGAGATTATTTGCTGTTTTGTTGTAGATTTAACTATGCTCGTTTAGGCATTGCTTACGAAATTCCAGGAATTCAATACAAATTCATAAACATCATCAAAGCCTTGTCCCAACTATGTTAGGGCTGGCTGCAGGAATTATGTTTCTCCATAGGTAGTCAAGCTTAATATACTAAAGTTCTTCCCTCTTTTTTTTTTTTTTGTAGTAATCTACTGAAGTTCTTGTTTGAAACAAGTATATAAGTTTCTCATGCTTGAGGGAATCTCTTGTATTTTGTATTTTTTTATTGGCATATGAAATGAAGCTAGGGGGTGTTCTGTACGGACTTTCGTAGGGGGGTCAGCTTGTGGGGCCCACCTGGTTGGATGCAAATAAAAAAGTTGTGTGGATTGTGGTCCTTCATGGATGTTGTGCCTCTAAAGAATACAGGCGCCTTGATTTCTCCATCTAGAAGTTTTAATTGGTTTTGTTTGTTTTCATAATAAACCCAACCGTGGATACAGTTCTGATCACTGATCAGGGTTAATTCAGGCTGGGGCATAAATGTGGGGCATTGAGTGGGTTGAAGTGATCGTTGGTGGGCCACATATTTGTGCACGAAACATCTGCAAGCAATGTCCCTCTGCTGTGTTTTTTTTTTTTTTTTTTTTTAAGTAACATGAAATGATGTGACCATACAAACATTTGGTTTGGTTCTTAATTTAATAGCCAAAGCAGCCTTGTTGTTCCAAAATTTTGAAACATGCTGTTATTTCATTCTCAGCACTCAGATTTAGTTCATACTTTTTCTCCTTGCTGCGTTAGGAAGTATTAGACAAAATTCCCTTATGATCCCTCTCATAATCGGTTAATGCATTACTATTGCTATTCGTGGGGCGGGTGTGT
This sequence comes from Camphora micrantha, assembly GCA_003546025.1. NCBI lineage: Eukaryota > Viridiplantae > Streptophyta > Magnoliopsida > Laurales > Lauraceae > Camphora > Camphora micrantha. The sequence goes on along the minus strand of QPKB01000006.1, from coordinate 13,584,079 downwards.
TTACTTGATTAAATAATTAAAGCATTCAGCTCCATATTTTGGATCCATATGGCTTTGATATTGAAATAAAGAACAGAGGCTTTTCCCGGAATGATATCGTTGCTGATCCCCTCTGCAATTTTTTGCTTTTGCAGTTAATGGAGCTGTACTCTTGAGGTCTTGATGCAGAGGGGCCAAGAAATTATCTTTTGGGTCATTCCAATTCCTTTCTTGTAGATACACCCACCAGTTTGCTTTTGCAGTTAATGGAGCAGCACTCTTGAGGTCGATGCAGTGGGGCTAAGAAACTATTTGTTTTTGGTCCTTCCAATTCTTTTCTTGTAGATACATACACCCTCCAGTTCTCTCTGTGTTTTTATTCACATGTCTTCTCTTTGTTCTTTCATTCTTTACATTGCTGCTATTGTGAATGCCGTCCTTTCATGTAGAGCCATGCATTCATTAGAGCTACTATGTTCCATCATATACAATTTTGACTGTAGATGTTACGATCTAGTAGTTCTATCTTAAAATCTTTGGCATAATTTCATGAACAAGACAAGTGTCTGTAGATCTCTTTGAATGTGATGGTTCATGTCCATGGAGCTAAATATTTATGGATTTAAGCAAGGTTCAGGTTAAGAGTACGATGGCATTGATATGGTATAACTATTCAAAAGAAGTGGGACTGAATATTCAACATGGATCGAGACATTGCTCCGTCTCATAGACAGCTTAAAAAATTCCAGATCTAGAATCTACATTGCTCCGTCTTATTCAATCTGTGTGATCGATCCTAAGTATGATTGATCTTAGCCTGGCTTAATTAACTAAAACAACTCATATAATGTGATTCTCAAATATTTTGCTATATTTATATATAAAATGCCATTGCATGGAACTTAAGTATAATTTGTCTTCTAGATTGGACAAATGGCCAGTGAGGGTATACATGCATACAGCCTGCATGCCCAGGAATTGTGATTCATGTGCACTTGTGTGAGCCTAAGGTGCCAATGCCGTGATCCATCAGTGCATGGGCATTGCATATAAATAATTATATTAATAAGGGGAGAAATTTTTTTTTTTGAATCAGTAGAGCCTCGGCTGAGCAGAAATTCTGGTCCATGCCTTTTGTGGAAGGTGCGATGGAAAGCCTTAACATCTTTCACGTGCGGGAGCCGTGAAGAAAGTGCAATTACTAAGTTTGTTATCCATCTTGATAGTGGTAGGCCCCACATGATGTGGCGGTTCTAGAAAGCCAAATTTATTAGTAGAGGCACTGACTGCGTCGAGGGCATCAAACGTTTGAATCTTATTGAAGTTACAGGGGTGCCATTGCCATTCTTTGAGGGCTCTTAACGTGTGAATCTAAGCTGTTAAAGTCGGATGATGGGTGTCAAATTTTTCGAGTAGTCCGGATCCCCCGTTTCAACCACACTTTCAATTGCTTCCAACGAAAACAGGGGATCCGGTATCTTTTCGAAGGCTTACTTCACTGTCCGTGGTTGTTTCCCAAGTCCAACTGGTTACGGCATGAAGTATGCATCGTTGCTAAAGTTTGAATCCCTTTGTATAGATAAAAGAATATAATAAGGGGTTGTATAACCTTTTATAGCTAAAGTTTGAATCCCTTTGTATGGAGAAAAGAATATAATAAGGGGTTGTATAACCTTTATAACAAGATGAAATTGAAGAACATTTCATTGGAAAAAAAAAAGGTCTTTATGCTCCTAACAATAGAAACTGAAACTATTGAAAAAGGGAACCTTCAATATTTTTTATTATCCAACATAAGATTTTGAGTTTGAAACTTGTTTTCTTAAATTGAAGTACTGCATTAGTAGATGTCTATGGGAGAGGTTTTTTTTTTTTTTTTTTCTTCTTGAATACATTCCAGCTCTATAGGGCCTACTTGGTCTCACCTTTGGTTAGTGCATCTCCTTTCACACTCTTGATTTGGTGGTATGATGCACATTTTTATGCTCATGGAACTTTTATATTCGCTGTTGGAGTGGGTATCGACAACATCTGTAATTAATAAGCCCTTACGTTTAAGGCGGTTAAATAAAGGGTTAAGATAGTTTGATGGGGCCGTTTTTTTTTTTTTTTTTTTTGCATGATCCTTATCCATAGAGAGAGCTTTCCATCCATTTTACATTCAGTGATAGTAATGCATGCACGTGTGCCCCACAAGCTCAACGGCAGATGAACAAATGCGGTCTGCTTGTAGGAGAATATTTTGGGTTATATATGAAGCTAAATTTGCCTAATCATTGGTGTTACAATCATTTACAATTTAGCTCTTTATATTCATCATTTTCTACTGTGTACCTAGCATTGTTATCAACATCTAGAATACCTTGAAAATCAAGGAAGAAAGAAGATTTTCATTTTTTTAAACATTTTAATGGACCGAGATAGTGTGCTGGACAATTTAAATTGGTCGTTACATATGGAAACATTCTGAAAATCTAGAACAGGTGTGAAAAGCCATAACAAACTTCTAAATCTCTTCTTTACCTTAAACATTTTAAAAGGTCATTGATAAAGAAAGGTGCAATTCCCCTCTTTATTAAAGGTGTGTGTGAACGCCCTTCAAAGGTAAAAGATCCCTTCAAAGGTAAAAGATTCTATCATGTCATGTGTCAACATAATGCTTTCTTATTAATTAACCTTGGCTCCAGCTACTGACCTTGCTTTGAAAATCTGCAATAGTTCTTAGAAGAAATGGATTACAAAGTACAATGCATCCTGCAAGATATGAAATCTATGGTTGTTCCAAATGTGCCGCAATTCCTTGGCATAGAAATAGAAATAACAAAATATTTGAGTTGTGTTCAGTGCTCCTGTGCGGATGTCTTGCACTGGAGCCCGTGAGAGATAGTCGGTGGGGCCCACTCGAGGCCCCAACAATCACGGCCGATGTGAAGGATTGAAAAACCCAGGTGGCGGGACCATTTCGGACAAGAAATTTAAAATTAATCCAATCATCCTAACCTCTTGATCTGTGGCCCATAAATTTAAATATCTTAAAACATGGATATAATTTTTTCATTTCGATTCAACGGTCTCGTATATTTAGATGGATGCAAACCCCATCGAATCTGTGACATATAAGGGGGAGGTAGGGTTTGGATCAAGTGCTTAGATGGATCACATGTGGCCGGGCCACAGTGGGCCCTATTGGCTGGCTCGAACCGTGCAAGACATCTGCAAAGGAGCATCGGGCGGTCACTATATAAATATGTGACCGAGTGATGCAATCAATCCCAAAAGGTAGCTCAGTTGGCCTACGACCACGGTTTACACCCGGATGTTATAAGTCCAGCCCAAAGCATTGAAACCCCTTATAGAAAAAAAAAAAAAAAAAAAAAAAAAAGTTGGTGCACTCTAGGTTTGGTCCAATGAAACAATATCGTTAGATAATTCAGTCAGAATCCCATGGATGGGTGAATTCAGTCAGAATCCCATGGATGGGTGAATTCTCTGACAAAGTGGGCATATAATATAAAACTCTATCCGGTTGACAATGTGGATTGACTGACCATTGAAACCCAAACAGGTGGGGGAGTAAAAACAATAATAAAAAAGGCCGCAGCCAAAGTTCACATTGATCAATTGAAAATTCATGATTGAACACAAAATCAAAGATTGAAACGCATGATGTTACATATGATGATGGACCCGACTCCAATTTGCAGGTTTGTGCGGTTACAATAATATTTTCTTTTCTATTCCAATATATTTGCCTCCTCTCCTGCCTCTCCGGTCCGTGCACAAAACAAATGTAGTGGATTTTACATACTTTTAAAATTGGGCTAGTTTGTTTGCCATAAAATACATAGGAATTGAATATAAAAGATGCTTAAAAATAATGGCGGATCCAGAATCTTCATTTAGATGGTGGGGTATATGGTTAAGTGAAGATGTTAAATAATAAAAATAGATTTTTAAGTATTTTATATGAGGGTTTTCTACAAGCACGTGAGTGCGACCTAACACTTGGGTCCGCTGCTGGTTAAAAATGAAGATTAAAGGTGAATTTTGAAAAAAAAAAAGAATTTCAAATAAAAAAATGCTATTTGATATTCATTTTTTAATATTCACCTTTACTCTATTCATTTTTAACCATCATCTGTATTTTTATTTTATTCTTTTTGTTTAAACCACCCTTTAGCATTTCATTTTTATGTATTTAATGCAAACAAATGTGGCCTAAATATATTACAATCGATTCACAAGCTTCTCTTTGCCTCTAGTGAAAATTTGCCCACTCCATTACACATGAAGATGGCCAATTCATGCACAAGGACAGAGGGAGGGGAGGTCGAGTGAGGGCAATTGCCCCCACTCAGTTTCCTTCTCAAGCTTGATAAATAAGAGAAAATATAGGAGTAAATTTAGGCATTTTTATTTTATGCCATTTTGCTCCTACTCAAGTTTCGCTCTTCTTTAAGAACTTTATAGACAGCAAAAATGGTATTCTTGCCTTAATAAGAGCATTATTGACATTTTCTTCCTAACAGATAGAGTCTTATGGTATTATCCATCTCCCTCTCTCGGTCCCACATCTAACCATATTCAGAGAGCATTTAATGAATCTATTCAGTGGATCCCACTTAATAAAATTAAGTAGGCTCTAGTTGTGGGTCCTCTACGGCCAATGCTATTGAGTGGGGCATACTTTGAAAAAAATATAAATCCCATAAAATAAATGCTCTATTTCTCTATATGAAACAAATTGAATTTGTCTATAAAAACTTTAAAGAATATATATATATTTTTAAAGTTAACAATCTTATGGGTCATTTGAGTGAAATCTTATAAGGTCCATATACTATATGAGGATGCTATTTTTCAACAATTTAGTTATTTTATAAGTGCTTCTAATATTGTTTGTATGTAGAAACTCTTCTATCATATTTTCCCTTCTCTTTTCACTATCTCACCGTGTAGATGGCATTTGCAGACATTGAAATAATCCTAGTCCTTGATTTAACAACCTTAAAGTCTAACATTATTTTAATAATAATTTTACCTTTTTTTTTTTTATGGGATCCAATACAATAGTAGGTACTGGATTGATGAGCATCAAAATATGGCATGGTGCGAATATAAATGTGAAAGGAGCTAGATTAATCTAAGTATTGACCCAACTAAGCCGCATAGAGTTGGACTTTGCATGTAACCTACTTGTAAGTGAAAATTTTTCTTATAAGTGAATCATATGTAGATAACAAGGGAAGTGGACGTTTCTTGAATTATTTAGGTTTTTCATTAAGTGGGGCCCACTAACATCATTTGGCCTATCAACTTTTCCCACCGCTAGAAAAAAATTCCTGGCTCCATCCCAGTGCATTCAGATTGAATAGTGAGGATGTGGGCCCACTTGAAAATAGATATTCTCAATATTGGATTAAGATTGATATAGTCCACCAAGCATTTTCCTTGAACGTACTTAGTTCCGTACCCCGACGTTGCTTTTGAAGAAAACAAAGAAGAGGTCTTTTGTGGCGCCCGTTTTACGTGGGTCCACCTTCCTTGTCTGCTGGATCTTGTCCTCTCTAAGTTCTCTGCGGCTATCACTTCAAATCCAATGTGGGGCCCACCACCATCTCTAAGATCTTGATAGGAAGTTTTTTGACTTTTTATTTAAAAAGTTAGTGTTTTTTTTTTTTGTTTGTATTTTAGTGGAGAAAGGAGATTATTATTTTTTTTTAAAAAAGAGGGGATTTTGAAAATATGTACCTTTGATATAACCCCTTGTCTGAAAATGAAGGCTTTATTATACTTCACTCTACTCAATATAGTATCCATTTATAGACCATTTGGGGGCTTTACTAATGGAGTTGGGTGAAGTAAAGATTATTTTGAAAGAAATAATAAAATATAAGTGGGTTATAATGGTATTTTATTTTTAGTTGTTTATTATGTATCTTTTTTCAGCTGTGCTACTCACCCAGGGGAAAACCCCGGGATGGAGCACGACTCCCTATGGGGAGCCGTTGGATCCCATGGGCGCTGGGATCCAACGGCTCTCCAAGGGGAGTCGTGCTCCACCCCGGGGAGTTTGCCCCGGGGTGAGTAGACTTTTTGATCTTTTTTTACTTTTTGTATTGATTGTGGAGTTTTTTGTCTTTTAGTAGAGAAATAAGATTAGTTTTTGATTTTTTTTGAAAAATATGGTGAGGAATTTGAATTAAAGTACTTTTGATGAGAATTTTTTTTTTTTTTTTTGAAAAATGGGGGCTTTACCCCACTTGAACTCTATTAGTAGAGTTGTCAAACAAAAGGAAGCTCACTTTCCATACTTTACACATTGATCAATTTTATGGTTAGTGCATTTATATAATTTATTTGAATTCAATTTGATAGTTCACCTAACTCTAATCGGACGACCCAATAAAGGGCGGGGAATACTGATTTTGAGCTGTTTTTGATTTCGTAGGTGGGACCCTCAAAGCTAAGCTTATGGAGCAAAATTTTGTACACTGATTAATCTGATGATGGCCCCCAATTCTAGTTAGAGCAAGATCTACTCATGTTCTATGCATGGATGTAAGGTACTTGAACAGTTTGGGCTTCATTAAGTGGGACCCACTGTTGGATTCTAAGCCCTCAGCCTCATAGAGTTCTCGGAGCACCAACCTGAGAGGATACTGGGTTCCACATTATGGACATTTTGGTCAGTGTTCTATTGCTTCATGGTTTGACCAACTGTATTCCTTCTAGACTGCTCACCAAAGTCAATACAACCTCAAACGGTCAACAACCAATTTCCAGATCTTCCTGTCACCTCCAATCATAAAAACACCCTCCAATGTCAATAAAAATACAATTTAAAAACACAAGCAAGATACACATTGCAGAAGAGCTCCAGAATCCATAAAAAAAAAAAAAAAATCAGAATTCCTCACGACAACTCATGGCAGGAAGAGGAGGAAGACACCCAGTGAAAGTGAAAATCATCATGACCCAGTTCGTCCAAACGGATGCCCAGAGCTTCAAATCCGTTGTTCAGGGGCTAACAGGAAGAGACTCCAGTATTGCTCCTGCGGCTGCCGCCATGACTGCGCCTCCGCCGCTGGGAGAGAGCTTTGGCAATGGAGGAAAGAAGGTGCTGATAAGGCCGAAGGAGGAGATATCTTTTGGTGAAGGAAATGATCAGTTGGAGGAGATGGAGAGGATGTTCTTGGATCTGCCTTCCTTCGATGAGTTTCTTAGCTTTGGAGTTGAATGAATTCTAAGGGCATACCTTCCACTTTTTTCTTGCATTGGTGTTATTGTTATCTTGTTATATATTGCGGTTGTATATATTTTCCTGATTTTGATGGGTTATTTAGTAGTTGTTTAATTTGCATGGATGTGGAGATTTCTCTGTGGTTTGATGTTCATGCGGGGAGATTTGAGTGTTTCTTTCTTGGAAGAGGTGGGTACCCGGCCAGAGGTCCTTGATTAGGGATGTAAATGGGCCTCGATTCTTCAATCACTAGAGATTTCGGTCCGTTAAAAATCGGGTTTGGATCTTCATTTAGGCTCCGATAGGTAAATGAGTCCAGGTTAGAGTCCTTTTATTGGACCCGTGACTAGACCTGTCAATTGGATGGGCTAGGCCTGGGCATGCGTTGTCCTACCTCATCCCGAATATTAGACGGACCTGCCGGGTTGGGGGTTGTCCAATCCTAGCTCTAAATTGAATGGACTTATGTCAAATCACATTCCGTGCGGGCTCGGACTTTAACACAATTTTGAACATAAGATCAAGATTTTCTAATTATTCTTATACTGTGACGGACTTTAAACCACCCTCCTTTTTTTTTTGAACTTGGGACTCGCAGTGCAATGTGACAAGCAACATGTCTCATAAGGTGATCATGTTTTAATTAGACGCTAGCTGACTGTAATTTAAAGGCCGTAATTGAAGAAAAACTAGAATACTGAAATGGAATACAAAAGTATCCAAAACCTTCCAATCAAATCAGATGACACAAAATCGACCCTAACTGTCTCATCAGCATTTCTGCAGCTAGCCATCAGATGTAGATAGCTAAAGTCGGACAAATAATCACCACTCAAAACTCAATTATAGACACAGAGATCACAAAAAAAGTCTCGCCATGCAACCACTAGCCCTTGTGGGTTCGAAACTGGACTGTCACATTGGGGACATAGGAGAATTTTACCCGGCTTTTTTTTCTGGGCCCGTAGGGATTATTCTGGTCCAAAGGACTAGGAACCCTACGTTATCAAAAAAAAAAAAAAAAAAAAAAAAAAACGTAGCCATCAAACGAAATGGATGAAAAACAATAATCGATCAAACTAAGGCAAAGTGAGAGATAAGATAATCCAATCACCTCAAAGCAAGCACAATTTCTTTTTCTCATCAAAAGCCCAACCGATTCAATTTAGAAGCATAAATGAAGAAATTAGAAAACTAAAACCTCAATCGCAATAACTAAATTCCAGAAAATGGAAGTAATCCAAATAGAGCGACCCCATTAACACAGAGAGCGTAGCCCAATATGAAAAGTATGGACTTTCCAGTTTCATCTCAAAACACTTTAGACTGCAATTAACCTGTTGGATGCGATTGTGAATTGAAAAGATTCAACTACCAAAATAATATTTTCTCCTTACAATACTGCGCTCATACCAGTATCTCAAAAGATCCTGTTCAAGTAATCAAATAATCATCATAAACACCCTGTAACATGACAAACAATTCAAATGCTCAAATAACTTATTCCCCCTACTGATCTAATTTGATGATTTGATCTGGTAGTTTTGGTAAATATATTAAAAACTTAATAAAATAATTTTATAGCAGAGCCGGGCCGGGCCGGGCCAGGCCTGCTTTGCCCAATCTCAGTCCCATTTTGGCCGGGCTTCTAAAAATTGTCCAAGCCTAGCCCGCTGGGCTCATTTTTTTTAAAGCCCTGTGTTTTCGGGCTTGGTCCAGGGTATCCATTTCACCGGGCTAAATTGACAGGCCTGCCCGTGACCTAAATGGGTGCGGGTGTAGGTCCGATTCCACCTTGATTCCGGTCTGTGGATCCGAGACCTGACATATTACCTCAATTTTCAATAATCTCTTCTAAAAACTAGGTTTTTTTTTTTTCCATATATATATATATATATATTATTCTCTACCTAGACCCGGACCTAGACCAAGACCCATCCCATATAGAGTTCCGGTTCCGATACCATCTTCTCATTAATAGTTTTAGGTTAACCCAACAACACTAATCGCCCCGGGTGTTGCCCACTAAACCCACACTGAGGAAACCTAGGGCGGTTTCAAATACAAGACATGGGGAGCAAACCCACCCCTTATTAAGTTCATACTACCTATTAGAGTGTATTTGTATATAATTACTGGTTATGTGTAAAATTTGGAAGGGTTCGCCGCAGATGTATTATGATCGGGGTGATCACTTCAAAAATCTTAGGGCCTGTTGTTCGCATAGAATGCACATGAACTGATTGAAGATCCAAGAAGAATATACAAAAATATGATAATCAAATAACTTCCCCTCTATCAAAAAGCAAGTCAAGGAAGGATAAGAAATGAATAGATCTCCCAGTAATTCAAATCCTTACCTTTCGGCAATTCAAATCCTAGAAAAGTTAAGGCTGCGTATCCTTCACCCCTCTTAATAATAGTCAGTCAGGTGGGGAAACTTCATTCAACCATAAATTCATATGTATTCTAATACAATAAAACACTAACACCTTTATATTTATTATCTTAAATCTTCATGGGCTCTGAGTAATCTCTAAAAAAAAAGGTCCAAAGAATCGCAACCTATGAATCTAATATGTTGCACATCGTTGGCCCCTAATTCATCTCCTGAACGGTTCACTAGTCTCTTTCTTAATGACAAGCATTAAGATGTCTAGTTTCATGTGCTAAATCTTCATGGGTTATGACAAATTTGTAAAACTTGTAAAAAATATCTAAACTCATCTATAATCGTTGAATGTGATCATTTATTCATGAAAATGATGGTTTTGACAAACACGATAATGTGTTTCACATATATAATATTGCATCTATAACATTTGCATATATAAAACCCATTTTCCTATCCCATGCATAAAAGGCAAAAGACGCCTAAGACTAGACAAAGGATAATAAATAAAATGACCTGCGCAAGGGTTTAAATATATGCTCGAAATTAATCAAGTATTTAGATGTCATCGATCTCATACTAGGAATAACTCAGATATTAGTAAAACTTGGCAGATTATCACGTTTGAGGGAGAAAGAAGCATGAAAGGTAGTGGTTTGTGTTTTGATGGGTTAATGATTGTTGTGACAATGAGAATAATGGCTGCTAACTTTTTTTTGGGGCTTATGAGTTTTTTGTGTGTACCGCTCAGGGTTTCCTGAATTTAAGGACATGTTTGTGTAGCTACGTCTCTATACAAAAGGTGAGGAAAAGTTGCATGCTTTTCCACATAGAAGATTTCTCATTTTTTTTTTTGAGAAATCTTCTGTTCTGCTTCTTTTTTTTTTTTTTTTTTTGGGGGGGGGGGGGGGGGGGGGGGCGTGGTTTACCCCTAGTGATTTCTAGTGATTTCAGTATTTAGTTATAGGGACCTTGTGATTTCAGTATTTAGTTATAGAACCCTAGTTTATCATTTTCATATCTTTCATATATTTTCTTTTATGCAAAATTATAAAAATGCCATCACCAAATACCTTTTCGTCATAAAATCCATTTCATACAATGCCTAATGAATGATAATGATCTGAAAAAAAAAAAAAGTAATTAAAAAATAGAATGAAATTAAAAAAAAAAAAAAAACTTAGAAATATAGCTATTTGACAAAAAGTCCTAAAATGAATCTTGATTTTGGCATCCCTTTATATTCCACATGAATGGCTATAGATCTGGGACTAAACTTTTTTAAAAGTGCTAGAAACACTTTTCAATCCTCATAAAAAATTTTCATATATTGACCAATGGCAATGATTTGCTAAAAACAAGTTTAAAAACTTTAGAATAAAAACATAAATAGATACTTGGAAACTCAATAGTTGGACTCAAGCGTAAAAAAAAAAAAATTATTTCTTAAATATTTTTTCGGAGATAAATGTGAATTAACAAATCCCCAAAGAGGGATTTTTATGAAAAAATTAACATTAAACCATAATTAAATGGTTTTACGAGGAAAAACCATAAAATGACGAAGTAATTGTTTGCACATGATTTTTGACGAAATCACTTTAGTTGACGATATCATTACCTATAACTTTTATTCTTCTTCTTCTTTCCATGGTGTTCAAACCCTATTGTCTTTTTTTTTGCTTAATCTATTGTCTTTAATTTGGAAGGGATGATGCTAAAATTTGGCAGGAGAATAAATGAAATAGAATTAAAAGGAAGTGATGAATGTGCATCAAAGAAGAATGGTTTGATAATTTTTTCGCAAACCACATAATGTTCCATCCGTCCACTGTCAAATGCATTTTTAAAGCTGGTTCAAAGATTCCAAATTAACGGAAAAAAAAAAAAAAAAACCACTCTTAGAATTTAAAACTCTACATAAACAATACAATACTTAGGAGAAAACCTCACATTCACTATTAAAAGATTGTCCAACATGTCTCCCTACATGTCGCTAACAAACGTCAAAATCCACGAAATTCATCCAAACAAATTGTTTCAAACTCTAAATGTTCATAGAAGCATACCTAAATTCATCCCCTCCAACCTCACTCGAAGCCACTACCAAATCAAGAGAAAATCCTCATTTAGGCATTTCACCGAACACCTTGCGCTCCACAATTGAATTCTCAAAACTCATGTGAAGGGCGCGACAAATGCATAGAAACTAATTATATGGGACCTACACACCTAAGGAAGATCGCTAAGACTACTTAAGAAAGACCACTGAGACACAAAATGCGATTATTTTCATGACCTTTCCACCACTAGGTAGAAGAAGATGGAGCATAAAATCATTTTTTACAATGAAGGTTGATGACCTCGTCAACTGAGTTGATGACATTGTCAATCGTTGATGGTATCGTCAATTGGGGCGATTTCATACAAAAGAAAAAAATATACAAACAATTATATGGTCATTTTATAGTTTTTCTTTCTAAAACTGTTTAAACAAGGTTTAAACTTAATTTTTTTAGTAAAAATCCCTGGGACAAAATTGCTTTCTTCTTTCGTGCTACGATGTCCCGACCAAAGCCTAAGAAAGCTCAAACAGGAGAGGTATTTGGTGTAGTATATACCAAAACAATACGGGGCCCTACATAAATTCATTTGTTCAATATGATGCCCTACATAAATTCATTGTGCCAATATGGGGTCCATTTCATCAAATCCAAATTGAGCATAATGATAATCTAACCCCAGTATATAGAATTAGTTATAATTGACCCCAACTATGCATTGGTGCTTTCCAGAGAAGATTGGTTAGGTGGCAGAGTCTTCGGTGGGAGATCATTTTGCGGGTTGTGGTCGTATTCTTTGGAGATTGATTCTTTTGTTATCTTATGGTCCATTTGTTGGGAAAGGAATTTGAGAATATTCAATGATGCTTCTTTTTCTACAAGGGAGTTCATCGCTTTGATTAATATGAGGATAGCAAAGTGGGCTTTGATTAAGAAAGAGTTCTCCAATTTTAGTCTAGATGACATATTATATCATTGGGAGACTTGTATGGGATGTTGCCTGATTAGGATAAGGAAGTTTGTTCTTTGGTCTTCTTTCTTACTTGGAATGTTTAAGTTCAGTATTGATGGTGCTGCAAGAGGTAAGCCAGGTTCGGCTTGGATTGGGGGTGTTCTTCATAATAGCAGGGGTGAGAGGTCCTTTTTATGTTTTTCAAATATGTGGGTGTTTGTGTTTGTAATATAGCAAAGGTGCTAGCTATCTTGGAGGCTCTCCGGTATTTTTTAGAAGAACTTTCATGGTGATCTCATTGTGGAGAGTGTTTCATTTAATGCAATTTCTTGGACCTCTAATAATAAAGGCTACCCTTGGAGATTCCATTTCCTTCTTAATGAAATCAAAACTTCAGGTGCTGCCACTAATGTCGCATTTCATCATGCTCTAAGATCAGCTAATTGTATGGCTGTGATGCTTTAGCTAAGCAAGGGGTTGAGAGGACTTCTCTTTAGGAGGGTTTTGTTATGTGATTGTTGTGAGTGAGAGGGTATAATGCTCTTGTACTTTTTTTTAAAAAAAATTTCCCTTTCTATTTGTATTCTCCTTTTAAGGCAAGAATATATGACTCAATACTGAAATCATAAGAGCCTATTTTTAAATATGAAAAACCTCAGGGTTATGTATAAAAAAAAAAAAAAAAAACCCTCATATTCATTAACAATGTGATATACCTTCCACATATCCCCTTGAGAGGTTCTACTATGGTTACTTGGTTTTTCCTTATCACCCCCTTCCCCCACTAAAAGCATTGGGCTTTAAATTAAAAAATTTTCGGATACGTATTTTTTTATTAGATTTTTTTAAATTGATGTTATTTTATAAGATAGTGATTTCTATTTTATATTTATTCTAATAACACTTTATTTATTTTGTTTATTAATTTGCTCTTAGACTTATTATAACAATTATTTTATTAGCATTTAGATTTATAGAATTGTTATCTTCCTTTCTCATTAGGATTTACACATCACCCACATTTTGTCAATTCTTATGTTTGCAAATCGAATTGTGCACATATATATACTTTTGCATTCCTTCCTTCTTTACGAAACTTTACTCTTTTCCCATTTTGAAAAAATCCTAGAAATTTGAATTTTAGTTTTCACTTTTCATTAATATAAAATAAGAACAATGTAGAAATTATTATTATTATTATTATTATTATTATTTGGCTTAATGGGTGAGTGGTACACAACGTGTAAGACAACCTACCTGCCCATGGATCAATTGTGTGAGATGAGACACCCTTGCCATTGTGGTGTCTCGAGTCTCCCGTGTTAAAATTAGTTGGTTCTAGGCATTACTTAGTTGCTTCAGTTGTGTATGAATGTCGTGCTGAGAAAATTATAGTATACATTATTATTTGACTTATTTGTTATTTACATAACACACGTAAGATGAAATTAATTGTGTATATACAAAGAGTAGAAACTACTGTTAGAATTGGAGCCAATGGCCACAAAGAAACTCATTCCATTACCTTCAATAATTAGTAAGGACGGAGAAACTGAAGAAGATGTCGAACATAGGATACAAGCAGGATTGTTGAAGTGGAGACTTATTTCTAAAGTGTTTTGTGACGAACGAATGCTAACGAGATTGAAGAATAATTTTTAGAAGACAATGATTAGACCAGATATAATTATGGAGCGCTGGCGAGTCAAGAAGCAACATGTGCACAAAATGGATATATAAGAAATGAGAATGTTGAGGTGAATGTGTGGTAGAATTAGGAAAGATACAATTATAAATGAGCAAGTTCGAGAACGTTGATGGGCACCATCAATATGAGATAAAATGAGAGAACGATTGTTTTGGCATGTCCAATGCATACTAGTAGCGCTGGTAAGAAAAAGTTTGATTATGTAGGTTAATGGCCCACCAATGAAAATGGATAGGTTGAAAAGGATGTAAATGGAGGTTGTAAAAATAGATTTAAAGAAGTAAACTTATCTGAGGATTTGGCTTTAGGATAGATCAGAAAAAAAAAAAAAAAAAAACAAAACTCATGCAGCCGATTCGACATAGTTGGGATAGGGCTTTGATGATGATTATGAGATGAAATTAATTATACCTAAAGTTACGTCCTGACATTTGGAAACCAAATCACCAAGGATTTCTCAATGATTTTTCCTAAGGACGTGGAAAATACATATATGGCACCTGTAAATCCTCAAGCATTTGTCAAATCGGACACCCTCCCACTCAATTTGGAAATCCTTAGTTTTGCGGAATGACACAAAGATACTGGATTTTCCCAAATATAGCATTGATATCGATGTGAGATTCTCAACTTATAAATCCTTAGTGAGGAATCCTCAAATCTACGAATTCCTCAATAGAGTCCTCAAAATTTCTCCCTCATTATCAACTGTTTCTTTTCAGGCTGCTTCATCGGTAAGCTTTTCTTTTTGGCAAGTTTGTGTTGATTCAACAAAAACCAAAGACTTTCACTTCCCCCCACACATCCGAAACACTTTTCCTATGGGTTACATAGTTTTTTATATTTATTCAAGTAGAAAAAGCATTCACACCAAATAATGAAAAACTAATATCCCACTTTTCTCTAAGAGAGTACCTATCAGGGTAAACTGTGGTGGGTAAACTGTGGTGCTTACGTGAGGGCTGAAATGCCTTTCCATCTATATTTTATGTAACTGCAACTACAAAAGTTAATGAGTATCTCTATCATAGTGGCTAAAATTAAAGAAACAAAAGTAAAGATCCACAAATGCCCATCAAACAATCAAACTCTCTATAGTGATAATTGAGTACCCATCCACCCTAGTAAATTGTTTCCTAACAAGATTCAAGGATCCATCTACACTTTCACCATCCCCACTTTCCACATTCCTTGGAACCCATTTTACAAAGCATTCCTAGGAATTTTAATAAATGTAACTAAAGTGGTTAAAATTGAAGAAGCTAAGGTGAATATCCATAAATTGCCATTCAATAATCTACCTAGTGGAAAATGAATATACTTCAACCGTCACCTCTTCATAATCCATTTTACCATGAATTCCTATAAATTTAGTTCCATGTAAACAAATCAACCCTAGAAGAAAAAAAAAACTGAAAAAAAAAAAAAATTTAAAATAAAATCTTCAATTTTAGTTTAAAAAAAATATATTTTTTGATGTAAATTAATCAACCAAGTATAATTAAAGGCGGTAAAGTGGAGTTCCAATATATTTTGGGTTTGGGTGGTTTTAAATGCACCCACCCCTTTTGCTGACGGCACCCACCTCCCCTTATGAACAGTGATTTTTCAATCACTGTTCATAAGGGGAGGTGGGTGCCGTCAGCACTTCATGGGGGTGCATTTAGAATCACCTTTTGGATTTCCAACTAAAACTATAGAAACCTGTATGTGGCCGAGATTTAAAACCTCATGAAGGGCCCTCCTTTTCTTAGGATTGGGGGAACACATTCAATTCTACCCATCTTGCATAAACGTGATTATTCACATGATAGTTTAGCTAAACAGCCATGGGCGAGATGCCACAACCTATGATGCCCAGATATCAGTATGGACGCATTTCCGAGGATAGGGGATACTGCTGTTAATTTCTGAATTAATGAAATTATCATTGTTTACATTCTTATTTTTTTTATTTTCGTTTTGAAAGTAAGAAAAATAAATCGAACACCGAGCGTTGTTTCGGTCCCACCCTGATATGTTGGGCATATGCAAGCATCCAGGTATCAGAGACCACAACCATCTAGAGTTCAGAATCATTTCTGACTTGGTTTCCCCATCCATTGATATCCGGCAGATGGAAATATCTAATAAATAACTTAAGCAGCCACATGAACTTACCAAAAAACAGCTTGAAGTGAAGGCTAGGTAGGGATAGAATGAAAGAGAACACAGATGGAAATGCTCAAATGGGTGGGTCATAGTCAAATTTCAAAAGCCTGCAAAAGGGTTGAATTCAGTTGTAGAAAATGTCCTCTGCCAAATCAGGGGAAAAAAAGACTGGTTATATGCTGAAACAATGGTCTTCACCACTCCTCCAACAAAATAAAGTCTCTCAAGATGGAACTGAAGGCAATCAAACAGTACTTAGCCTAAGCCTTCAAATTGGTAGAACTGAAGGCAATCAGACAGTGCTTAACAAACCCCAAGTTTTTGCTACATCGCACGCGGAACACGAGGCCTCACTGGTGTCTTTGAAGGACTCACCCTACAAAACAATCAGGAGATCTCAGAAAGCGATATGTAGAAATGACACATCACACAAAGGGCCAGTTTGCCTTCTTTGTATTGAATTCCAAGCAAACGGAACAAAGACGTGAAGAGCTTTAGGCAGAGTTGTTAGATTGGCGGCAGTGCACCATCACTTTTCTAGGATTGAACTTGCCAAGGTCATGGCTGGGTGATCATTTATCATAAAGGAGATAATGGCACCTTGTGGATGATACCTTTAATACTTCACTTTTAGCCCCTTTTATAGAAAGGCATCATTAAGAAATTCTAGGCATTCAATAACTAATTAGACAAATTAAGCCCTAAATAAGTTTGAAAGTAGCAGCTTCAGAAACATACCTAATAGGGAGAGCTCCCAATAACGTCCCACTACAGCCCAGTGCTCTTATAGCACTTTCTGCCTGCAATGCATGGGAAAAAACAGAGTCAGATTTTTTCAAAAATGGCCAGTGGCCAGAACATGTAAATCTTAGGAAGTAGTTAAGAATTATTCATATAGAATTAACTGGTCCTGAACCCTGGACATAAAAATGCCTGTTTGAGACAACCATTAGGGGAGTTGCTTATGCAACGCTTGGTCCCCACATTACAGTCACTAAGGCAACTTCTACCCTAAAAATTCGACGCGCACACAACCATTTTCAATGCAGAGGTGTTACAAATTGTCAAGAGACATCCAGAGAATTCACTACCGAGATTCCCACCATGTACCCAACTAATTCAGTGATTCGGGACTGCTGATCTGATGTGACTTTAGGATGGGAATGACCCCATCTGAGGTTGGAAGATCCAAACCTTTGTGTTCTGGTTGCCAAGAAATAGACAGGCAAAAATAGAATATGGCAGCAGTAGTCTACATTAGTCAGGTTCGAGACCTGCGAGCAACCACTTTGTGCAAAATTGTTAGAGGTTAGGTCCGTCTCCAGTCTGGACACTCCCAAGACCCTGCTTCAGCAGGACCGCACAGGGTGATGACCTCAGTCTACATTAATCAGTGGAAAAGGGATGACTAGGGAATTCCTAATTTGGGATATTCTTGGTAGATCTCAAATTTGATTCATGGGGATTCTCTCATCCACAGCAGGAATGATACAGTGGACAGTCTCAACTGCCTTAACCACTGATACTACCTGTACAGACTTGAGTGTAGGTCATATAATTTCTCATCATTTAATACAAAGCTTTTACAGCGTAAGATTCTAATGGATCATCAGAGAAAATATCATAATTGAATAAATTAGTAGTGTAGTACCAGAAAACCATGATCTAATAGAATGTTTCTTCCCAATTCAATGTTCTTGATATTGGGGGGCGACTTGGCCCGCCTCGATTTGAGTCTGTATGTGGTTTAATCTTCTAAAATTAGTTTAAACGATCCCCAAAAGCCTTCAAAGCCTCTTCCAACAGGAAAATGGGGGAGGAAAGATGTAAAAGCCTTATCTTTTATGAATCAATGATAAAGGAGGCTCAAGGGATGACTCAACTCAGCAGGTGCCAAGTTCGAGTCAATTCTGCCGATCTTTTAAACCATGGTCTAATTACGCCCAACTGGGTCCTAGTCTTAGAATACTAAAATATATATATAAAAGGGATTTTTTTTTAAAAGCACAACTTTTACTATGTGGTCTTCAGACAATATGACATAAATGCTTACCAAAACAAACTCAACAAATGCAATACGTGTTGAGTGCACATGATCACCCAAAAGCCTCAGGCGAGAAACCTGTAAAAGCAAAACAAATTACACCAATCAAGTAGTAGAGCTCCTTGCCTACTCGACTGTTTTCAAGAACCAATTACAGAAGCACCAGGTCTAGGGCAGTGTGCTGACCTCACCACAAATTGATTCAAAGAAAATCTTTACATCTATTTGAGAAACCTGCACAAAAATCAAGAGTCATGCCCATGGAATTTAGATATTAGGAAGGAACCAAAGAACAAAAAGAAATGGTCACATTAGCGACACAGCATCAGCCATGGCTCAGAGAGGCACAGTAATAAGGCTGCTTGGAGAATCTCTCAAATCTTTTTACATATAATGCTTTTTTCATAAAAGCATAATATCAAACCTGTTGGGCAAACATAAGACTACAACTACATGTGTTCTTATGAATATAAGCCACTAGTGCAAACAGGAGAACTGCGAGTGTAAGTCTTTAGAAACAGCTATAGAACCATAAAGATGCAACTAAAAACTCATATGAAAACATTTACCAAGTCGCTATTATTAAAGAATAGAATGCATTTACCTTCTTATCAATATTGGTACAATAAACAGTCCTTGCACACATTTCCCGCTCATCCTCTGACTGTATCCATTCTCATTCATCACAACCTCATTTAGCAAAACCACTCTTTGCAATAAATAATGACAGATGAAACTAGCATATCACCGTAACGAAGCAAGTATAAATGGAAAAAAAAGGAGAGCTATTAAAGCGCACCCTTGGAAGAAAGGTGGGATTCACAGGCAAGATAGCAGTTTTTGAAGGTAAAATCCGGACAGGATAGTAACCTAGCATTGTTCCAGAAAGGTTAAGTGCTGCCCTGGCACCTTCTGTTGAGACAGTCAACCATCTTCATTCGTAAGATAAAAGTGAAAGCGCATATTGAAGCTTGCAAAGATTTTATCCATGAACAGACTTACGCTCATCTGCAAACTCTATGAAAGCAAAACGAAGAACCGAATGGGGGTCTCCACAAATACGACAGTCAACTACCTTCAGTAAACATTTCAATAAGTTCAAAAGCACAATTAGATAAGCAATTGGAAAATTGATAATGTGCATAAGAAATATTAACAAGTCTGTTTCTTTAACATATTAAATTTATTCAGACGACACACACCTGCACATATGGGAACAGAGAACCTTTCGTACAAAAACATTTGAACATGTGAACTTGATATTTACAGGTAAAAGATTTAGCAAGAAAAGAAGGCAGAGAACTTCAGCACGCGGTGTTTTTTTAACATGAAATTAGAAGTGAAAACTCTTCAGCACGTGAGGAATGATAGGATATTGTCGATATGTCTGATCATCATCATCAAAGCCTTGTCCCAACTATGTTGGGGTCGGCTACACGAATTCTTTTTTTCCATCTGATCTATCTTGAGCCAAATCCTCAAATAAGTTACACTTCTTCATATCTATTTTTACTACATCCATCCACATCCTCTTTGGCCTATCACTTCCCCTCGGTGGGCCATTAACCTTCATAGCCAAACTTTTCCTTACCGGCACTGTTGCCGGCCTATATTGGACATGCCCAAACCATCTCAAACGGGTTTCTCTAATTTTATCCCCATATTGTTACTATCCTTAAATTCTCGAAAGAGCTCATTTCTAATTTTATCCTTCCTAGTTTTACCACACATCCACCTCAACGTTCTCATCTCTGCTACATCTACTTTGTGCATATGTTGCTTTTTGATTGGCCAACATTCTGCTCCATAGGTCATAATTGGTCTAATCGTTGTCCTGTAAAATTTTTCCTTCAATCTCGTTAGCATTCTTCGGTCACAAAGCACTCTAGAAGCAAGTCTCCACTTCAACCATCTCGCTTTTATCCTATGTTCGACATCTTCATCAATCTCCCCATCCTTACTAATTATAAAGTCAAGGTAATGGAAAGAATCACTTTGTGGTATCTCATGGTCTTCAATTCTCACAGTAGTTTTAGGCTTTCAGCTCTTACCATTAGGGATGGAGAGGGTATAGCTAAATGTGGATTTGCTAATTTGCTAGGATGTTATTTTGTTAGATTTGTCTTATATTGATTTTATGCTCATCATCATGAGTTTTACTCTTTATGCACTATATGTCTAGTTGTAGACTTTTATTTGGGATTTTTTTTTAATCTCTTGTCTTTTTATTCACATTTGAATGCAAACATGCTATTTCATTAATTTTGATCACCTGTCAGGTTGTTGTGCCTAATAATTAGCTACATTTGCTACTGTAGGTATTAAACCCTTTGCCATTGAGGAGGAGTTGAATGAGACAGTTTCGGAGCCAGAGGTCATGAAAGAATGGAAAGCTGATGATGTTGTTTAGACATCGGACTTTGCACTTGAGCAGTCTATCACTTTTTGGGAGTTCTTTTTGTATTTTGGGTTTCTTCAATGTATCGGTCTTTGTTGGCCTTTATTTTGGGAAGTGTAATTAAAACTCTAACTTTTTGAATGTTTGCAACTTTTATATTAATAGGAATGCCACTTTAGGTTTTGTACACTCTGATACTTGTCTTTTCATTTTACATATGCTTGTTTAAGCATAATTTGATACAAGCTTCCGCTGAAATATTTAGCTTTGTGTTTGAGAGAATTTGATTCATCCTCATATGTGGAAACTTGTGGGAAATAGATTTTTTGGTTTATTAGTGTATACTAATGAAAAAAAATGTTTTCTAGCATTTTTTAATATTCTGAAGTTTTGGAATAGTTTTTCCAAATCTTTTTTGGGGTTTAAAAAACTCACGGCAAGACAAGCCGTGACAGCCGCAATGTGAAGCTATGTCATACCATTATTCGAGATCGATTGCAACTGTGAGTTTGAACCATGGTTGATACCTTTAACTGTTCAAAATTGATACCTAGTTATGTAAAGACTTGCTCTACCTTTACTACCAGATTTTCTAGAAAAAATGACTCCAAATCTAATGAAATACTAACAAGATCAATAAAAATAAATTGAAATATGTCGTATTTTTCCTTTGAGATGTGTAATTGGTCCCACAGGTCTAAGCACACGAGTCAGATGGGTCTCATATCACTCAATGACATATTTTATCATATGTTGAATTGCACACTTGAGTGAATAGACCGCATATGATTTTAGAGATGTGGATGACTACGGTCTTTTCTCATACATGAGTGGGATTTCGACCCATTGGGGACCAATGGGCCTTGGGCTGGATCTAGCCCATGTTGTGGCAGCCCCTTTTTGGTTGCATGCTCTATTTCCAAAAGCTTACCTTCCAAGGAGGCAATGGCAGCCCAAGTCGCAAAATGGATATTAACTTAACTGTTACATCGTCCAGCCCCTCCCTAAGTCAATTCCATTTTAACTTCTCTCCACAGATCGTAATTCTCTTCTCCAAACCTCAAAGGAAATTCTCTAAAAGCACCTCATTCAGTACTTGCAAACCTCAAAGCTCTAATTCTCAACCCGTGCAATCTTTCTTCAGCTTGCAAACCTTTTGCCGATCCACCAAATGATCATACTTTTTGACTTTGAACCACAACAAAAGAAGTCCTTCTGAAAATGACTTGCGGTAAACCATGCCATTAGATAAATCATATTATTTAAAATGATCCTACCTTCTTAAGACAAGAATTTCTTCTTTGAGGAGAGAATCTTCCTCTCAATTTTTTTTTTCAATTATGGACTCTAATAAGCTTTTCCTATGTTCACTGATGCAACCTAAGAGAGACCATCACAAAATGGATTTTTGGATGATGGGGCAAATTCAGCCCGAGACTCCGGGCCAATACTCATGTCTATTGAACTCAAGCCCATGCCCCATGGTTAGCCTAACAAGTGCAACCTTATAAACAATAAGGCCCATCCTCCCAATTAGGCAATATAATCCAACAAATAGCAGTGGACTATTATTTCCTTTGGTACCTTTCTTATTTTAGTCTTTCTCTTCAGTATCTTCCTTATTTTAGTCTCTTTTTCATAGAATCTAAGTTCATTGAATATCTACAAGAAATTTTCTTATTTGGACACCTTAAGACTTCTTGAAATCATCATATTAATATTTTTCCTTCTCTTTGAGATAGAACTGATCTATACTTCTAATGCCTACAAGTAATTGTGCAAAGCTTGGCTTGGAGGTGTCCACAGTTGGGTAGATCCTTGTGCATCACTTGCCAACATAAAGTTGTAGCCTAAGATATCACAGTGTAGAGATCCAGCTTTACACCCCAATAACTCAACGAACCCTATGACTCTCTCCATATGTTTACTGAACTTGAATTGACCTCTTTCATTTACCTTCTACTCTAAAAGCCATTTCAAAGAATCAAACCTCCAAGATTTTTACCTCCAGTACATCTGGTGCAAAAAAGGAAAGAAGCATTACATCCTTAGCTCGGAGATGGAAACAAAGAAAATAGCATGCTCCACTCCAAAATAATTAATGGAACCTTCCACATTTTCCTACCCAACATTTCACTTGAGGTTTCAGCAATAACGGAAGAAAGGAACAGATCCAATTCCCCTACCAAAGAAGCCCTTAAGGGAACCATTTAGGAGTACCAAAAGATGCGATAGATGCAAGTTCAGTTCTTTATGGACAATCAACACCATCGAGAATCTGTCTTCTGGCAATTACGTGACATTGAGCGTTCAAGGTAATCCTTGGGACTTGGAAGCACTTTAGAATGCCCAGTAGCCAGCACTTTAACAAGGATCTTACAGGGGAGTGTGGGTTAAAATAATGGACATGTAGTCATTTAAAGAAGATTCTTCACTCTTCTCTGGAATTAAAGCAATATAAAGAAGCCCCAATCATCCCTACTCACTTTCTTTAAAGACCAACCTTAAGAAATAAGGCAGTGAGAAATCGCCTACAACTGTTGGATCTTCCACAATGATCAACAACTATGAGCACCTAAGGGGGTGTTTGGATAAATACATAATATAATATCAACAAGTTTAAATATTGTAAGATTTCAATATCATAGAACAAAATAGTGTCATATTATTATATTCTGTAACTTATTATGTTTGGCAATTTTCACAAATCTCAATATACCTTTGAAGTTGTTTGGCAATTTATAAAAAAACTCACAAGATAGACATACCAAATAAGAAATGGAATGAAAGTAATCAATTAACCCAATACAGGACCTACTAATTAGTAATCACATGTGTTAACAATCATTGTGAGGCCCATTTAATATTGGTAGTCATATTAACACAAGGGGAGCGATCAAATAGTGGGACCCATTTAATGATGATAAATTGATAATTGCAATCGCACAATTCAATCTTGGTAATTAATAAGAAACCCAACTGATTTTGGTAGTATGAGACCCACCTAATGTTGGTAATCACGATGAAGGCTCCCTAGTGTGACATTAGTAAGACCCACATAATATTGATAATTAACAAGGGCTATGTAATTGTGATATGGTTATAGGACCCCATATTAAATTTCTAAGCATTGTGGGGCCAATCGAATATTGGGAGTCAGTGGGCCACTATAATTAATGGTTGCCCATGAATCTTTCGTATATAGGAAAGATTTTGTAACAAAAGATTATTTAGATGAAAGTGAGATATTATAAGATACTTTCTACGTTATCCAAACACCTCCTTTTTTGGTGAATAGATTATATTCTAAACTAAAAGATAATATAACAAAATCTCCTGAAATATCTTGTTTCCAAACATCCCCTAAATCTGATTCTGCCTTTTTATGCTTGCCAAAGCATGGAAGAACATGGTACTTTGTTTCTTTAAACCTTCTTTTTAACAATTAGTTTCTTCATTTTTGCCTCCACATGATTTCCTTTTATCTCACCACTCATGAAAACTTCTCACACAACTGTTTCCTCAACTCCCATTCTATTGTAGACCGACCCTCTCTGTTACCTTTTAAGTATGGATCCTTTATTTGGAGTGAGTGAAATTCAATGTAGTTAGCCTCCACCTTTTTACTCGAAGCATTAACCAAGATGAAAAAGCCACCAAATGAAAGAAGATAGAAAAATAATCTAATTTATTTTTCCTCTGAATTAATTGAAGAACGAAAAAAATAGACAATTGCCAGGATAATATCTTGGAACACGCCATCAGTTGGAACTCAAGAAAATCTAAGATCAGTAGCAATGATAACTAGGCAATGGAACGACAGGAATAGAAAGGTCCATTCGGTTGCCTTTAATATCATTCTTCTTGATCACAAACCGAATACTGGGAAGTAAACTATTAAAAGTTGTATTATCCTTCAGCTAATAACTTTTGTAAGATGCCAAAACAGAGACATGAAAATTTAAGATTCCTATTGGATGCAAACAAGCCAAGGCAATAGTATGTTGCCAGGTTTCTTGAGCAACAAAAGATGGAAGATTTGAATGCAGTAATGTCAGGGTCCGGGCCCAACATACAAGCCCACTTAGCCACTTCTAACTAACGAACCAGCCACTTGTCCCATCTCCATGCAATGCACGATCCTGATTCTGTGACAACTACCCAGCCACTTCCTGTTTTCATGAAGCCAACCCACCCAGCCATATCTACATTTCCATGCTACGGACATTCCTGCCTTTTGCCCATTATCATCGAACTCGCGCACTTACCTTATACAGTTACTATCAGTTATTATGTTTTAAAATAGTTAGTTAGGAGAGAGATTCTAGGAGCTAATAGGAAGATTCAGTTACTATTTCATAGGGGTATCATCCATATATGTACGGTGAAAGAAAGTTGTAAAGGTGTCCAATGTTCTCTCCAAAAAAACCTGCGCAAGCAACAGGGCACCCTTCCACTCTTACCTAAGGACAAGATAAGTTCTCTGAATTTATCATTAGGTATCAGGGCCAGCCCTTCCTGGGGCATGCCAAGAAAAAGAATCATTCACCAGTGCTCGGCCCAATGGAGAAACGTGTAGAAGGCTTGGAAGAAGCTTGGGAACTAATGAACATCAGGCTCGATCAGATCCATAGAGCTTTAGAGCACCTCATGTTGCAACTGCCCCAATGAAAAACAAGGCCTAATTGCCTATTGGAGAAACAAGTGGGAGCATGGGCAAGCAAGGCGGCAGGAAGATCCAACCCAGATATACCCAGATAGACTTTCTGGTTTTTGATGGAAGCGAACCACTTAAATTTCTTAGTAAATACGGACAATTTTTCCAATAACATCGAACTTATGAAAATGAGAAGGCCTTTCATGCGTCTCTCAATGGATGGTGTGGCACATGAAAATTAGAGGGCCTTCCAAGCATCTAAATTAGTGGAAAATTACCAAAATCAGCTCAAAAGCTTGGTGACTCAGCTAAAGGGATGGACTGATTGCACTTTGATGAAACCTTTATTCAAGGATTGCGTGACAAAACAGGAGAGGAGGTCCTCATGTTTCAATCCACAACATTGCAAGAGGCCATGGGCCTAGCTCATTTGCAGGAGGAAAAGCCCAACCAGCTGCAACAGAGGGTCGTCCTACAATTGTTTGACCAACTATAGCAGTTGAACAACCACATGCCCTCATCCAGTAGGGCCTGGTGGATCAAGTGTGGGCGGGACATGCAATGAGTTCCAAGCAAAGGCCTAGGACGATCACTGTCTCTACTCGAAAGGTCTCAGACAAGAGATGTAGACTTGTCGTGAAAAGGGTCTTTGCTATGTTGCGATGAGTCACGAGTGGTTCATGCCGGATCACTGACGTAAAAGGATGCGGATTTATCTGATTGAAGAATTAGGTGAGGCTGAGTCATTAAGCAAAGAAGAGGAGAAGATGACTCCTGTAAAGCTCTCCCTTAATGCCCTGGCCAAGTTATGACGAGTGCCAACCATGCAGCTGGGACAACTTGGTCGATTCAGGAAGTATACTGATGCAATATAGACCTCATGGCCACATGTGTAGGGCCCGCATAGATTTAGGATTTTAATTATAGTTATTAGTTTTTAATTTTATTTAATGATTGTTATTAGGGAAGTTTCTATTATTAGATTAGGTTTTCTTAGGCTTTAAGTTTGCTTTCTTATTTATATCGCATTGTAGTGAAGAATTACTCAAAGAGTTGATTAATCAAAATTGGGTTTTCCCATTGAAGTGCGTCCTCATTTATCGTCTTTGCAAAGACTTTTGAAGTGTCTTCGGACACACGCTTTGTCACTTCCATGCAAGCCCTAACCCTAGGGCCTGCATCATATACATAACTTCCTTACAGAGACTAATGTCACACAGATAGGATACCTAATCAATGCTCCAAAGGATTCATGATTTGAGTGGCCGATGGGATGAAACTTACTTGTGAGGGCCATCGGGAACAAGTATGCACTATGATTGGGCCTATAAAAATCATTACGGAATTATAAGTACGTGCAGCCAAGATACATGTCAGATGTGATTTTGAGGGTAAAAATGGTTATGAATGTTGGGATGGATCTCATGGACTTAGCCAAGTCACCATGGCATTCCAATATCTAGGAGTGCCATACTTGCTGAATGGGACCCGCAATGAGGGATAAAAACCCTAATAAGGCGGTTAATAAAGAGGAATGCCCAAGCTTTAGTTGTTGAATCAAATGCATAAATTTGACAAAATGAAGAGGTTAAAATTTATGACAACTTGGCTGAAATTAATCCATATTCGACTAGCCAAGCGACCTTCCCCCACGATCACATGCTCATTGGATTCCATAGAAACCAGATACAGAGCCAATGAATGTAAGGCCATATCAATACCAACATATGCAAAGAATGAAATTGAACCCCTTGTAAAGGAGATGTTAGAAGCGGCTATTATATGCCCAAGTGCAAGCCCCTACTCTTTGCCTATTTTATTGGTGAGAAGGATGAGTCTTGGCAAATGTGCATGGACTATCGGGCCCTCGGTTGTTAAATAGTCAAGGATAAGTTTCCGATACCAATGATCGATGAACTACTTGATGAGCTCCATGGAGGACAATGTTTTTCCAAAGTGGATCTGCATTCAAGGTATCACCAAATCCAGTCACATGTGCCCGACATTCTCAAAACAGCCTTTAGAATCCATAAAGGGCACTATAACTTCTTGGTTGCTCACCAATGCTTCCCCCAAGTTCTAGAGCTTAATAAATGAGGTATTTAAGCCACATTTGCACAATTTTGTATTGGTATTTCTCAATGACAAGTCGATCTATAGTTCTAGTTGGAATGACCATTTGTCATGTTAGAGTGATACGGGAGGTCTTGTCCAAGCATCAGTTGTTTGTAAAGAAGTCCAAGGCGACACATTTGGGCAGACTCAAGTGGAGAATTTGGGCCACACAATTTTGGCTAAAAGGGTAGCAGCGGATCTAGACAAGGTAAAGGCTATAATGGATTAGCTGAGGCCCACAACCCACAAGTCTCTTTGGGGTTTTCTAGACCTCACAGGATACTGTAGGAAGTTTGTACATTGGTATGACCAAATTTGTGAGCCCTTAACTCAGTTGCTCAAGAAGGATGGCTTCGTGTGGGACCAAAACCCAGATGAAGCATTCCAAAAACTTTAGACTGCTATGGCACCTACACTGGTATTAGGACTACTTGATATCTGTAAGCCCTTTACCCAGGAGCGCCATGGTTCCAGGACCAAGGTGTCCTCATGCAAGAAGGGCAACACATTGCGTTTTAAAGGTAAAGACTTATCAAGTAGACACTAAGCATTGTCCTCTTATGAGTGAGAAATGTTGGCGATAATACATGTGAACAAGTGGCACCATTATTTATTGGGAGAACTTTTCATAATCAAAAGAGACCACTAGAGTTTAGAGTATCTCAATGTGTAGAGACGAATATGAAGCAGAAGTGGGTGGCAAAATTAATGAACTATGATTATGAAATGTCGATTACAAGGGTTAGGACAACGTGATTGCGGATGCTCTCTCGCAACTGTTCGATGAAATTGATTTTAAGTTACTATGCTCTGTGCCACCTTAGCTCTCATCTAAACCATCCTTGTGGATATTGAGACACAGATGTTGACACACGAGCTCTATGGGATCACCTGCATTCGATCCAAACTCTAAGGTGGGGTTTTCTATGTATGGTGGCATTATCCACTACCAAGGGCAAGTATGTTTGCCAACAACCTCTCCACGCATTGACTGAGTACCTTTTGTATTCCATGTGACCCCAGAAGCAGGCCGTTTCGGCACTCTTCGCACTTAACAGACACCTATGAAGGGCCGTTGATTAAGCAGGAATGAAGCCTCGAGTCTATCAATATGTCAGGCATGTAACATTGTCAGGCCTACTTCACCCACCATCAGACCAATCCCAATCTTATCTAGTCTGCCATCTCTATGGACTTCATTGAAGGGCTCCGTCACCCACACAGGAAACTCTGTTACTATGATGGTATTGGATCAGCTATCCAAGTATGCCACTTTGTAGCTTTATCACACCCATACACAACGTTTTTAGTTGCTCAAGTCTTTGTTAAGAAACTCTTACATCTTCATTGGATGCCCAGAAAAATAATAAGGGATAGTGATAAGATATTTATTAGCCAGTTTTTGGCAAGAATTCTTCCATCTCAAGGTACTCAATTATGCATGAGTAATGCTTATCATCCTTGGTCTAATGGCCAAACTGAGGTGGTCCATAGATGTTCAGAAACATATTTACCTTTTGTAAAAGATATTTACATTTTGCAGGAACTCAACCCAAACAATGTACCAAGTGGCTTCTATGAGTTGAGTGGTGGTACAACACCACATTCCAAGCATCAATACAAACTACATCGTTCGAGGTATTATACGGGCACCCACCTCCCACTACAACCACATATAAGCATGAGATACTGCAGTGGGCCACTTGGAGCCTGAGCTACTAGACTGTGATTGCATCCTTCACCAACTCAAGGACCCTTTATTGGTGGCCCAAGCCTGAATGAAAAACCAACCTAACAAGCACCATAGTGAGCAAACATTTGAAGTTGGAGACTAGGTTTTCTTGTGACCTCTCTTGTTGCTCGCTCTAATATGAAACTGAAAGCCCAAGCCGACAAGCACCATAGTGAGCAAACATCTGAAGTTGGAGACTACAACCCTATAGATAGATCTCTCTCATTGTTCGCTCTTATATGAAACGCGCCACAAAATTTTATGGATCATATCAGGTTTTACAGAAAACTAGGCTTGTCACTTACAAGCTTCATATTCCTCCATAATCCATGATTCACCTAGTTTGTCATGTGTCATTCCTAAAAAAAGAAGCTGGGATCTGAGACTCATCCAACGGTAACAATGCCACCATTAATTGAGAAAGGTTAGTTAAGAGAGATTCTATGAGGTACTAGGAAAATTCAATTACTATTTTGTAGGGCTATGGCTCATATCTGTAAAGGTGTCAAATTCTCTCCAAAAAAAACCTTATGCAAGCAAGAGGATGCCCATCCCCTCTCACTTGTGGTTGTGGGCAAGATAAGGTCTCTGAACTAATCAAATAGTTAAGGAAGATCCTATTTCAGGCTTTCAGCTATTCAGTCGGGATCATCTGCTGTTGGAAGATTGAAGATATTCGTGCTTTTTTTTTTTTTTTGCCCAACCATTTTGAGTTCAACGACGTTTAGAGAAGCCATATTTTGGCAAGATACGAAGATAAGATATCTCTGCGTCTCATGAAACGAAGAGGTCTTGTGTTTGACACCTACCTTCGTTGGCCACCTCCCAGAGTTTTACCCGGTGCATGTGGATAGGAGGTTTTGCATGTGCCCCTAGGGATTAGTTCTCAGTTGTTCAGAATTGAGTGTTCCTTGGGCTCAAGGCCAAAGGCTCCTGGGCTGGGCTGAGCGGGATATACCCTGGGTTATAAAAAAAAAAAAAAAAAAAGAAAGAAGATGATGGCTAAAGATGGTGCATCTCATACCAATCTTTATATGATGTTAAACTGTTCTATTGCTCTTAGTGAGATTTTGTTTAATAAATTTACTTAACCATTAAAAGAAAAGTTGAGCACTTGTTTCCTCTAAAGTGTTTCCATGACAACCACAATCAACTTGTGAAAAACCCATATGAGCGAAGAAAAAGAACTGCATAATCATCTTCTGTACTCTCCATAAGAAAGGAGAAATATCAACACTACCAATTTTCTTTCATTTGAATTGATTGCTATGAAAAATATGATTCCTTGAAGAAAGCCAAGAGGACAAAATTGTAGCGCGATGATAAGTGGTGACAGGATGAGAAGTGTTTTTTCAGGTCATTTTAAATTGACATATGAGTGATGACAATAGAGAGAATAGAAATATAATTTCAAGGTTGAACAAAGGATCTCCGTAAGAAAACACCAATTAAGTATCTTGATTGTGTATATGGATGACTCAGAAGAAACTCCTCCCCTTGGTATGAATTTTATGGAGTCAACATGTTCTAGGCTGATTGGAGTATAATTCACAGACCCAATGCAGTTAAATGGGATGCAACTTCCATGATAATAATGATCAATATCGACATCCAACATATCCTTCACTTTCCTTTTTAAGGTGCACCAACTAAAGCAGGATAGGGAGAGATCATTCTTTATATATATATATATATATATATATATATGAAGAATATTCACGTGCATCCATCCCTCACCATAGGGTGAGAGACACTTACATAATTGGAAATATTCATTTGCAAAAGAGGAAAAGTCATATATGGTCATATGCAGAAAAAGAATGTTCATGTGCAACGAGGGAAAGCCATATATGGTCATATGCAGAAAAAGAATGTTTATGTGCAACGAGGGAAAGCCATGTAAGTGTCCCTCACCCTATGGTGAGGGATGGAACAGAGAGAAAGAGAGAGAGAGGAGGGAAGAAACATACTTCCTTGCACAAAATAACCAATATTATTTGCATTTTATCAGGTTAATTCAAAACAGGGTGATCGACTAACCAAATCAAGAGGCATCACAGAGAATTCAAAGAATGAGATCACTCCAAAAAAAAAATCTATAATATTAGCATAACAGCTTTACCAAAGCAGATGATAATTTGTTTTCAAATAGAGAGGAGCTCAGAATTTCCACAACAGCAACAAATGACATTTACATTGGCCTATCTGAGAAGTCACCCCAATAAATAAGAATCATAATAGATTAAACGATAGTAATTAATGGCCAAAATAAGGAAAAATTCAGCATTTTTTTATAGCCAAGAACCTTACTTGCCCGCAATTAATAAATAGCGCAGCTAGCCTCTCTTCTGTAACCTAATTTAGGAAATGAAGGATAAGAATAATACAATAACAAATACCCAATTCAACAAAAAAAAAAAAAAAAAAAAAAAAAAAAAAAAAGGAAAAGGAATTCATCTGGTTAACATACATGCTGATCAATTTCTGCAACATATACAGTTCGTCGAATGCTGTCTTCTCTCTGAGCTCTTATTGCTTTCCCATTCATCCTCCTCTTCCATTGATTATAGTTATTCTTCTTCTGATCAAACCCCAAGCATTGCCATCAAAAACCAACAATTACAAAAACACATAAAACACCAACAAAAAAAGGAATAAGAAAGATTAAGATTTTATAATCAAACACAAAACCCAATAAATCAAATGCATTCCCCAATCACAACAAAATTAGAACAGAACAAACAACAACCCAACAGAAACAAAAACCCAAATCAAACGCACCCGCCGATTGCCTGACGACGTGTCGCTGCCGGAATCCTTATGCGCTGCCACCGCAGCACCCGCAGGTGCCTCTCCCAGTTCATTCTGGGATCGCCTGTCGGGAGAGGCCGAGTAGTAAGAAGGGAAGAATTCCTTAGCGGATGGATTGAGCTTGGACAGCAAATCTACAAGCTTCTGCACATCTCTTTGGAATTCCGACTTCTTATCGGCAACTGCATCATCATCAGGAGGGCAATTGATGAAAGTCTCATCGTTTTTTACCGCATTTTCTGCAATTGCAGCCATAGCTGATGTAAAGATCCCTCCTTTTCTTTATGTGTTGACAGATTTGAGAGAAATGGTAATGGGTTTTGTGGGATTTGGGGTTTTAATAGAGATTATGATAGATATATCAATTTCTATAAATAGAATCTCATTTCAATGAGAGAGAAAGAGAAATAGAAAGAGAGGCTTGACTTGGGTATTGTTTCTTTTTGCTTAGATTTTGCTTTAATGGGTCTGGATTTCTCTTTTTCTCTCTTTCTCTTTCTCTTTCTTTCTGGTGTGTGTGTGAGAGAGAGAGAGAGAGTGAAAAGAAGATGGAGAAGGGAATAAGAGGGGAGGGAGTGTGGCACGTTAGAAATGGGGAGTTGGGTGAGTCGGTTACTTTTGCAGGGGATAGAAGTCATATGTAACTGAATTTGCAGGATTTGGTGGGATTGAGATTTTTTTTTAGTTTATATGCTCCAACAGCACCATATAATGCAGTTACAAGAGAATATATAATAAAAATAAACAACACCCACCATGAGTAATGTTCTATGGTGACCTGCTAAACCCTAAACTCAAAAGCCCAAAGGTTTTTGTGTGGGTAATAGGCCTATGTGAATTCCCATTTTTTGCTTGATCCAAGCCATTCGAATAATGGGTCCCTCTCTAAATATGTATTAAACCAAATTTTCTCATGGTTCACAGTTGTAGCTGATATTAGATTGATTTGTGTAAAAGTGGAGACTTAAATCATATTTGATCTCATGATTGTTTTTAAATGCCAATCAATTTAAGTGGATATTACTTCTATTTAAATGAATGAGCTGCTTGTATTTGTTGGGAAGGGTGGAATATGAATAGATTGGATCATGAGCTGATTTACATATGGAAGTCAAGGGAGTGGAGATAAGGAGAGAGCCTAGTGGGAAGGACGTCTCATTCACACCAAAGTTAACTACAATAAATTACCTTAAATTGGGTATTAACCAAAAATATTTTTTCGACATGCGAAAATAAAAAATTTAATAGGAATCATATTAATTAAGTGGAGCTCATGTTGAGGGAGAAGGGAGAGAGAAATTGAGAACACACTAAAACAACTTGTTTATTGGATTCTACTATTTCTCATTATCCCAAAATAAATTGAAAAAGGTCTAAACAAACTTGCTCATCAAGAGCCAAAATTGAAAACATAACCATAAGACATAATCATACTAAGAAAAGAATATTCCTAACCTATCATCACCGATACAATCCCTCCAATGTGCGTGCTGAGTGAGGGATCGCTTATAATCATCATGTAGAACACCCCAAAATAAACACACTTATATCTTTTAGTGAGGTCCATTAATTCTTAGCATAAAGGTTAATCCCACACATCATTTAGATAGCATGACAGCTCTAAGTTGTCTCATATGCTTTTCATCATCATAAAATAATGCTCATTTCAATATTGCAATCATTTCTGACAATTTCCAAACTCTGACACTATATCATTCCTGACTACTAGTTTCAAGTTGGCAGACAATCTTGCCATCTTTCACACTTCCAAGCATAAAAATAGCATTCCTTGAACTCCTAGTCTAAAATATTATAATCTCTCTCTCCCTCTCTCTTCCCATGTTACTTCTTTCAACAACCTCTTTAATACTTTACACTTCACTTCACCCATAATCTTGCAAGGATTCACACTCTGACCCCTAAAAAATACTAGAATACAAGAACCTCCAGGAATACCGAATATAAGGATCTCTCTCTCTCATTGTATTTCTCTTTAAAAGCAAGTCAAAACAGCCCTCGCTCTCTCTGTGAGCACTAATTGCTGAAAGGCCATTGTATTTATACCTTCAAAAGCAAGCCAAAAACAGCCCATTACTTTCACTGCACATCACTCTGTTTGGAATATATGCACAAAAGCATGTTCTTCTCTCTTCACCATCCAAAAGGAAAACCCATGTTTCCTTTACATTTATTTTAAAGCCTTTCCTCTTCCCTTTTCCCTCATTGTGGTATGATGTCCTTTTCACACCCTTTTTTTAACCATCCGAACCTAACCCCTTGCTGGTTTTACCATTCAAATCTATCATTAGATGAATTCAATAAACACTTTAGAAGAGAATATGGTGACACAAATGAATTTCACTAATGAAGAATCTTTGTCTAAATTGGACTATTTTAGTCATAGCCCTATATACATCTCAGTTGCTGGACTAACAAATTGCTCAAATTGCTGGATGCTAAGTTACAATTCCTTTTCTTTTGTCCTCTTGATTGGTGCGGTGCAATCGCAACCGTTAAGAAAGGTTGTGAAATAAGCATCATCCATATGAGTGATGAATGGTCAAAGGCTAATGGGCCCTACTCCTACATTAATTATATTTGAATTATGTTATGTCCCCCATTAATTATATTTGTCTTATGTAATGTGAGAGATCAATGGTAAGAGTTCTGGAACTTGAAGATATTTAAATCATAATTATGTGTAATGCTTTAGGTAATCGCTTGCCATTCTCTATGGGTCATATATTGGACTTTGTGATGGGGCCCACAACAAAAGATCCAGCATTGGAACTTCATCTGGTCAATTTCTCTTAACCAGATCTATCTAGTATATCTCTCTCCATCACCTCATTGATTCTCCATATCAAGATTTAATGCACAAACCCTTTTCTCTCCTTGCTAAGATCCCTTGAACTAATCCTTTGCTTCCATCTTTATAGCAAAGTTGGCTGCTACCTAAAGGGGCCTTCTTTATTTTATTTAGATATTAAAATTTTTTTTTGGCATATTTGATTTTAGAAGTTGCTTTGATGTGGGGAAAGATCTT
Source organism: Camphora micrantha (assembly GCA_003546025.1). Taxonomy (NCBI): domain Eukaryota; kingdom Viridiplantae; phylum Streptophyta; class Magnoliopsida; order Laurales; family Lauraceae; genus Camphora; species Camphora micrantha. The sequence continues at coordinate 13,548,788 of QPKB01000006.1, read as the reverse complement.
GTCCCTCCTCTAAACATCCTCCAATTTTGAATGCAGAAGGGGACAAGTAGAGTAAAATCATCCAACAAATAGACAAGTCACCTTCATCAATGGTGCTAAGTTTTGGATATGCTCAAACAGACCTCTAGTAAGGTTGTCTCTCTAATTCCAATATTCAATTTTTACATTGTTTTATATATGAAATCAATGGCATCCTAATTATTCTCTTCTGAAAGGATTTTAAGCTAATCTATTACCTTTTTTTTTTTTTTTTTTTTTATAATGAAAACATTCAAAATACCCAAATTAATCTAGATTTCAAATAAAATGGAAACTAAATCTTAGGGACACCAAGCCTCTTTCCATTCTGAAAATCATTTTGTAAATATGATTGCAAATGGGATATCCAATTTTCTGACTAAACAAACAGATCCAGATTCCAGTCTAGGATCTGATAAACATGTGCCAGACCCAAGGACTTGGACCCAGACCCATTACTAAAGCATATATAAGATACTGTTTTAAGCCCTAATTCCCGAATTGGAAGTGGTGTTGAAACTGGAGCACTAAGTATAATTTTTTTATCATGATCCAGAACCAGAACCAGATCTTTCTTCACCATCATCATTATGATTATTATTATTTGCTTCCCACTGATCCAGGTTCATCTAATAGGTTGTGTGCTGGATCTGGAACCATATTCTAAAAATAATACCAAATCCAAATACTACATGTTTTCAGCTCGGACCCATCCCATTTGGGATGATAACAGTAAACACTACTGGATGTAGGTCAATTTATGGGTCGTATCAGTATCCAAACCAGATCTTCGGTGTTTTAATTAATGTTAAATTCAGATCCAACACTTCGGATTCTTGTCTGATCCTATCCACAATTAGAGAAATCCACCAAGTATCAGAAGAATCCAGATCGTCTGGATCTGTTTCCAGATACACAATAGACCTGCTTCTTGTCGGAACATATGCCGAGCCTAGGTAACATTAACCTCCTTATCTGATCTGTTTATCTCCCTGTATTGGACGCAAGTGTCCAGAGGTCCGGGTCCATGTTCCTGGGTCAAAGTCCATGGACCCGAACCGTTGACATCCCTAAAAAGAGGTCTCCAACACCAATACACCATATGGCATTATAGATCTTCATGCATGCAAAAACAGTACCAAACCTATCCCCAAGTCTTGGAAGGAAGAAGCAGATCAGAGACACAGGTTCCAATGCAACTGTGAAAAGGTCTTGTTAAATATTTGATCAAATCAATAGGCCTTGAGAAGCAAGCACCCATCATACATCCATACAACAATCACTCACACCCTTGAATCTTCCAAATAATCCCCGAGTGTCCACGCCCTCAGAACCAGACAATTACAGGATTTCCTCAACACGTTAACCAGATGGAAATATTTACAGTGAAAAGTTGAATTCCACAAGATACACAATGCATATGCCAACTCTGGAGCCTAAAGGAGAGGGTGAAAATAAATAAGAAGTACGAAAAACATCACTGCTGATACTCGGGATTGAATGCCAGGGCCTCCCTGTAGATCAATTCCTTCATCTCATCCTCAGACAATGCGTGTTGCTCAAAGTCGAAGCTGAAGGGCATCGTGCAGACAGGCTCATCACTGATATCATGCAGGGTTGTCAGGTAGGGATGTGCCAGTGCCTCCTCAACTGCAACATAAATAAAACCAAAAGAATGAAGTGAGAATAAAAAGAAAGGTCAGGGAAGGGATAGTGGGGAAAATAGTGATTAAATTGAGAGAATTCCATAAAGAAACACTCCATAGAGGGAGGTCCTCTCAGATATACCTCAAATCACCAGTGCGTCAATTGAACATTTTAGGAGTAAGGATGATTGTGGTCCACCAAGCAATTAGGCCAGCACAAAATAAAGGACCTGACAGACTTACACCATTTCTGCTATTCTATCCCAAAATCATGACCAGTAATCTGCCTGCTGCTAGTATTGATTTAGGCCAGAGAAGGTATAAAACCAGTAACAGTACTGATACTGTTTGAAGTTTCGACCATGTCCCAAAAGCATAATGGAACAGATACTATGCATTCATTTTTTTAAAAGATCCTTACTGTTAAATATTCAATTAATTTTCTGTAAAATATACAATGTCAACAAACAAGTTAAGTGGATTCCTGAGACCAGGGTCGGAACCAGGAAAATTTCCTTTGGCGGGGGCACTGTTTAAAAAATCATAACTGGAGGGGCCAATATAAAAAAAAAACCAAGATTTTCTATAAATTTGGGGGGTTTTCCAAGTTTTTTGGGGGGGCCAATATAAAAACAAATGAAATTTCTCATAACTGCAAGGGGGTGTTCCACATTTCTAAGGAGGCCATGGCCACCCCCAGGCTCCAGCCCCTACCTAGTTCCGCCCTTGCCTGAAACTGAATCGAGGGCAATTGATTAATTATAGTTTTCTAAGGGCATTACTGTCCTACGGTAATTCTTCCATCACATCGATTAAATGCCTCTTAAATTAAACTGGCTAATGAATTTTATATGCCTGCCGTACCCATAGTAGATAAAAGAATGACATGGTATCATTAAGCCTTGAATTTGTAAGTATGAGGCCCTAGTTTTATGATCCGAACCATTGTAGGTAACATATACTGCATGGCCGAGTCTCATGGTGTATAGGTCATACAGCAAGTCACCTGCACAAAAATTCCCTACCTTTGACTGGCAGGATCCAAATTGATTTTTTTTTTTTTTTTCTCTTTTGCCCGCTTTTGGAAGGCTACAAAGTTGTATTCCCTACAAAGTTGTATTCCACTAAGCAACAGCCTCCAAACTGAGGGTCAATGGGACACAGCAACAAGCTATAATCGACACCAAAAAGAGAGAAAAGTTTGAACATCAAATACCAAGGATTATATGTCTCAAAAGATTTCCAATCCATTACTGAAGGCAATCACTTCCTATTGGCCCCACATCTACAAAGTCAAGGATACCGTGCAGAACTATTCATCCTTTCTTTTCCTTCTAGACAGCACTGTAACACAAGGGCTTCACAGGAGGCAGTGTACAAATATTTAGCTCAAGCATCATATGATGCTTCAAAAGCTCACATATTACTGAATGGAAAGCTTTTCTTCAGAAAATAGAATCCTCAATTTAATTCCAAATTTTCCAACCACAGCTAGACCACACACTGATTCTGTGGATCTACATCACAGAGGTCAATGATGAAAAACACCAATCTAAGAGATACAACAATGGCAACTTTGAGTTTAAAAATATATATTCAGACAAGTGACTTAACATGGCCCGCCAATCAGTGCTCATGGCCGAGAAAAATCTTCCCAGTGGCAAATCCTAACCCTTCAACCAACAGCATGTAGAATAGATAACAATTCAACTACGGCAAGTCAACATTAAATGGGGAAAAGGCCAAATAATATGGCTCATGGCTGGGATCTTTTAATCATGGGTCATTTTGGAGCATGAACTATCTACAGTGGGCCCCATCACTTCAAAGGTATACAACACTATATCACAGGAAAAACATGCTCCCAAGTCAAGTAAAAAAGAACTCCAAAATCCAAGCATAGAAACTCCGCATTTAATTTATTGCTTTTGCAGGATATTCTACCATAGGTGCATTCAATTGGTTAGTTTTGCAGGAAATCCAAGTATAGGCCCTCAACGCGCATGTGGATAGTTTACTTTTGCAGCTGTTTCTATCTGCGTTCAATGTATAGACAGGTATCTCTCTCTCAGTTTCTTCTGTATTGACTGTTAGACAGGTATTTTTAGTGTATTCAGAAATAATTTAAGCAGATACCAAGAAATGAAGATAGTGAAGAACTTTACCAGTAATTCTCTGTCTAGGATCAAATGCCAACATCTTCTCAACAAGATCAATAGCTAGAGGATGAACATTTGGAAACTTCTCTGCAAAAGACTGCCGAGCATGACGAGGAAGCTGCCGAATGTATCTTTTAGCATTTTCATTTAAAGATCCCAAATCAGCCTCAGTTGGCGTACCTATCAGCTGCAATGTTGACAATAGTTGCTCGTTATGACAATTGAATAGGGCATTTATTAAAGCAAACTTACCACCACCCTATTTTCTGGGCTGCCTGGCCCACCTATGATCAAGTTGCCTCTCTCACACACTCCCCCGGACTTACCACAACCCAAATTTGACACTCATTTTACCATTACCACTGGATTGAAATCCCAATAAATGATGCCTTTTAAAACCATTAATTTGAGGGCAGTAGAACACGGGCTTAGGATGATCTGATGGGAATGGCATTCCTCATTCCCCTAGGTCTCATTGAGATCTTTCAATCCCCCCATCTCTCCCCATTATTGGCAAGACCCAGGTGGGCGCCACAGGTGACTTCACAAGGCCTTGTATGCGGATGGTTCGCACTACAACAAAACTGTGTATAAAAACATAGATATATGGGATTGAGTGAGGCCCACCTGGAAGCATGATATTCAAGGGAGGTCGGGTGACTGAAAGGTTTGGACATAGATGAGGAGAATATGAGATATCAGCCAGACTAGAGGTGTCAAAAGGGTCGTGCCCCCCGGTATGGTGGTTAACGAGCCCAAGCATGACACCGCACGGTCCACCTAGCACGGGCCCTGATAAGCAGGCTCGTAGGCATGGCAGACGGCAAACGGTCATATTTTGTGTATTTTGACCGTTTTGCCCCTCCAATGATAAAAACCAAAGGGATAGTTTTGTGTTTTGACCCTTTAAAAAGTCAACTTATCAGGGCCTGTGCTAGGTGGGCCATTAAGTTTATAAATACCACCTCTTCTCATTTCTCACCACTAAGTTCAACTCATTAGAAGCTCTCTCACTCTCTCAAAACTCTCTCAAAGCATCCAAATCTTTCTCTAATCATATTTCTAAGAAGTTTTTGGGGACCAAAGATCAAGTCATCAAGTGACAAGATTAAGAGGCCTTAAAAAAATTTGAGTTTATTTCATTTAAATTTGAGAATTCATATTTCTATATAGTCTATATATTATATTAACTCTCATCTTCTCCCCTTTCTTATATTACTTATCACGCTCTAATCTCTATTATTATTTATTCTATATCTCTTTTTTTTTCAAAATTTATGTTTTTGAATATGGCTGGACCTTTTGGACATTTCCGCCAAGAGTTTTCTTCTTCTGTTAATTTAGGGGAAGAAGACGAAAATGTGGAAGTGGAGGAAGTAGAGGAGGAAGAAGTGGGACTAGCAATGGCCATAAAACAACTAAGAGACCCTGAACTTCTAAAGTTTGGGAAGCATATGTGATTATTAAGATTAAAAATAAAAAATGGAAAAGTAGAAAAAAAAAATGTAAAATGTAAATATTGCGGGTAACTTTATACTAGCGATTCAGGTGGCGGTACCAGCCATTTGAAAAGGCATAAGGACACTTGTGAACCCAAACATAGTAGGTCCCAAGGGGAAGGGGGGTCTATACCACAAGTGGTAGTAGTTTAGGACCTTTTTTTTTATAATGCCACTAATGCTAGACAATTACTTGTAAAAATATTTGTACTAGCTGAATAACCATTTGCTTTTGCTGAGTCCAAAAGGCCCTAAATCCACAATTTAAAAGGATTTCTAGAAATACTACTAGAAATGATGCTATTAGACTGTGGCAAAGTGAAAAGGATAGAATAACTCTTAACTACAGATTTATGGAAAGCTAGAAGTGGTAATAGCTTTCTTTCTATAACGGCCTGTAACATAAATGAAAAAATGGGTTATGAATAAACGAATTATTACTTTTTCTAAACTAGAATGGCCCCACACTAGCCAAAGAATATGATCCCTTATTTTGGAAAAACTTCAAGAATATAATATTTTGGAATAAGTTTTATATGTAACCAATAATAAAGTGGTTATTCAGCTAATGAAAACTACGATTCCACTTTCAAATTTGATCGATGGATCTATTTTTCAAAATAGATGTGTATGTCACATCTTAAATCTCATAGCCCAAGTTAGTTTAAAACATTGAAAATATAATAAAAAAAAAAAATCAAAGATATTGCTAGATATACTTTTGAAAAGTATCAAATTTTATTATCTCCAAATTGCTAGATATACTTTTGAAATAATAATATGGAAACAGAAAACTTAGATAATTTTGAAAAGTTAAGATCATATTTAGAATCATTTTTTCAATTTTATTATCTCCAAATGGGTAGATCAGGGGCTACTATGGCCCCTCAACAAGTCCAGCCATCAAGACACGGACTAGGTGGATCTTCTTGGAATGTCCTTTATCGCAAAATGGGCAGATCCTCCACCTCAGGTCAAGCTGTGACGGAGTTATCATCATATCTTGACTCAAGTGTATTGGAGATGCAAGATGCATCTAGTTTTGACATTTTAGCTTGGTGGAAAGCATATGAAAGCAGATTTCGTGTGCTATCCGCCATGGCTTGTGATCTACTAACAATTCCTATGTCTTCTTTAATTTTAGTGTAGGTGGATGTGTGGTGCATGCCAAGAGGACGAAATTAGCGGATGATACAGTGGAGTGTTGCATCTGCCTACGAGACTGGTATTTGGCGGACAAGAGAAAGCAAGAGACGGCAGCAATTGAAGATTATAATCTAAGAAAATACACTAGTAGATCTGCAAATGGGATGGCTAATTGTTTAGCTAAGCAAGGGGCAGATAGATCTTGTAATTTGAGTGCTTTTATTTTGGAGTTTGTGGCTGGTACATTTCTCTTGTACCGGTAATACTTTGTATTTTGTAGTCATCTCTTCTTTAATAAAATTATTTTGTTACTGATAAAAAAAAAAAAAAAATCTAAGCAAATACATCACCGGACTACAAATATAATTTTTTTTCCTTTTCTTTAGTGTAAATAACAAAAATGTAGTCTTTTTACTTTCTTATTTATTTTTTATTATCTACCAAAACTGTAAAGGTTTCGAAGGTAATCTTGATGAAAAACCTTCAAGTAGAAAAGATCCAAATGGTTCTCTTCTCAGTGGAGTAGGTCAAATTTGACCGAACCAGTTAAATTTGTGTCATACTCTTCTTTGTGCGTATCTTTTAAATTTGTTTAGCCTAAGACCCTAAAAATGGAAGCACGGCACATTAGAGACACAGCACAAAAGCCCGGCATGAATGGCATGGCCTAAGCACGATTCACTCATGTCGTGCCCTACCGGGCCGAGTTGTGCTGTCAAGGAACAAGCCGTGCCTAGGTTGAGTCATGTTGTGCCCAGGTTGAGTTGTGCCAACATGTTTGACACCCCTAAGCCAGACCAAATGACCGTTTTAAGTCCTTAAATTTTAATGGCATGCAATTTTTTTGTAATCAAATGCAATAGTGAACAATGTTTCGAACAATGTAAAATTTGGGCTAATGTATTGGTGGGGAGGTATGGGGATAGCGAAAGGATCAAATTGATTAAAGGTGGGCCACACCCCCACAAAAAAAGGGTCCAAAAGAAGGGCATTTTTCAAAATTCCACCACACACATAATGATGATCACCCGGGCAACAATATGTCAATAACCCTTGTGGGGCCCACTCTATGGCCCCACTTGATCCAGACCCACCTACCCACACACTCCCCACTCTCCCTCTTTTAGTTGCCACCAAGCCCATTTTGACGCCCATATAGACTGTTGTCACCAATGGACCAGAGATTTGATCATTTCGAACCGTTGATTTTGGGAGGCTCGTCATCATGTAATTTTAGGATCAGAAATTTGGTGGGCCTCATATCAAAGCTAAGCCATCATCAACTATCCCATCCCCATCCTCCTAGGTGGGCCCTATTAGGCTGCCACCCATGATCTCCATGGCCCATGGGCAACGTATTCAATGAGATTACTGCCAAATATATATATATATATTTTTTATTTTATTTTAAAAGGGTGACTTTTCATTGCCAAATATACTCATACACATATATTCTTTCAGATTCCTTAGTTCTATAATTAGTAATGATGGAGAGAGTGAAGAGGATGTTTAACATAATATAAGAGCTGGATTGTTGAAGTAGAGACTTGCTTCTGGAGTGTTTTGAGATCGGCATATACCAACAAAATTGAAGGGAGATTTTCACAAGACAAAAATTAGATGAGTTATGGCCAATAGATCAGAATGTTGACTAATTAGGAAACAACACGTGCAAAAATTGAATGTAGCAGAGATGAGAATGTTGAGATGGATATGTGGTAAAACTAAGAAAGATAAAATAAAAAATAAGCACATTCAGGAGTATATAAGAGTAGCATAAATAAAGACTTCTCTGAGATGCTTTGGACACGTCCAACACAAGGCAACAACGGCACCGGCGAGGAAAAGTTTTTCTATGCAAGTTGATGGCCCCTCAAGTGAAAAGAGGTAGGCTAAAGAGGACATGGATGGAAGTAGTAAGGATAAATCTGAAGAAATGCAACCTATGCAAGGATTTGGCCCAAGATAGACAAGAATGTTGAAACAAAACCCATGTAGTTGACAAGGCTTTGATGATGATGGTGGTGATGTTATATACAAGTTTCCCTTCTGTTGAAAGCTGCCTCTCATGAGAGGTGACAATTTTGGACCACATGAGACACACCTAGCATCACGGCTTGCATGAGAGGTACCTCTCATGTACTCTTAGTAGGATATGACTGCAAGTCATGTGATGTAAAACTAGAATGCTTGGAAATAGAGTTATTGGAAAGACCCATGATGTAGAACTCATGACTTCACCTCCATTAACAAGCGTAACTGGTGTACTTGATCTCTCCCAGGAAACAAAGGCTTTCGATCCATCAGTTCCATGAAAATACAGCCTACAGACCACACATCAATTGCTGCAGTATACTCTGATGAATTTAACAACAGCTCTGGTGCACGATACCATCTTGTAACAACATACTCTGTCATGAAATCAGTCTCAGAGGTGATACGAGCAAGACCAAAATCACAGATCTTCAAATCACAGTTGGCATTCAAGAGGAGATTGCTTGGCTTTAAGTCCCTGTGAAGAACACTTGCAGAATGTATGTACTTCAGTCCGCGAAGGATCTGATACAGGAAATACTGCAAAATAAATAAATAAATAAATAAACATGTTAGTTTACTGAAAGAAATTGGAGTGGTGATACCACAGAAAATGGTAGCAGATTAATAAGATAAAATTTCACCAGAACCAAAATCATCAACCATTCGGATATTGGATTGCAAAAATATTCACATGATAAAAGACATAGATGCCATCTCTACAAAATATAGAAAAGCACCAAGATTTCCCAAATTCCTCCAAATTGCTTATGCATCATTCCCATATGTTACCTTGGAATGACTAAAACATAAGCAGATGTGCAACCTGCTGTGGCAATCTGTTTTTCATGATTAAGGAGGATTTTGACTCTCAAGTACAGGAGTTTGATCTGGATAGCATATAAGTTGTTGGGCTGATGTGTGGCAGTGTTAGGTTGAGCACATGGTTCAAGAACTCTTCCATTGGCCACTGATAGGTCCTTTGCGGTTGCAGGTAACTACAAAGTGATAGGAGGGAAGGAATCGGGGGCACTGTTTTCTGCTGAGCTTTAGCTGAAATTGAGCCAACATCTTTCATGAATTTTCCACTGTTGAAAGAAACAGTTTCATATCTATTAGTGGTTTGAATGTTTGAATTTAGTCTCTAGATCCAACAGAACTTCCTCAGCCAAACCATTTTATGAAAGCCTCATTGCCAGGCCTGTGCATGAGGAAGGGAATTAATTTGGAAGATTGTGGCTCCTCCACAATCTGCTGCATTTAGCTGCACTGCAAGGCTTCGTAAATTCTTGCGATAAGCCACATCATCGGCAACGAATTATAGTGGAGGGTGTGCACTTTGCTCCAAGATGAAGATGTACATCATTTGTTTATTCACTTTATCGACATCCATGGAAGATGGAAGATATAGAAGTGTTTTTAGTCCAATCTTATTGAGGTGCTAATGGGTGTCACAAAGATGGTAAAAGATTTATTTGACCATTGGCAGATTGTTATCATTCTTCTAAGGGAAAGTTCTTTGGTGGCTGGTGTCAATTCAATTGTTCAGAATATGCTCCTTGGGGCAGTATAGTAGGTTACTCGAGAGCCGATGTTGTACAACTCATAAGCTGATAACCAAGATTACAAGGAGAGTTGCTTCATTTGGGCTGTTACTACAAAGGAGTCCCAAGGGCTTTCGGTGCCAGAGGTCAGTCATGGTGAGAACATATGTTGCACAGGAAGCTCTATCAAACAGAAAGTTTTTATTATTATTATTATTTTTTATAATGGTAAAAATTTAGTAATCAGAGGGGAGAACCCAAAAAAAGGAACAAAACTCAAAAAAACCTCAAAACAAACTATACATCAAAAGATAAAGAAGAATGAAACACCCCTTTGTGAGCTTATCAGCCGAAACATTAGCCTCACATAACACATGATGAAAAACAACACCCAAGTGACTTGAGATATCATGCACCTCGTCCACCAAATCAGCCAATCTCCAAGGATGAGAACAATTTCCTAAGCTCCACTGAATTGCTGAAAAAGAATCTCCTTCAATGACAGCATTAAGACCTTCCAACTTACGCAGCTCGCAACAACCAACCAATAAAGCATTAATTTCAGATTCATTAGCATCCGAGGAATCCACTGGCCAAAGAAATTATTTACAACAATGTCATTCTAGTCTCTAATGACACCCCCAATTCCACCTCTTTTAAAGGCAACTTCCATCAAAGTTTAATTTGAGATAACCCATAGGATGACATTCCCACAAAGCACTATTCAAAGGTTTAGAGACCCATCCCCCTTGAAAATGAGCTGCCTAAGATCTATTTAAATCCCCCAAAGCCACCCCTTTAAACTCCTTTTTTGAACACTTCAACTCCAAAACGGACCAAATAATAGACACAACAATATCCTCCACCGATCTACATTTGTTTTTTAAAAAAAAAAAAAAAATTGTTCCTTTTCAACCAAAATTTCCTACAAACCGCATACAACACCACCTTCCAAAGAATCCTCATGCGAACATATTTGATTCCCAAGCACCATTGATGAAAAAGATTTGCAACTCTCCAGGGCATGACCCATCGCATATCAAACAAATTAAGAATTGCATACCAAACTCTGTGAGCAAAAATACAATAGATAAGCATATGATGCACTTATTCCTCACCCTTTAAACACACCAGGCAGCCATTGACAATAATATGCTTACGCCTCCTTAACTTGTCCAAAGTAAGAATTTTATGCCACCTCACCACCCAACAGATGGCTAACACTCGAGGTGGTATCGTTGAGTCTCAAAAACTTTTCCACCCTTGAATGGAATGAGAGGAATCGATCAGAACATTGTAAAATGAACTTACTGAGAAATTACCTTTAACCGCAGGCTTCCAAACTCTAGCATCACATCATCACATCCTCCACCAGTAACATAAACACTATCTAAAGAGGCAAGCATGCGAGTGAAATCAGCAGCTTTTCCATCAGTCATATCCTGATGAAAATTAAAATCCCACACAACTTTACCATTGGTAATAAGGAGATAATCTGCAACAATAGCTTGTTGTCTCCTATCTATCAAGTAAAGATTAGGAAAAAGATCAAGTAACACAGACTGCCCACACCATTCATCATGCAAAAACCGAACTAACGTCCATCACGCACCCTAAAAGGAATTCATGGAAAGAAATCATCCTTAACAGAAGAATTGAGTCAATTGAGTTCCAAAATCCAGAGGCTTTGAATAACTGGCCTGACACGCACCACCCATCATTATCCAACTTATATTTAGAAATTAGAATTTGTCTCTACAGCACCTGACCCGACTCCCCAATCCTCCATAACCACTTTCCCAATAGAGCTTTATTAAATTTCTCAACAGATCAGAACTCCAACCCTCCTTGATCAATAGGCTTGCAAACCATATCCCACCTAACCAAATGATTCTTCCTTTTGTCCACATGATCATTCCAAAGAAAATCTCACTAAAGCTTTTCCATCTGACGCACTACACTTTTAGGGCATTTGAAAAAATAGAGATAGTAAATAGGAAGACTCCGCATGACAGACTTAATCAATGTAATTCTCCCTCCCAAAGGACAGAAACTTACCTTTCCAAGAACTCAACATTTTTTCTGCTCGCTTCAAAATTGAATCCCACAATGAACTCTTGGAAATCCCCAAGCACAAAGGTAGCCCCAAATATTTTGAAGGCAACTTACCAACTCTGCAACCAAAAGCATTTGCCAAAGAAACAAATAAATTCACATTTCCCATAATTGATTCAAAGCCCCGACAAAACTTCAAACCATTTCAAAATCAGTTTCAAAGTTAGAACCTCATCTAGGGAAGCATCACAGAAAATAATAGAATCATCCGCAAATTGTAAATGAGTTACCTCCATACCAAAATCATCAATAGCAAATAAGGTAACTAACCCCGTTCGTTTGGCTCTCTCCATTAAAACTTTCAATTCCACAACAATTACAAAAAGCATAGGAGATAAAGGATCACCTTGCAGGACACCTCTGGACCTCTTGAAATAACCTTTTGAAGAACCATTAACCAATAACCATAACAGAAAAATGAGCTGAAGACACACAACTCTGAATCCATTTATGCCATTTATACCCAAACCCCATCCTTTCCATCATGTACTGCAGGAATCCCCAATCCACCATATCATATGCTTTTTCGAAATCCAACTTACAAATCAACCCTAGACACTTCCATCGATTCCGAGAAACCACATTCATGAGGAATAACCACACTATCAAGAATTTGGCATCCGTCAACAAAAGCAGTTTGTTTATCAGATATTACCTCAGGAAGCACCTTCCTCAGATTATTAGCAAGAACCTTGACTAAAATCTTATAAAGAATCCCAATCATACTTATAGGACAGAAATCCTTGATAGAAATAGCACCATCTTTCTTCGGAAACAAAAATTTATCTTAGCACCCCTTCTGGAGTGTTAAAGCTGAACTTTGATTGTTGAGTCCAGTTACAGCACCAGATTCTGATGAGGTGAATTCATGCGAGGTTGATGGGATGTGGGGAGCTACAAAAGATGTCGGCCTCTTATACAATTATTGAGGGTGATTCATTTTCTGCATTAAGCAGAGTTCAAAGGTGAACTCATATCCTTACCTTGTTGATGCGGTGGAGAAGAATCACTTCATTTCTAGGGAATGATCTTTTTTCCTTTGGATTATTTTTCATGAAGCCAGTGAATTGGCAGATAAGTTAGCAACATATGTGCATCTTGTCCTTCTCTTCAGTATCATGTATTACAATCTGTTTGCTCTTCTGGTTTAAAAATATATATTTTTTATCAATGTTTAAAAATTTATTTTACCATAACATCAAAGAAAAAAATAAGCAGATTGCACATAAGAAAAATATAATCATCAGCAGACCATTCGTGATAACACAAGTACAGAAAGTTAGATATGAAAGCAGCACATGGCAGAGTCTATGCATTAAATGTGCTGGCCCATTAGATAAATTTGAACCTCAGGCCCACCAGGCCCGAAATTCATATGAGCCTGAAGACTTCTCAAGGAGGCCAAAGGGGTACCAAGGGGTAGGCCATCAACTCTCCTTGGCATGACTTGGTGTGAGCTTGAAATGAGGCCATCTTTAGAAGGGGAACACGTATGTGTTCTTCCATATTGTACCGCTTGAAATAATCTACCAAGGTCATGATCTAATCCGTTATGGCATCCATGCATCCCGCCATGTCAAGGACATCCGGTCCTCCACCCAACTTTATTCGTGATTTCATCTTCCCTTCCAACACAGTCGCCTAGGAAGCACGGACACCTCTCCTGGGCCGTGTCGAACACGGACACGCCCTGGAAGCGTGTCTGACACGCCAAAAATGGTGTCTTGCTTATTTTTTTATATTTTATTTCCCAGACACGCTGGCTGTTTTAGTTGGAGAAAAGTATTAAAATTATAATAAAGAAAAGAGAAGGGGGCCGTTTGTAAAAAAATCTCTTTTAGTTGGAAGAAAAAAAAAGGAAGATAAGGCGGAGGCTAGAGCTTTAAATTAGAAAAAGAAAAATGGAAAGGGCCTAAATGCAATTTTGTTAACTAAAATAAAAGATAATAGTTAAAATGATATTATCTTTTAGTATATGATTAGATATATTATTATTATTATTATTAAATATTAATGTGTCCCCGACGTGTCCGTATCCTACGTTTTTGAGAAATGCCGTGTCGGCGTGTCCGTGTCCGTGCTTCTTTGACAGTCGGCCAATGAATTATCAAATTCCCTCCCAACAATTGCTAAAAGAAATCCTACAGCTCTTCCACACAGTAAGCCATTCTGTCTTCTATTAGTAGACTGGCCAACTTATGGCACTCTCATGCTCTTTGTCGTGGACAGTGACTGACTCTAGTTGTTTTCTCACTTGACCTGCATTATTACTTAGTCCAGTCTCCTGCAGATTATCAAAATTCTTCTATTTTCCAACTTTCTTTTTCACATGATCCATCTTGTTGATTAATTCAAACTAGCTGTCAATTTCCTTTTGACGCCATTTCAATTTGCCTTTGAGATGGAATGTTTTGGCATTTCGAATTTGGCCATTTCAGCAAACTGTTTAAAAAACCACAATGGAAAATCTTAAAAAAAAAAAAAAAAAAAAAAAAAAAAAAAAAAAAAAAAAAAAAAAAAAAGTAAAAGAATAATCTTTAAAAAATATTTGAAATCACTTCTTTTAGCCCCTTTATTTCATTGAGGGGTGGAAGACCATTTCACGCAAGCTAGATTTATGGGTTTAGAGGAAAGGGGGAAAAACAAAAACAAAAAACAAAACTGAATATGTTATTAAACAACAGACCTGTTTTTTTCTGTTTCGGTCTGTTTGGATCATTTCAGCCTATTTTGCCTATTTTGGTCATTTCATTACAATGTCGCTGAAACAAATTGAAATTTCAGCCAAAAAGTTTGTGCATGTTTCATTTTGTAATCCTACCGAAACAAAAAGTTTTCCAAAGGAGGAGAGTTTTGTTAAATTGAAATTTCAGCCAAAAGTTATACATCTAAAATTCCAAAGGGGAGAGAGAGAGAGAGAGAGAGAGTTCTCAATACTCCCAGTAAGGACCACCACCACAGGTACTCATCCTAACTGAATAAGAAATTTTTCTAAGATGAGACTAGACCCAAGCCGACTATTATGAGATGCAAAAGCCACTGCAAGTCTAAGTGCAATACAGCATTGTGGGGCCCACTTGGGCCACCTTTGATCAGTGCAGCCCCTTTTATAGTATTTCTATCAAATGATCTAGCATCAGGCCCAATTATATACTCACTGAACCTTCACTCACTGCTGGATTGAATCTCAATTCTCAAGAAAAAATACGGTTAAGATGCCATTAAACTTTAAGGCTGTTAAATCAAGGGCTAGGATAATCTAGTCGGGCTGATTTTTCAGATCCCTTCTGTCCATAAGACCTTTTAATCTGCCCTCCCATTGGTAAACTTGAAACTAAGTGTGCCCCACAAGCAGGACTGCAGATAAGCTACATGCAGTCTGCTCATAAGTGAACATTTCCTGTAGAATGTGTACCCACTACTTGAAGTAAAGAAGAGCTTTAAGGGTGGTGTGGTGTTTTTTTTTTTTCCACAGAATTGAATACAAAGGAATTCATGGTCCAATGGGCTCAACAAAAGATTATTAAAGAGGTAAGGAGTGAAGGATATAAGGTCGGATATAGATAGGACATTGACTTTCCTAGGATTTGAATTGCTATTGTGATAGCTGGGTATTCATTGATATTATTTGATGGACATTTTTTAATATTCACATCTGTTACTGCAATTTTAACCACTTTTAGAAATACAACTATACAAGTCATAGAATTCTTGGGAATTTAATTACATGAAACAAACTGGCCCTTACAGTTGCTGTCTCAAGGAATTGGAATGATGTAGAATAACCGTAGGGACAACAAGCGTAATGGCTTGTTTCGGACTGCAAATGGCTGGAGAATAATGAAAAGGACTGTAAAGGGTTTATAATTGATGAGGAAAGGTAGAAACAAATTTTCATTGGATTAGGAGTCTAAACAGAATGCTGAATTGAACTGTGAAAGGGATTGTTCGGGTTCGATTAGGAAATCTGAAAAGCTGGGTTTGTCTATCAAGGAAATCGACTTGGGTTTAGTGATTTTCAGGATTTGAGAATTCAGGGTTTATCAGGTTAGGACGGATTTAGTGTAATTTTAGGAAACTTTAGATGGAATTGCAATGGCAATTAAACATCAACTTCTTGTTCCTGTGTTTGACAGAATCTTCATAAGAAAAGGGGGTAATTTGGACTTTTCTTGGACTAAATTTGATGAGGGAAACAAAGGAGTTTTGTGATGGGACTAAAGGCCATTACAGAAACTTCAGGGTGCAGTTTCTATAATTGCAGACATTAGGGACAGATTTGGGTTTGGTTTAAGGGTTTTTTTTTTTATCTGGGCAGAAAATCAGGGAGGTGTTGAGGGAGGTTGGAAATTGGAATAGTAAATTTAGTTACGGTCCAGAAGCCTAGAAGAATGATCACTTAGGTTGTATTTACTGCTGTGCAGGAACTGCAGAATTGCAGTTTCTGCAATTCACAGAATTGGGAGGAGATGAAGGGAACACAGCTAAGTGGTTTACGGCATTTTCATAGGACTTAGAAGTTAGAAGGGCTTCAATTAGGGACAGTTGTAGCACTAACCTAGATTAGGTTCTGATTGGGTCTGGATTTGGACCAAATTGCTAGGATTTCTCGACAATTTTACAGAAACTGAAGGGTTCAGCTGGATGAATGAATGCACAAATTGTAGAGAAATTCAAAAGAAATTGAAGGGAAGAAGAAACTAACAACAAGTTAGGGATTGAGTCAGAAAAGAACAAGAAATTAAATTTCAAATCAGTTTTTCCTTTGAAGCAATTTTTTTGAAGCAATGGTATGCAGTCAATCCTGATGGTTGAGTCCCCAACTGAAGCTTGAAGATGATCAGGGATTCAGGACCCAAGATTAGAGCACACAAGCAAACACATCCACAAAAGAGAGCAATATTCTGAATTTTATAAGGAAAGAAAATACAACACATTGTTAATAGAGGGAGTTTGTCCGTCCCTTGACTCCAACATGCACTAATATTAAAACAAAGTGGGCCCACATTTCTTAATAGGCACATCAAAGAAATATAGTGTAAAAGAAGATGGGCCCCGCATCCACCTTCAGTCCCAAATCATGCCAAGGGAAGTTGTGGACCAGCCTCTTGGGCCTCCTCATGTAGACTTTGGGCCCCTGACTCTAAACATGCTCCAATATTATAACCAAGTGGGCCACACTTCCTAATAGGCATCTCCATGAATTATAACTCGAAGTATATGAGCCCACATCCATCCTAATGCCCAAATAATGGCAAGGGCAGTCATGGATCTGCCACTAGGGCCTCCTCATATATGTTTTGGTCCACATGGGTCTTAAGGTCCATTTGGTCCATTGGCCTGGCCTGCATCACGGTATCTAGTGCCTCGTATATACAAGGCATTGCAAGAATCCGCAGACAACCTTTTCATTCATATTCCCTAGAAGTATCTGGTGTTGTTTCTTTTTCTTTCAGGAGGGCATGTGTGGGTACCCTTTAAGACATCATCATGGGCTGGGGTCTGGCCCTTTCAGTCCCATGGAAGGATAGTGGAAGGTAACCCCTGCGGTGTAAGATCCTAGCCTTTTTCTAGCTTTATTTATGTTAATTTTGTGTCCTCGTATGATTTTGAGGGAGTTTATGTGGGTTAGATACTTAGTTTTGGGTATTTCTGGTGGTTTTGGGTTTGGTGAGCTTTGGGGGTCATTTTTAATTTTGGGAGAGTTATAGGGGTTGTTTCTAATTTTAGAAAGTGTAAGAAGTGGGGCCGTTGGTTGTAGTGTAGATGGTTGTAGGGTCCTTGGGAGAAATTAACAGTTTCCTTGAGTTTTCCAAAAAAGCCATTGATCTCTCTCCTTTGAATAGCACTTAACTGGAGGGTATTTTAGTCATTTGACCCTTCCTCGTAAAGCAACCAATTCCTTTGGAAATTTCATCGAAGAACAACATCCTAGACAAGATCTCAAGCCTCTTTCTCCTCATCTGTTGCTAGATCTCTCTCCTCTCTCTATCAAGGTGAGTTTCAAACCCTAATTCCATCTCTAGCTATCCTTTTATTGAATTCTTGTTGAAATCCAACCCTAATCCCTATTTCTCCCTTGGATTTGGGTGTAAGATCTCTAGATCTTGAGATTTTGAGGATTTTGGTGATTTGGGGTTTCTTGGGTACAGATATTGGCTTTGGGAGGAGATTTACCTAGTTTGGACCCAAGGCAAGTGCAATATTTGTAATTCATGGCATGCATGTATATATTGATTCCTACATTGAATTCTGATGTTTGTTGTAGAAATTATTATGATCTAAGCTCTTTTTATTGATTTAAAACCCCATGGCATATTTGGAACCCTCTTGATGATGAATGGCCATAGTTCTAGGTAATTTGATGTCGAGTTGTGGTGGAGCATATGGAGAATGATGTATCTCAAGTGTTTGGATTGATTTGGAAGGGAATTCAAGTGATTTGAATGGAGATAGCAGGGGGGCAAGACGAATAGCAGATTTTCAGTAGCTACTTTCTTTAAGGCTTTGGCAGGGTGGAATAATTGAAGATTCGCCTTGGGAAGGATGTGGAAATTAAAAGCCCCCCCTAGAAGTTTGGTGTTTGGCCCTCAAAAATAGAATCTTAACTATGGATAACTTAAGAAGGAAAGGTTTGGTTCTGGTGAATGCCTGCCCTCTGTGCTTACAGGACAAGGCCTCTGTGGAGCGTCTTCTGCTTAAATGCAGCTTCACCCATAGGGTTTGGACTACAGTACTGGATTGGTTTGGGTGTAGATGGGTTTCTCCCAAATTCACTTTTGGTGTTGTTTGAAGCATGGATTAGTCCTCCTCTAGCGCCTAGAGGTAAAGAAATGTGGAATTTGTCGTTTGTTGCTGTCATATGGACTGTCTGGAAGGAGAGGAACAACAGGTGCTTTGAAGGGATTGCCTCAAGTGCTAATTCAGTGTCTGATAAGACAAAGCTTTCAGTGGCCTTCTGGGTGTCTACAAATCCTCTTTTTCATGGGTTATCGCTAGACCAGATAGCGCTAAATTGCAAGGATGTTGCAGTGTCCTTTTAGTTCTTTCCCCTTCATATTGCTTTTTCTTTGGTGTTCTTGCTGCTCTGGGTTGTTCGGTTTCAGGTGTTGATTCAGCTTGTCAGTATAGTTCTCTTGTACTGATGGCTTTTTTAATGAATTTTATTTTACCATTCATGAAAAAAAAAAGATTTGAATGGAGATCGCATCAATAGCTGTAACTTCTAGGAAGTTACGGCTAGCCGTAAGATCCCATATTTCCGTGAATGTCCCACAATTGCTTTCCCAGAAGTGCTTAAAATTCAGGTTCTTGTACTATGGCCACTCCACGGTTACCATAGTACAACCTGATTTCCTCACAATTACTTTTCTAGAACTATGCACTTTTAGGGGTCTTGTTCTGCAGTTACCTCACGGTTAACCGTAAAGTAACCGTAGAACACTCATGCGGCAAGCCGTAACAGGGCTACAGCTAACCCTAAGCCTGGGTTACCCATAATGTAGAATTTGTATCTTTTTTTTTCTTTGGACCCGGTTTTCACCCATCTACGGATTGTAAATGGAGGACTTATGATGTGTGGATGGTTGAACTTAACATTCACCAATCGGTTGCTCAAAGTAGGGTATGGGAGGCCAAAGAGGTGGTGAATGTGGGACCTTTAGATGTCATCGACCATTAGAGCACCAAGAACCAGTTACTGGACATCCAAAACCCCATTTGACTACAATGTTGGATCACCCAGCACTCATACCTGAAAGACAGCCATTGACCTAGGTTGGCTACCTATTTTCCGTCCTTTGATTGATATGATGAGTTGATCTCTATACATTGATGGCTAAAAAAAATCTCTATACATTGCTTTCGTATTTCATTTGATCTTTATTCTTATGGTTGGATGTGTGTTGTATACCTATGGATGGATAATGATGACGACGACGACCATGACCTAGGGTTTCCCTAGAGGAGACCTTGTATGTCATGATGGAGGATGGATTACCCGTGTCTGAGGGTAGGCGGGCTAATCAATGGCCTAATGGAATGGGATATCTTTGACATTGACCTTTGGGGATTTTATTAATGGATTGTACACTTGGATGGATGATCTGTGATGGAATGGCTACTTTGATGGTTCGATGGTATGGCATAGATGATGAGATGGTTTGGGATGGATGGACCTTTAGTTGAATTGTAAGCCTTGCTCACGCAAGGGAAGCCTAGCTAGACACTGTACTTTTGTGATGTTCCTTTTGAGTCAGGCAATACACCACACACCACTTGGCTGATGAGTTTAGCCATGGGCTGATCACCTGTGGTAGGAACTAATGCTCTTCGCCATCTATATATTGGGATTTTGAGGTGGGCGTACACCACTAGGGTACCACTTTGACGTTTTGGGTACCAGACTTCGGCCAGATTTTTCTGTGCAACTTTGCTTTGGCCGGGTTATGATCTCATGCATCCCCGCTGCAACTCTATTGAGTACGGGAAGGCAGCGTCGTAATTTCCGGCGTACTGGCCTATGTGGATGTGCCTTTTATTAGATGGATGGACTGATTGTAGGTTACTTATTTATATTGATTCACCATGATATCGCTACTCATGCTCTATTCCCTAGCTTTCCTATCTTTCTTGATCTAGTAATCATGCTATCATCTTTATTCTATTTTGATGCATTCATCCTATGTTTTATATATATATATTTTTTTTGCAAGATCTCATAGATCTGACTTTCGTTTACCTTAGTGTTGTAGGTAGTGGATCCCCTTCCGATATCCCAGACGGTGAGGCATTCTTTAAGAAGCCAGAGGCTGCGTACTACGAGTGGGGTGCCGGTGACATGGCTTAGTCACTATATGGCTGCATGAGAGCACAAAGTGGATCCTTGGGAGATTGATTTCAGATGTCTTAGTTTTGTGGTTTTGGGCTATTGTAATAAAACATGTTTTTTCTTATATTTCGAAACTTAAACCTTGTGGGGACTTGTCATTGACATTTAATATATGTGTGGACTGATACTACATTGGATCTATGTTTCATTGCTTCCACTAATTTATACTATTGCTTCCATTTAAATATTGTGTAAAGATCTAAATTGTCCTCACATCAGACTTCGATCTTGGATGTTCGTGCCTCCAAATTAGGACTTCCACGTTCTTTCAGGAATCCGGGCTTAGGGCGTGACATGCGGTGATGTCATGGTCTCTCTAGGAGAAGAGGAAAAACACTATCTTCAAGTAACAAGAACATTTTATCAAGAGGCTTTTGACCTATCAAAGGTAAAGATAGCCAGCCATATGGTTATCCAGGGATTCCAATGGACATCCCATGGCCCATGGGATCTTTTCTCCCCGTTTTTGTGTGGGTGCGTGTGTGGGATTTTTTTTTTTTTTTTTTTCATTTTTCGTGTGTTTGTTTTTTAAATTCAATATGGATGGACTGTCTAAGGGAATATAATGTTGAAGCTATGGTACTCAAGGATTTGAATGGCGTAGAGTTCCTCACTATAATGGAGGCATTGGGAGTAGTTTCACAAGGCCGGCTCATATTATCATAGAAGAAAATTCTTTCTACGTAATGTGTTGAGAGACCTCTGATTAGGTAAGACTTCAAACATCCTCCTATTTTAAATATAGAAAATGACAAGTCACTTAGATCATCTAATTGATAGACAGATCACATCAATCAATGGCTCTAAGGATACTGTTGCACAAACAAAACCCAATAAAGTAATTCCTGTTCCATCAACTTCACACAATATTTGTTACATTGGTTTACATCAGGAATGAAGGGCAATCTTATCCTACTTTAAATGTTTTTCCTAGTTTAATCCATTACATCTCTTTTTATAAGTAAATAATAAAAATATCCTAATTAATCTAGATTACAACAAAAAAAAAAAATTTGAATGCTTAGATTACAACAATAATGAAAATTATATCCTAACGATAGATAACATCCTTCTATTTTAGGAGTCCTAATAAGATTTTCCTAAAACATTTTCAACAAATAAAGAAAGTAATTTTGTATTAAAGTTCATTCCATAAACACCACTAGATGTGGGCCCCCCACTGAAAGCCCGCCTTATCTGGGTTGCATAATTCACTTGTGGTATAGGAAACTCACCCTCAAGTTTGCAAGTGGCATTGTTGTCCGCCAGGATCAAATACCAAATGCACAAAGACGAGCAACATTTGTCCCCTCAAAATTTTCATTCCATGCATCTATGGTTGGATCCTTAGCACATTTCTTGGTACAAGTTCTCGTTGCTGATGAACAGTTAGATATTGTCATAGCCATCAGATTGCAAGATCTAAAAAATGGCCTTCAACCCATTGAACTTGGTTGTTGCAAGCATCCATTCGCTAGGGAGCAGACATCAATGATGCTTTAATTGTTTGAACACCATTACAATGTCAATTCTAACTACCAATCACAAAAATGAATTGCTTCTGCCTGTGAACTGAAACTTTGATCTAATGGTAGTAATAGTAGATTGCCTCAGATCCATCTTTAATTGATATGCTCCGTCAGAATCTATGAAAGACCAACCGTCCTAATGATCCTTTATCCTCAGATATGTAGTAACTATTTTTGAATATTTGTCTAGTAAGTCTTTCGCTTCAAGATCTATGGTTGGATCTTAATCTAATAGATCTCTCTCCACTAGATCCTTATCTATCAGATCTCTTTCCAGCTCATGGTTGGATCCCCATCATCATCATCATCATCATCATCAAGACTTGTCCCAACTTGTTGGAGTCAGCTAAATAAATTATGTTTCTCCATTCTCATCTATCCTGAACCAAATCCTCAGATAAGTTGTACCATATCAAGATTTATGCTTGGATATTCCATGCACAAATTCTTTTGTTCATCCTTGCCAAGATCTGTTGGATTCATTCCCTGATTCCATCATTGTACAAAGTTGGCAGCTATATGTGGATCATTTTTTATATTCATTTTAGCTCCTTTGGGATCAAAACTTACTCTTATACCAACATAATATAGGATGGATGAAGCCCTTGCCACACATCTGATTAGAACAAAGCTTTAAATACCCTTCTATTTTGAATATAGCAAATGATAAGTGGTGTAAATCATCCAATCAATAGTCAAATCACACCAATCAATGGTGCCAAGGAATACTCTTATACCAACCTTCAACATTTTTAGCAAGAAAACCTAATAAAGAGATCTTTATTCCATCAACTTCACCCAATATTTTTTGTTATGTTGCTTTATATAAGAACTAAAGGACACAGTTATCCTAATTACATTAAATGGCTTCCCTAATCTAATGAGGGAGCCACTGTTTAACACATATAATTTACATTAAAAAAAAATTGTATGTGTAGGTGGGTGGGCCTTTTTTTTTTTTGGGTTGGGGGTGGAAGGGGGGTTGTCTTGGGGGCTTGTCCATTGCATCTCTTTGTATATCTGAACAATGACAGAAACTAGAGAAATACGGGACACCCCGGTGGTGAGGATGTCTCATCTAACACAGTCGCCCAGGGATCAATATTGGGGCAGGTAGGTTCTCCCAAAAGTATTATACCACTGACCCAATCTAGCAAAATAATAATTATTATTATAATGGAAACAAAATCATATGGATAGGTTACATCCTTCCTTTTCTAAGAGTCCTAATAAAATTTTCCTAAATATTTGCATCAACAAACAAGGGGGATATGGAGATTTTCTTGGTCTCTCTCTCATTTCTTGCGAATAGATAAAGGAACCAAGAGTTACACTTTAAGTCACCTTTTCTAGGATCGACAAGATGGTTGATGATCTTTTTTATAGGCAAATTACTCAAACCCCCCATTACCTTTAATATGACAATGACCACATTCCAAAGGTGTTACATGTCAATCTCCCAAAGGCCTATTTCTTAATCAACACAAATACACATCTGATCTAATTGAGTTTGCTGATCTCCATAAATCTTCGCCCGTTGATACTGTCAAAAGCCAGCAACAAGAAGAGAGAAATAATGTTGTGAATTCGATGATCCCTTTTGAGGGTCACGATGCTTCATCATATAGATATATTGTTGCTATACAAGTTACAGTGATTGTAGCAATCATCTAGATTACAGCCATTCTAATCTAATTATAATCTAATCATATCTCCTAATAAGGCAAAGAATAAAGTTACATAGCTGTACACACGTGACTTGTTTTGACCCACGAGTTGGGCTTTATTTGTCATTGGTTGTGACCCACTGGCCCATTTAACAACCCCCAACCGACCCCCCCCCCCCCCCCTAATCTAATGAGGGAGCCACTGTTTAACACATATAATTTACATTAAAAAAAATTGTATGTGTAGGTGGGTGGGCCTTTTTTTTTTTTGGGTTGGGGGTGGAAAGGGGGTTGTCTTGGGGGCTTGTCCATTGCATCTCTTTGTATATCTGAACAATGACAGAAACTAGAGAAATACGGGACACCCCGGTGGTGAGGATGTCTCATCTAACACAGTCGCCCAGGGATCAATATTGGGGCAGGTAGGTTCTCCCAAAAGTATTATACCACTGACCCAATCTAGCAAAATAATTATTATTATTATAATGGAAACAAAATCATATGGATAGGTTACATCCTTCCTTTTCTAAGAGTCCTAATAAAATTTTCCTAAATATTTGCATCAACAAACAAGGGGGATATGGAGATTTTCTTGGTCTCTCTCTCATTTCTTGCGAATAGATAAAGGAACCAAGAGTTACACTTTAAGTCACCTTTTCTAGGATCGACAAGATGGTTGATGATCTTTTTTATAGGCAAATTACTCAAACCCCCCATTACCTTTAATATGACAATGACCACATTCCAAAGGTGTTACATGTCAATCTCCCAAAGGCCTATTTCTTAATCAACACAAATACACATCTGATCTAATTGAGTTTGCTGATCTCCATAAATCTTCGCCCGTTGATACTGTCAAAGCCAGCAACAAGAAGAGAGAAATAATGTTGTGAATTCGATGATCCCTTTTGAGGGTCACGATGCTTCATCATATAGATATATTGTTGCTATACAAGTTACAGTGATTGTAGCAATCATCTAGATTACAGCCATTCTAATCTAATTATAATCTAATCATATCTCCTAATAAGGCAAAGAATAAAGTTACATAGCTGTACACACGTGACTTGTTTTGACCCACGAGTTGGGCTTTATTTGTCATTGGTTGTGACCCACTGGCCCATTTAACAACCCCAAACCGACCCCCCCCCCCCCCCCCCCCCGCCTTCTTCTCAAATTGATGGAGGTGAATCAACCAGCATCAATTTGCCAACTAAGAATTGGTGCCGTGGCCGAGGAAGTCCCTTGGTAAATATATCTGCAATTTGAAGTCATGTAGGAACATGAGGAAGAATAATAGCTTCACGCACAAATTCATCACGTATGTAATGACAAGCCACTTCAATATGTTTGGTGCGTTCATGGAAGACAGGATTTTCAGTAATCCGTATGGCACTGGTATTGTCGGCATATAAAGGTGTAGAGCCAGATTGTGGAAATCCAAGCTCAGAAAGGAGACCCCGAAGCCAGACAATTTCAGAGATGGCGGCTAACATAAAACGATATTCTGCTTCTGTGGATGATTTGGAAACTTTATCTTGTTTCTTACACTTTCATGAAATCAACGAGTCCCCTAAGAACATGCACCAACCCGTAGTAGACCGTCGACTATTAGGACAACCAGCCCAGTCAGAATCTGAATAAGCAATGAGAGAAGTCGAATTTCCCACAGAGAAAAGGCCACGAGAAGGTGTTCCAAGGACATATCGAAGAATGCACCAAACAGCAGCGAGGTGGAGATGACGTGGTTATGTCATGAACTGACTAACCAGATTCACCGCATATGAGATGTCGGGCCTAGTGATGGTCAAATAGATCAAGTTGCCGACTAAACGTCAATACAATGTGGCATCAGGAAGAAGATCACCCGTATCGTGTGCGAGCTGAATATTAACCTCAACAAGTGTATCTACAGGAATTGATTGTTGAAGACCGGCCATCTCAATGAGATCCATAGCATATTTGTATTGATCGAGGATAAGACCTTTCTCTGACTGATGAACCTCAAGGCCTAAGAAGTATGTGAGTGGCCCTAAATCTTTCATATGAAAAGATTCATGTAGGGATGCTGGGAGATGGTTGATCATGCCTGAATCTGTCCCAGATATAATGATGTCATCCACGTAAACCAAGAGGACAGTAATCCCATTCGAGGAGCGATGAAGGAACAGAGAAGGATAAGAGGCACTTTGAGTAAATAAGATAAAGGAGAGCATCTCTAAATTTTTCAAACCAAGCGTGCAGACCTTGCTTAAGACCATATAGAGAGCGTCATAAGCCGGCAATGTCTCCTGTCGAGGTACCCGTAATTCCTTGGGGAAGTCGCATATAGACTTCTTCTTTGAAATCACTATGAAGAAACGCATTTTTGACATCAAATTGGTAAAGAGGCCAGGAATGAGAGGCAGTAATAGAAAGAATAGTACGGACAGTTGCCATTTTCGCAAATAGGGCAAACGTTTCTTCATAATCGATACCATATTCCTGTTGGTTGCCCAGTGCGATTAACTGTGCCTTATAGCGATCCAACGAGCCATCTGCCTTAAGTTTGACAGAAAAAACTCATTTTCAGCCGATAGGTTCTACAGAGGAGGGACATGGAGCTATATCCCAGGTATGATTATCCTGCAGTGCAGCTAATTCTTCTTCCATAGCCTTTTGCCAACAATCATGCTTCACCGCCTATGAGTAAGAGGTAGGAATAGCAATGGAAGAGTGGGTAGCAAGCAAAGATGTTTGAGTGAACCCATATTTATCTGGAGGCTTGGAGAGACGAGTAGAACGTCGAAGCTGAACTAGGATGAAGCAATAGGAGCAGCATGCATAGCAGTAGGGGCAAGATCAGGTGTCGGCGAGGGATCTAGAGGGGGAGGCAGTAGTGGAACATCCTTATGACGACGTCGTTCATAAACAACGAGTGGAGAAGAAATTGCGTCAGTAAAATCTGGTAAATGAGAAAAAGAAGGTAAAGGCTTGGGATGATTAGGAAAAAAACGTTGGTTTTCGAAAAATATGACATTTCGAGAGATGCGAATGCGGTTGAGCACAGGATCATAGCAAATATACCCTTTTTGGTGAGACGCATAGCCAAGGAACGCACATTGAACTGATTGAGCAGTTAATTTTGTACGTTCAAAAGGAGTAAGATGAACAAAACACACACATCCAAAAATACGCAGGTGGGTATAAGTAGGATCCGTATGAAAGAGACGAAAGTATGGTGTTTGATTGGTAAGACGAGGGGATGGTGAGCGATTGATTAAATGTACCGCAGTAGGTAAAACTTCGGGCCAATATTTAGCGGAAACTAATGATTCTAAGAGAAGAGAACGAACAGTATCTAGGAGATGTCTATTTTTTCATTCAGCAACTCCATTCTGTTGAGGAGTATAAGGGCACGATCTTTGCGATAAAATCCCGTGCGTAGAACATTTTGAAACTGATGGGACATGTATTCCCCTCCGGAATCCAACCGGAGAACTTTTATGCGAGTAGAAAACTGATTTTCAACAAAAGCCATAAATTTTAGGAAAGCATCAAAGACTTCAGATTTAGAATGCAAGAAATAAACCTATGTGAATCTACTATGATCATCAATAAATGTGACAATATTTGAAATTTGTATGAGAAATTACAGGAGTAATCCCCCAGACGTCACTATGAATAATGTCAAAGCAGTTTGAAGCCATAGTAGATTTGAAAGCAAAATGAAGAACTTTGCTTTTTCCAAGTTTGCAAACAGAACACTCATCAGAAATGTGCTAAAAGAAGTTTTATTTTCATTAATGCTACCAGTGTTCAACATCAAAGATAACAATTTTGAATGAGGATGGCCTAATCTATTATGCCAGAGCCTCCAAACATCTTGAGGAGAAAAACAAGAGAACGCAGAAATCTATTTATCTAAGAGAGGCAGAAAAAGAGGAAACAGGCGTCCACACTTAGGCCCCTTCGCAATCACCTTCCCCGACACTTGATCCTGCACAACACAACCAGACCGAGAAAAAGAAACATTACAATTTTCATCAAGCAGTTGTCCGACAGAGAGAAGATTTGTAGTTAGATGAGGAGAGAGAAATATTTTTCAGAGGTAATGAATGAATAACATCACCGAAAGCTATAATGGGAAGCTTTTTACCATCAGCGGTATGAACTTGCAAATTTCCATTATATGGTTGCAGATTAGAGAGACGAGTGGTGGAAGAGGTCATGTGAGTTGAAGCTCCAGAATCAAGAAACCATACGGAGTAACAGGATTGGTGGTTACCTGAAATGCCAAGTGCAGAAAAGGCATTCATGATCATTTGCTGAACAAGCTCAAGGGTGATCTGAGGAGCATTATTAGAGGCGGGAGGTGATGAAGACATGACCAATGATGAAGGATTATCGCTAAAAGTAGTAGCAACTGCAGTGTTGACATGATAAGCTCGAGGAGTGCGATTTTGTGGCCGCCTTTTGCATTCGGTAATAACACGACCATTTAATTTGCAGCAATCACAAAACTTGGTCTTACACTGTGAGGCATAGTGTCCATAACTCTTGCAACCAAAATATTGGATTTTACTAAGATCTCTTGCAGCAGATTGTCCTTTACCAGCAAAAGTGGTATGATGAACGATCCCTCCCGGACCATGAGAAATACCCGGGGTGTAATTGGCAGTGGCAGCATATGCTACATCAGGAGAGTTTCCTAGAGACTGTTGCTTCAAAACATGGTGAGTGAGCTGACTTTGCTCATCGCGCAAGAGTTCATTAAGGCACTCATTCAGGGATGGAGATGGAACCCTGATCATCAAATTGGAACGAACGATCTCATATTCAGATCTCAATTTCATGAGGAACTGGTCTCTTTGAGAAGTTGCCTGTAATTTTTGAATCTCAGAAAGAGTTGCCTCAGATACATCGACGTATTTGATTTCGTCAAATTCTGCCCATAAATTGAGAAAACTATATAATGGTTCTGGATGGAAGAGGTGCCTTGGGAATACTGAGCAATCTCCAGTTCAAGTTGGTATTTACGGGCAGAATTCCCTTGGTGATACGCTTGTTCCAGATATTCCCACATCTCCTTGGAGGTCTTGTACGGTTTGAGATTCAGAATATATTGTGGTTCAACAGAACCGAGAATCCAGGTTCTGATCTTGGCATCCTTTGTATTCCAAGATAGTATTTTTTTACTCATCGTCCTTAACTCGTGGATCCCATCCTGAAACAAGTCCCCACATTTCATTTCCTTCAAGATAAACTTGAAATTGATATGACCAGGAAGTGTAATTCTTGCCATTAAATTTGATCAAGGCAATTTCATGCTTTTCCATTTCAGTAATAAGTAGATCTATTAAACTGTGCAAGAAAATCCAACTGTACTTAAATCAAACTGATAAGAAATGCTAATCAGATATGAGAAGACTTCCAACTGATCAATCAGAGAGGACAGCACTTAAAAAATGCAACTTTTCCAAAAAAACGACCCAGCGAGCATGATTTTCCAGACAGAATGGAGTGCAGCAAACAACAGGTGCGATGTATGATCAATCAAAGATCATAGAGTGATGAAGAATCAAAATTTGCACCAAACAATCTTGCTCACCAAAAAGAGATAGATCCAAAAACTTGGACGGCTGTGATGGTAAGATACTGCAGAAATTGAAATTTCTTTAGAAGGAGTAGAAAGCCTACCTCTGTGATGCCAAAAAACCTTAAAAAATGTCCACAAATACCAGAAGAAGCAGGCGACCAGAGTGGTTGCAATCTCCAGATACAGTAGTGCTGATCTAGGGTGGGCCGTGTATGATCACACCTTGATCAGATCAACGGATGAAGATTTCTTAACTCTTGAGTAGAGAAGACACTTGACGACTTCCAATGCTTGGAAGACGGAGAAGATCACTCAGAAAATTCTGTATAGAGTTGTGTTTGCTCAGGGCTCTGATACCATGTCAAAGCCAGCAAGAAGAAGAGGGCAATAATATTGTGAATTCGAGGATCCCTTTTGAGGGTCACGATGCCTATACAAGTTACAGTGATTGTAGCAATCATCTAGATTACAACCATTCTAATCTGATTATAATCTAATTATATCTCCTAATAAGGCAAAGAATAAAGTTACATAGTTGTACACACGTGACTTGTTTTGACCCACAAGTTAGGCTTTATTTGTCATGGGCTGTGACACACTGACCCATTGACTGTGACCCACTGACCCATTTAATAGATACACCTGTAGAGGTCAATCTAAAATTGAGTAAAGATGATGGCGACCTTCCTAATCCACATACCTACAGGCGCTTGGTGGGTAGTCTTGTCCATCTCACCATCACTCGGCCGGATATCTCCTATGTTGTCAATCTTGTGAGCCAATTCATGACATCTCCTAGACACCTTCATCTTACTGCTGTCAAGCGCATTATCTGGTATTTGTTAGGCACTGTCACTCGTGGTTTATATTATCCCAAGGATAATCCTCTTCAGTTGACCGCATATGCAGACGCTGACTGGGCGGGCTATCAAGATACACGTTGGTTTACTACTG
This sequence comes from Camphora micrantha, assembly GCA_003546025.1. Classification (NCBI taxonomy): domain Eukaryota; kingdom Viridiplantae; phylum Streptophyta; class Magnoliopsida; order Laurales; family Lauraceae; genus Camphora; species Camphora micrantha. The sequence goes on along the minus strand of QPKB01000006.1, from coordinate 13,518,009 downwards.
GTTGGTGCATGTATCTCAGAGATTCTCTAATTTCTTGGAAATGCAAGAAACAAGAGCGTGTTCCTCGATCTTCCAAAGAGACTAAATATAGGGCAATGTCTTCCGCCTATTATGAAATTTTATGGCTTCGGGGTCTTCTTTCGGATCTCAGCTTTGCTCAATCCTCTCCTACTTCATTGCATGTAGATAATACCGGGGCTATCAAGATCACTAAAAATCTTGTCTTCCATGAGCGCACCAAACATATTGAAGTAGATTGTCACTTTATTCGGGATAAATTTAAACGTGACGTCATTTCTTTACTTAAAGTCCCTACTGAGCTTCAGTTTGCTGATATCTTTACCAAAGGACTTCCTCGGCCTCGACATCAATTTTTGAGTTACCAAATTGCTGCTATGTGACTCCCCAGCATCAATTTGAGGGGGTGTCAATCAGCCCATCTGCGCAGGCCAGATCTGGGCCCAATACTTGAATTTTAAGTTACCTATTGTATTTTCGTTAAGTTACAATTAGTCTAGTCCTAGCTTATGTACACTTTCTATAATTAGGTAGCTATAATTTAGGATTTGCATTGTAATAGGATTCTGTTAAGTAGGGTAATCATCTCTTATATAATGAGAAGGGTAAACCCTAAAGGGGACACGCTATTCAGCAACTCTTTCTCTTGTTGTGTTCTGTTTTCCATCTCTTACAATGACACTACATGTGATATTGCTAACGGGGTGCAGACAATTTTTTTTTTAAGTTACAGTATACATCCCCTAAACTATACAAATTACAGCTGTGCTACATGGACAGACTTTGGGATCGGTCCAAAGACCGGTCCCAAAAGTTCTGTCCATTTAGACTTTTACTACAAATTATGTAGATGAATTAATTAGACAGATTAGTTAATCATTTTTTTACCAATTAAAGAAAAAAAAGTTGTCACAGATTTACAGTCCAATTTATTAAATATTATCTCTTTCCATGTACCACATGATATTTATTCTGATTTCCTTTCATACAGTCTGGCTCTATACTTGCTCACTTCCCCCTTCTTTTAATTGGTAACATGAATGCATCTTCCAACTATCAATAAAAGTTACTATTAAAAAAGCATCTTCCAACTGGGCTATAGGCTCATATATATATATATATATATATATATTTTGAATGGTTGGCTATAGGCTCATATTTAAAAATAAAATAAAATAAAATAAAATAAAAACTGTGTTATAGGCACTTGTCAACAAGCACCGTTCTCTTGATTGTAACATGTTAAAAAGTCAAATTCGAAGCTTCAGAATTGCTAGATGCCACAGCGCATATTTACTAGAAATTTAATTTCTGCAGCAAAGAACCAAGTAGAACAGTGCAACGCAACATAAATAATAGTTTAGCATTATATGTTTTTGAATGTCTATTAAAACTCACATAAGAGCATTAGGAGATTATTGCTTGCATCGGAGAGCACCCGAACAACAAAGTACGCTTCCCGACAAAACGGGATGAAAAGAAAAAATAAGCAGAAAGTAAATGTGAGGAGATCTGGCACAAAAAACAAGCAAAAACAAAAGGCCTCACTCATATTAACTTAGTTTGACAATATTTGGCATTTCAAAGTCTCCAATCGAAAGCCAATCAAAAAATAAAAAAGCATTACCTACCAAAAAATTAACTTGCCATTTATATGTTATGGCTACTTTGTATAGATTGAGGATACAATTATTTAGTCCAGAACAACTTCCAAAGCGGACATGAATAGAAGTTACAGAAAGTACAGAACTCCCTAATAAATGTTCGGGTACTTTCGGAACTTATTTGTAGGAATTACTTGTATGAAGAGGCCAATGCAATAGTAAAGTCATGTGAAATATCCTAAAAGTGCAGTGAAGTCCAACCATTATCTTTATACTACCTTCTAAATCTAATTATCACAACAATCTGAAAATTTAACCTGGCAATGCTCCTCTGATAAAGTTTGATTGGACCGAATTATTTGATGAAGGTCAGTATCCATTAGCTCATAAGCAATGTAAACATCATTAAATGTTTCTCGAAGAGGGGGAGGTATAATATCTCGTATCGCCACAACCTGTAAGCCAAATGAAAATGCCATAATCAGCAACAAGTACCTATTTTCCTGATACTTCAGATTAGTTATAGAAAATAGGCACTGAGAATCCAAAATAGAAAAAGATTAGGAAAAAAAAAAGAGTGCAAGAAGCATATAACTAATATGATAAGCAAACTTTTATAGTTTATTAAATACTATTTACATACATTCTTTTAAAGGTAATATGACTCAAACCCACATTCCTGTGGTCACAAATATCTTATAAATATTAAAAAAAAAAAAAAAAAAAAAGGAAACATATACAATTTAAATTTTGACATGTACGCTCACAAGTTAGTGAAGATCATATCTGTTTAGGGGTGCGAATCAGTATTCAAAAGCAAATAATTAGTACCAAAGGGTTTAGGTAGATAGATAGCATGAGATAATATATGTTGCTGCTAAAACATGACAGCAATGCCTATTTTTGTTGCAGAATCAACCACCACTCAACTATACTTCAATAGATGATTCCTCCCTGTGAAAAACTATACAGCTTCCTTTTGCTAATCGATAACTGTAGGGCTTATTTCCTGATAACATGTCATAATCAAGAACAAATCCTTTTTCTGATAAGTGTTGTCAAACATGTTCTAAGTAAGAACAAACCCTCTTTTTTTTTTTTTTTTTTTTTTTTTTTTTTTTTTTTTTTTTTGAGAAGCATAATAAGAACTCTATCTGTGGAAAGCCTCTCCAAAATTTGTCACTAAGCTGACTCATAGAGGGAGCATGGAATCGTGGAGGTTATCCTTCACTGTCAACGAGATTTGGGAAATGGACTAAAGGAAAAATAATACCCATTGCTCCTATAGGGAGCATGGCAATGGAAGCCTCCTCCCTCTGCCTTTTAATCAGAATGTTTTACTAATTTCCTCTTATGAACAAAGTTTTTTTTTATTTACTCAGTAATGCTTATCAACAGATTTCTTATGAAAAGTGAGGATTGACAACACCCCCAACCCCAAGCCCTACACGAAAACCCCGATTGCTTTTATGCAGGATTACTGTAGGAGAAAACTACTCCCGTACTCTATGTGGAACTGAAGCAGGATTGAGTTCCCAAACTACCTCACCAGGATGCTTGAAGTAAAAGACCATCCCTCTACAACAATCATCTATTCTTCCAAAGTAACTTTGGAGCAATGAAGGATCGTTGGTTTCGGACCATTTAGACATAATGGGTTGACCGATTAATAACATTATTATCTTTCCACTTTTGCAGGAGAAAGCTTTCATAGTTGACCTTTCTTCATTAATTGTCTAAGTGAGAAGATACCTTTCATAGTTGACCTTTCTAGTTTCTACCATGAAACCAACTGCTCCATTACTCTCTCCTATAGTTTTATAGTGTGCCATGATAATTAGAGCAACTTTGTGCACCTCCATCCCTTTTTAACGTTTTCTAATAGAGGTTTCATTACCAATCTAAGTAAAATCCATTCTTGGCATGACATTAAAAGATGCAGCACACAAAAATGGCAAAGGCCAACTGAAGTTCGAATTCACAAACAACCACTGAGCCATTTGAAAGGGTTCTTTCGTAAATCTGTTTTCTCAAGCATATTGTCAACATAAATGTTGCCTCTATTATGAAGTTACTTATATCATATCCCCTCTAGTTTGCAAGAAGGGCAAATCTAGGAAATGGTTGAACAATGCCCAATCTTCATCAAGAAACCAACAGATACCCCAAAAAGCAGTACTTGGACAGGACACTTCTGACTTGTCCCAAAATCAATTCTCTAGACATTTCATATCCATTTCTCACAGTCAAAATCAGTAAAAGAGGATGCACTATCCATTCCACTGAGAATGCTGAAAATCACTTCCCACATCAATTTCCACTAAATAACCCGCCTACACAGTCAAACAAGGAAATCACAATCAAAGATAGTCCTTTTTAAAGGATTGAGACTTGGATAAGGAAAAGGAAACAGGAGAGCTGAGCTACTAAAGCCATGTCTCACTGACATTCTCATGATCCATGTGGCGCAGAAGCTTTATCTCCCGCAGCGTCCTCTTCGCATCAATCTTGTTGTCGAACGCATTCGCAATCTTCTTGATAGCCACGTGCTCGCCCGTCTCCGAATTCAAAGCCGAACTGAAATGACCAAAAACATCAAGAAACAAACAAACACAAAATCCCGATTGCAGATTTCAAAAAAGGGACATGAATCAAGCCGAACTGAAATCACCAAAACAGAAGCCAATCATCAAGAAATGCAAAAAGCGAAGGCAGATTTTTGGAATGAAAGAATCTTTTCTTTTTTTAAAGGACAGATCTTGATGGAGAAATACCAGACGATTCCGTATGCTCCTTTGCCAATGGGCATGACCGGAGGGTTGTATTTGGCGGTGATCTCGAAGATGTTGCCGAAGATGTTGTACTGGATAAATCGGCCGCCGTGGCTCGGAGTCGCCGGAATAGTGTCCATTCCAGGCTGCGGAACCGTCGGCGGAGGATGTTCCGGCAGCGGAGCCGCCTCCGACATGTCGATGTCGGTGTGCTGGTTCCCCGGAGCTGCATCCATCTACAAAAACCCTAGAAATCTAGAATTACGTGTTTCTGTAAGAAAGAGCGAGTTTGGGTATTGGGAGTTCGTTTCTTCCGCAGAGAGAGAGAGAGAGAGAAAAGAAGGCTGCAGAAATGTTTTTCCTTTTCAGCGAGCTTTTCTTTCTCTCGTGTGGGGAATGGGGATTTGTATTTCCTCTGGAAAGTTGGAAAGATTGGGACTTTAGAATCGGATGGAGTCTGATGAGTCTCAGTACTGAGTTTTCTGTTGTATACTGTGTGTTGTGATAAACTGTTTGTGCTGTGGTGGGCTTTTCTTATCTACTATGATGATTTTGTCATTAATTGGCAATGTAAAACTTTTAAGATTTTGTGATATCTCAAACTAACATTTGGAGAAGAAGATTGGATGAATGGAGAGTCAGAACCTGAGACTTGAGCTTATCCATTAATGAGTTACCTAAATTAGCATATTAATGATTTTATGAGCAAAATTCATTCCAAAAGTGCCTCAACACTTTGTTTGCTTTTTGGGTTATTTCTAAAATTAGGTTTTACATATTTATCGGCTCTAACGGATTTTTCTTTTTTTCCTTTTTTTGACATCTCCAGGGGGTTGAGACCCAAGAGAGCCCCGCACTAGCGGGACGTGGAAAGGAAGCCTAACCCACACATGCGTGAAAGGAGCAGCATACCAATGGGTCAAACCCTGAGTGGCTAGCTGGGAGTCCCGCTTTGCTCACCAATAGAGCAACCCCTTGTTCTCTTATCCTAGAATGGATTGCTAAACAATGGAGGCGCTTTTGGTTTTCAAGTTTTTATTTAGATTATTAGAGAATGGATATCCTCTTACTTGGAATCAACTAACCCTTCGAGAGGACTAAGACAAGGAGGCCCCTTGTCTCCATATCTATTCATTATGGAGTCGAGGTTCATGTAAGAATGTTCATTAAAGATGAAAGATGCAATTGGATTCATAGGGTTACTGTTGCTAAAAGAGCTCCTTTAATGGCCATTGTAGTTTATCTGGATAATCAATTAACTTTAGTAAATCAGCAATAGTCTTTAGTAAAGGGGTGTGTAGGAAAAGATGGAAGAGGCTAAAATATTGTGGGGTAGCATTATTAAGAAGGGTGAGAAATATTTGGGAAGCCTAGTGACTTTTTTACTTGACCTAATTCAGTGGCTTTTGAATCACTCATCAATTAGATCAGAAGTAAAATAAAATCATGGCAAGTCACAAGAGAGTAGAAACACACTTACTAAATCTAAGCTTCAGCTATCACAGTTTATATTATGTCAGTCCTAATTCTCCCTAAGAAAATAATTGATGAAATAGATATATTTTTTAGAAGATTTTGGTGGGGATTAAGATAATAAGAGAAAATTGCATGGTATCAAATGTTAAGGAATCTGTCAACCAATAGACTCTAGAGACTGGGGATAATAACTTAGCACTCCTGGTTGAAACATGTTGGAAGTACTTCATAAACTATAATCTTTTTTTCTCCCAATTTCTCAAAGCTAAGTACTTGCCTAAGTAAACAGTAATGAAATAGGAAGCTCAAGAAGGAAGGATTGTGGTTTTGGACTCAAGACTTTAGTAATGATAAGAGTCTATTATATATAACCCCCTAAGATTTTTAGGATTTAGAAATAGGCCCATGTGATTTCAATATTTAGTGATACATCTTTACTTTGTCATTTTAATACCTTTTGTATCAAGAAATTAGTGATGTTGATAGTAATGAACAATCACCATGAGATTTATGCTGAATTTTTATAATAAAAAAAATTTGCCCTTACATCTATGTTCGGGTTCGTTTCGTAGACTCCGAGGTCAGCGGATGTGAGCATCTGTGGGGTCCAACCTTTTCATGGCCCGAGACGAACGAACACTCGGGTTTTTCTTTTTGTGTACGGGTATGTCAAATTTTCTATTCCACTTGAAGATCTTCAATTTGGCAACCATCATTCTTCATGGAATAAAAATCGTTTTTGTTTATGTTCGTTTATCCATACAACTATATGATGAGATTTTTGAAAGAATAATAATGCAACTAAGAAGTTAGTATCTTATTCAACAAAAAGAAAATCTCAGAGGTAACAAATGATATATTCAAAACATTACATTTACTCATCAAGTGTCCCATGAAATACATCAAATTTAACTAATATTGCAAATAAACTAATATGTTAATGTTCATGGAAAGGGGTGGGTCTAAGTAATAAATTAAACAAGAAGGGAAATACAAAGGTTTTACACCTTCTCATTTTGTCCACGCATGTGATGAATTGGCAACTGTCATTCTTCATGGAATAAAATTCATTTTTGTTAATGTTAGTTTATGCGTACCAACAATATGATGAAATTGTTAGGGCCATTGTCATATATGCTCACCCTTGTTTGTCAACTCCATGTCAAGTAGTCCAAGGCTTTGCCTGTAAGAGTTTCTTAAGGAAGATCAATTGCATGTCTCTCAAACTTTCAGAGGCTGTGAAACAAATAGGTATATCTGATGATGAAGTATCTGAGGGTGAATATGAATCAGAAGATGAGGAAGATGAGGAAATTGATGATAAGGCACATGATGCTTATGACCTGTGATAAGTCCTGAAAAGCGCATATTTTCATACACATTTTGGATCATTTTAAGGGCTTATTGATATTAAAGAGCTTCATTTAGTATCAAATCATATTTTTTTATACAGTTAGGATTCATTGTACTGCATTCATTCATAATTTGCTCAAAAATCACACTTTTGGCATAAATTCATGAAACCTGTCATTTTTGGAGATTTATTTTTGGAAAGTCAGTTACTTTGGATGCATCAAGTAGGGTCGCATGTATCATCCATTTAAATTCCTTACATATAATCATTCTTGAATCTATTTATTTTAATTTGTGTAGGAGAAATTAAGAATGAGAACTACATTGGTGAAATCTGAAAGAGATCAAGGGTAGGACATCTTTCATGATGAACCCACATATTTTGATAGTTTTAGAGAGTTTGAAAAGTCAACAATGGAAAGCTAGATTTGTGATTTCAAGATCAAGAAAGAAAACTTCAGATTTGGTAAGATCTAATGCTTACTAAGTTTGAAATTCAAAAATAATAAAAAAAAAAATTCAAGAAAGGAAAGTGTACTAGAAGAGTTGACAAGTCAATCAAAAAAGCTTGGAAGCAAACCAAAGATGGGAGGGAAGTCAAGAAACAAGGAAAGAAAGATCCCAAGATCTCTTTGGACGTCCACAAGGGACCCACACACCCTTTTGTACAACTAACATAGAAGCTTCCATATGTGTACAATTATTTTCAAATTTTTCAGGGGTAGCAAGATTAAAATGGTCATAACTCTTAATCCAACTATCAGATTGGTGTAATCCATACACCGTTGGAAAGATCTTTTCAAGTAGATATCTTTAGAACCAAAGATTATGTCGATTGGAGCTAAAACGAGGAAAATATGGCCTCTGGAAATTGGTGCTATAATTTCTACTCTGGATTGCAATTTTGCACATGCAAAGCACAAAAAATCTCTCATTCACCTTGCTATTTCTTTGAAGACTTGTTGGCCAAGGAAGGGACTTGCCATACAAAGAAGATTGCATGCTACAAACTTGGAACAAAGAAGGAAAGAAAGAGATTAAAAATCTATAAATTAAAGGCATAAGCATCCATCTCCTCTCATGGGAAGATAGACCAGCTCTCTTTAGAATTACTACTACACTCCAACTTCTTCCTCTCTCTTTCTCTCCATTGAAGTCCTCAAGGAGATTTGGCCGAAAATTACACTACACCCTTGGACTTTTCATCTAGAAGAGGCTTTTCATCCTAGTATGCAATTGTCTTTGTTTATTTTCTTATTTTATGTAAAGACTTTGCATATTAGTAAAAATGTTTCTTACTCTTTTCAATTTTTTTTTCTTGTCCTTAGGTGATTGGTGCTTGTTTTATGTTTCTTTTCTTGTTGGTATCTGGATTGATGACGCAAAGGCCCTAAGAACTTGATTCAAATTATGACCCTGCTTATAAAAGAATTTTGAAAGAGAAGAATACACTTCCGCACATTTAAATTTATGTTTCTTCCACACATTTAAGTTTCTTTTAAAACCACACATTTACTTTTCTTATTTTCACCACACATTTAAATTCTCGAACTTTTGTTTATTATCTTTATTTTTATGATCAATTCAATCTTATGTCTATTTTTGCAAAGTTTATGGTTGGAACTAGTTAGCATTGCATGCATATTCGTATTGGTGGAGTTTAGATATGTTGAATTTGTTGGTTATTCCAATATTGAAAACTGAATTTAAATTTGGAATTAGAGTTGTGACTTGAAAGGATAAACAAAAATCAGTGATTTAAGAATCTTGGCCAAATATTTTTTGGAAATTCGGATCCCAAAATAAAGAGCACAATTCTGCACATTGTTGCAAAAATTTCAGGACAGATTATGAGTGAAAAGTTTGCAATTAAAAACCCGATCAAAACACATTAATTTTTTATGAAACTTGGGGAAATTAAAGTTTGATCAGTGTACTTTCAAACCCCATAATTTCAAGCAAAAATAATTTTGGAAAGAAGGTGAACCAGTGGCTCAAACATGGCTGGTCGGACCTACCTGTGTGCAAAATTTTTACATTGTTTCTGTTTTTTAGTCATATTCATGCACTCATATCTCATTTATTTTAGATCGTTTTCCACTTCCGTTTTTTTATTTTTTTATTTGATTCATGAATCATTATAGTTTTAAATTATAGCCATTAAACTCAGTTTTAGATTGCATTAGATTAAGAGAAATCATGCATAAAAATCGCCCAGCATACTAGTTTTCCAGACTTAGAATTTTTTTAGTATAGCATAGCATGCATTGCATTATTAACTTTACCTTTCTAACTTTAGTATAGCTTCTAATTTTGTTTAGTTTTATTAATTTCCTATTTTTGGAAGTTCTAACTTGTGTATTATTCTGCAACAATTTTAATTTTTAGTTTAAGATTTTTAGATTTAGGAAGTTTTCTTTTCATTGGATTGTAATTATTTTAATTTTTGGAAAGTAGGAATGATGGTTGTAACTTTTATAGTTTATTAGGCTAGTTTTAGATTTTTTTTAATTTAGGGCAGGTACAAGTTGAGAAGGAACCTTAGTTTACTTAGCTCCATGTGGATCCACCTGGTCTCACCAGTTTAATACTACATCGCAGCTCTATACTTGGAGCTCACATTCAAGTTTTTGGATCGTGAGCTCCAAGTGTAGAGCCGCGATATAGTAATAAACTGGTGAGACCAGGTCGATCCACATGGAGCTTTAGAAATAAGGCTTTCCAACTTTGTCACATACCCTAAATAAAATCTAATTTTAGCCTAAAATTTAGAATAGTACATTTATCATTCCTACTTTAAATTAGTACATTTTCAAAAATAAAAATTCTTAAATAAAAAAACCTAATATAAAATGAATCACAAGTTGCTATAAGAGAACACACAAATTTGAACATCAACTTAGAAACAATCCAAAAATAAAACTTACCAACAATAAAACTAAGAAGTTAAATTAGAAAAAAAATAAACATAAGTTAGAAACCAAATCAACCAGAACATGCTCAACAAAGATCAGTAACAAATCAAATCAATCAAAAAAGAAAACAACATACTTTCTAAAATTAGCATGAAAACCTTACTAAATTAGTTTCCTAAATTAGATACTAGGTTAGGCAATTAGGGTTAGTATATTTCCTAAGTTAGTGAACTGAGTTAATCAACTCCCTAAAGTTAAGGGCTTTCCAAATAAATAAAGATTTTAAAATCATAACAAATTTAGAAAGCATTAAATCAATCATACCTTATGTTAAAATTTTCAAATCTTACGAAACTTTCTAAGTTAAAATCTTCAATTAACAAAAAATAGAAAGTTCTTTTATTTCTGGAAATTATATAAATAATCTAAATCACAAAATTAGAAACTAATCCTAAAGTTAGAAAGTTAGTAATGCAATGCCATGAGATGTTAGAAAACTCTAAGTCTAGAAAACTAATATGCTGGGATGTTTTTATGAATGATTTTTTCTAATCTAATGCAACCTAAAATTGAGTTTAATGGCTGGGTTTTTAACTACAATGATGCATGAATCAAATAAAATAAAATAAAAAACGGAAGTGGAAAATGATTTAAAACGAATGAGATATGAGTGTATGAATATGACATAAAAAAACTGTGTAGAAATTCTATACACAGGTGGGCCCGACCAGCTATATTTGAGCCACCAGTTCACCATCTTTCCAAAATTATTTTTGCTTGAAATTCTGGGTTTGAAAGTACACTGATCAAACTTTAATTTTTCTAAGTTTCATCGAAAAATAATGTGTTTTGATCAGATTTCTAATCGCAAACTTTTCACACAGAATTTATCCTGAAATTCCTACAACAATGTGCTGAATTGTGCACTTTATATTGGGATCCGAATTTCCAAAGAATATTTGGCTGAGATTATTGACTCAAATCTCTGATTTTTCTTGCTTATTCAATTTAAAACTCCAATTCCAGCAACTTAAACATATCTAAACTCCACCAATAAAAATTCATATAAACATATATGAAGCATAAGAAGAAAAGAAAACAACAAGTGCTTGAATTTAAATGTGTAGTGCAAAAAAAAAAAATTAAATGTGTGGATTGCAAAAAATTAAATGTGTGGCATTAACAAGAAATTAAATGTGTGGGAATTGCAATAGCAATAAATGTGTGATAAGTGTGCTCTTTTTTTATTCTCAAACCGGGTCCATAATTACTTATTTCATGCCCTTAGGATCTTGAGTCGTCAATCCAAGAACAACTACAAAGAAGACACAATTCAAGCATTAATCACATAAGAAAAAGAATAATTAAAAAGAATCACACTTTTACTAATAAGCAATTTTTTACATAAAAGATGGAGAATTAAAAAATAAAAAAAAAAAACAATTACATACTAGGATGAAAGGAACCTCTCTAGTTGAAGCATCAAGTTGGGACAAGCCTTCTTGAATAGAGATGAGCTATGGTAGAGAAAGGAGATGGGTAGAATGGTGGAGGAATTACACCAATGAGGGGGTTTTTTCCTTCATGAAAGGTAGTGGACATCCAAGGCCTTCTTTAAATAGGGTATGAGTTGCCCTATTCTTTCTCCCTAATCCCTACTTTCTTGCAAGAATCTTTTTCACTTAGGGGTCGTTTGGCATCTCTACTTTCATAGTCTTATTGTCTTAAAACCAATTTATTCCACTTTTAAAGCATTTGGTAGCAACTTTTCCTGTGTCCATTTGGAATGGCATTTAGACAAAACATGTCCTTTTCAAGTAGTCTGCAAAAGGAAGAGAATTGAATCAGAGCAATTGGTCATTAGCGGAAAGACATATGCTGGAATAGTATTTTTGAACCGTTAGTTTCCTTCGTAAGGCCAATCACAGCTATGCTGCCAAATTTTGATACCTGGTGCCTCACAAATCTCAAGGAATTTAAGAATCAACATGGACCGTTGGTTAAAAAAAACTTGGTGGCTAAGTTTTGAAGCGTACGCAAGCAGTCATGTGTTTTTTTTTTTTATGTTTTGAGACCATAAATCATAATCCAAACCATTGGATATATTAAGAACATCAGGCACGGCCATGGGTCTAAATTCTAGCCATTGGATCATCATGGATTTTGAGCTATTTGCAAACAAATGCATGCATGTTTATCTATTTTTTTAAAATATGTGGGCCCCAAATGAAAGATCCAAACCGCTAATTCTCTTTGTAAGATTAAACACGGCTATGACATCAAATCTCAATGCTTGATTCCTTATGGATCTCGAGATATTAATGAAAAACTTTTCAACCATTGATTTAAAAAGATCTATTTCAATCAAATTTTTTGTGTTGCCAAACAGACTATTTTTAAAATACCTATTTCAAATGGGGGAACAGATCTATTTCATACAGATCAATTTTAAAAAGATAAGACTTGCCAAACAGGGCCCTAAGTCTTCTCATTTCTTTTCTCCATTCTATCTTATGCACTTGTCATATTTCCTTCTTTAGCAAATCGTCCTTTAACTTGACATTTATGAGAGATACATGAGGCGGCAAACCCCAAGTTGGAATCAAGAGAAGATTGAATGCCCAATATGTGTAGATTCTTTCCACTTTTGCCTCTTTGGAAATCTTCTTTTTTGATTTGGCCTTTCATGGATTTTATTTGATTATCGTTAATTATCTTCAAAATGAACTTGGGATTTTGTGCAAAGAAAGTGGACCCCCTCTTGGACGCCCCACATGTGTGACCTACACATGTGCATGTGTGGGACCCTTTTTTCTAATTTCCTGCAAGCAAAAAAAAAAAAAAAAAAAGAATTTCATGTGAAAAGACAAATTTACCCTTAATTCAGAATTGCATGACTACGGGTCCATCTCTCGTGAAATGATGAATGAATGCACCTGATGATTAATTAATTTCATGAGAAAAACACATTTGAAAAATCTTTCCAAAATTAAAATTAAAAAATGGCAAGTTTCATGATTTGATCCAAAAATGATGGTTTTTTTAGCAAATTATGCAAGAATGTACTACAATGGATAAAAAATGGATAAAGTCATGATATGACACTAAATGAGGCTCTCTTGGCTTGATAAGTTCTTAAACTTACAAAAAATAACCATGAAAATATGCATTTTTAAGGACTTATCAATCAACTCTATGAGGAGAGTTGTAAATTAATTGAAACAATAAGTAAACAACAAACTAAAATCACAAAGTTAAAAGAATCACTTAAGCTTGTTAAAAAGAAAAAGATTCATTAGCTAAAGAACTTGGAGAAGTTAAATCTAAACTAAAAGATGTTAATGAAGACTTAATCAAGTTTAAGGGAATTGAGAACAAGCTTAACCAAGTTAAATATGGAACTGCATCCCTTAGAACCAAAGTCACTCAACATAGAGCCTCTAAAAAGGAAATTGAGCTGAGATTTACCGAAGGTGACGGTAAATTCGTAAAATTTATTAAGATAAGTCAACCTCAAGGAGATAGGGCTGGCCTTGGCTATGATAGGTACAATTCTAAAGGCCCTAGCAGCTCCACAGTATTTTTGAAAAGTGAGTCATCTTCTTCTAGTGCTCATAACTAAAAATCAAATATCATGTCACTATTATGGAATAAGACGACATCTCAAGTTTGACTGCAAACTAAGGAAGAACCTCAAACCCTCACCCTTTAACAAGCTTGAGAATGGAAATTTTATTTTAATTGAAGGGAAGAAATATAAACCCAAGAAAGACTCTAAAATGTCCAAACAAGTTAAATCCATTAAGAGAGAGTCTCCTAAGAAGAAGTTCCCTAACCTTCCTCCCTTGGACCAAAAATGAAAATTTTGTTAAAAGAAGTTGAAAATTTGAATATCAAATTCAAGTATCAACATAAGGGAGATAAACTCATCAAAAGACACCCCTCCACCCTAGGCTAAATGAAGTGAAATCTCTTAGTGTTGGTGGGATCCCTAAGCCTAAGACCCTAGTACACCATCTCAAGGCCCTAGGTGGATACCTAAAGTGAAATTAGTTGATAACCATTGAGGCTTAGAGATTCTTTTTGGACCATCTCTCCTCACTTCATAGTTATATCTCTTGGATGGCCATTTGTGGTGTTATATTTTTTTCATTTGATGTTGAAAGTCAAAGTCATTTCATTTTGATGGATTATGGATGATTATGCTTATTATTCATCACTATGCGTTATAGTAAGACATATTTAATGAGATGAATGCTCTTGATGATGCTTTCTTAGTCATATCCTTCAACACCTCATCCATGTTTAGTTTATTTGAGTTACAGTCATATATGCTAAATCCATGTTTTTGTATTAAGGAGATTATTGTGCCCATAGGCTGACACTAATTCATTCCTTATGCTTCTAGAGGTACGTTGACTATTAATGGATTTTGGGGGATCAATTGTTGAAATTATCAAGGACTCCCACCAAAGGATGTGCGTTCAATGTCTTATTCATGTATATCTTTAAATTCAAGCACATTCTCAGGGGGAGTAGTTATTGGTTGAGTCATGAGTCTTTTAGAGTTGTAATTGTATCTTGTTGTATAAATCATGTACTCAATATATCTTGGTTGTAATTGAGTCCAAATGTTGTAATTATGTCTGGAATAGGTGTTTTGCCACGAAATTGACAAATGAGGAGATTGTTAGGGCCATAGTCATATATGCCCACCCTTCGTTGTCAATTCCGTGTCAAGTAGTTCAAGACCTTGCCTCTAAGTGTCTCTCAAGGAAGATCAAATTCGAAGGAAAAGTTTCAAGTATTGGAAGGCCCAGATTCATTAATGAAGAACTCCTTATGTGTGCCAACCTATTCAGGTAACTCCCTATGACTAAATGGCAAATTCTTCAGGGTTTAATTGTCTTTTTTTTTATAGCAAAGTTTATGGCTCAAAACTGTGCAGGGGTCGACTAACCATCATGTCTTGCGGTCACCTCACGGTCAGAATAACTGTATGTTAAATTGTGCAGATGACAAAACATCGATGACCTAGTGAGCTAACTGTGAGCACCCTACGGCTAGTCGTGAGCTAACCGTAGAGTAAAATGGCAGTTTTGACTAGGAAGTCAAAATAGCTGTTTTCTGATCGTTGGGGGTGGCAATTAACCGCGGTTTTGTGGACGTTAATAACCAATACTGTTGGAGAGTTTTCTATATATACTTGAGCTCATTCCAATGGCTACAAAACTTGAATTTTCGAAACCTCTTCATACTTGTTCCCCTATAGTAAAACCATCTAAGAGCTTCCATAATCCAATTCCACACACACTTAAGCTTTAATTAGGCATACTTTAAAACATTCAAAGCTCTATTAGAGTGTGTTTTGTGGAATCACCTTTAGGGAACCTTGAGCCCTCAATTTACACATCTTCTCCCTAGAATTAGAACTCCGATAGCCCTATTGGTTGGAGTATCATCTACACCAAGGAGCAAAGGAAGGAGTCAAAGCTTGGAGTATCATTCAAGCATTGAAGAACACTCTGAAGACCAAGTCAAGAGGCAAGTGTTCTTATTTAAATTTGTAAATCATCATTGTGAAGTGGATTATATCTTCATGGTCAAACCACTATAAAAAATAGGGTTAGTGGATTAAATCTTTGTGGTTGAACCACCGTATCAAAAAAATAGGTATGTATGTGATTGAAGGTTTACCTTTGTGGTTTACCTCATTAGAGTGGAACCAAGAGTGAAAACTCTTGAGAAGTGGATGTAGGTCAAGGGACTGAACCACTATAAATCACTTGTGTCAATTTCTCTCTATCTCTCTATGCATCATCATAACTTAATTTTGTTTTTGAGACATATGTGCTAGACAGTTATTTTTTAAGTAAAATTGACACACACACACACGTGTGCTAATTCACATTATTTTTAGAGCTTTTTGTATATACCCCACTAAAGTTTATAGGATTTGTAAATAGGCCCCTGAGATTTTAGTATTTGCAAATAGGCCCTTGCATATTCATTTTAATACCTTTTGTGTCCCCAAAATCAATAGTCTTCCAACCATTATAGGTTTTTAGAGCAAAATGACACTTTTGTCCATCTCTTTTAACCTTATATGCATAATTTCAAAAGCTTGGACTCATTTTTTTTATAAAGCATGTACCATTAACAATTGTACTTAGTGGGAGAGAATAACCCTACATAAATTTATTTTTTATCAATATGTGGCTTATTTTATTAAATTCAAATTGATCATGACGATAATCAACACATATACTTATTACTAGTAATGATTTATCCAATGCATACATGATCCACCATTCGATTGATGAAAGTTTCAAAATGCATTATTATGCTTCATGTGTAAGGGGTGTAGATAACCCCGAGGGGTAGCTCAGTTGGCCTGGGACCACGGTTTGCAACTGGAGGTTGTGGGTTCGAAACTGCACTACCACACTAGGGCCACATGGAAAGTTTACTCGGCTTTCTCTCTTAGGCCTGTAGGGATTATTCTGGCCCAAAGGGATGTGAACCTTGCGTTATAAAAAAAAAAAAGAGTAAGGGGTGTAGAAGAAATAATGAGGGAATGGATAAATGTAAAAGAAATATTAATTTTTAGAATTTGAAAGAGGGGTGGTGTTTGACTCTGTGTAAAAGAAATATTGGGGGAAGGGGCAAATGTAAAAAAAAAAAAAAAACATATTAGTTTTTATAATTTGGGGGGGGGGGGGGGGGGGTGTTGGGGGGGTGATTTTAAACTTTTTAAGAATGGGTGTGGACTTCAATCCCAAGGCCCTTGTACTTGGGTCCACCCCTAGTCACGTGCTTGAGAGAGTTATTAAGAGAAACAATTGAGACTTGAGATAAAATAATGGTATTTTTGTAAATATTAATATACTCATTTTTGTTTAATGAATGTAAGGGAAAATGTGTCATTTATATAAAAATACAACACAAATCTTATGGTGGCTACCCATTCTTGTTAGGAATATTGATTTTGGGGACATGAATGGTATTAAAAAGAAAAGGGCAGCGGCGTATTTATAAATGCTAAAACCCTAAAAGCCTATTTACAAATCCTACAAACCTTAGGAAGGTATATACAAAAAGCTCTTATTTTTATTGGTACATCTTAAAGAGCTTTCAACACACGCAACTTGTTTAGCACTTCACTTAATCACTTGATAGTATTCTCTATAGTCATACATTTCTTGTTTATTTCAAGTTCATTAATGATTGTGTTTAAGTGGATTAACCCCCCTCACCCCCCACCCCTCAATTTCTATATGAATAATAATGCAGCTAAGAAGTTTGTATCTTATTCAACAAAAAAAGATTCCGTAGTAACAAATAATATATTCAAAATATTACATTTACTCATCAAGTGTCCCATAAAATACATCAGATTTAACTTATATTGCAAATAAACTAATATTTTAATGTTGATGGCAAGGGGCGGGTCTGAGTAAAAAAGTAGAAATACAAAGGTTTTACACCTCATTTTGTCCATGCATGTGATGAATTGCATCGTGATAATAGTAGGTACTGGGGTTGATTAGTTGGCTGAGGTACTCCAAATTTTATCACTTTGTTTCATAATCCTCTGATTAGTTAGCTGATGAGTGGCCCTCACACTTACTAATTTCTTCTCCATTTCCTTCTCCCTTGCCTATTTGAAATGGGGATTACAATGGTCTAATATTGATCTTCAATGATCACCAAGTGAAATGGATAGTCTTATGGATAAAAGCATAGTACCTTGCCCAGTAGATGTTACTAAAGTCGATCAATTTGGCAAATGCTTGTTATAACTTCACAGAACCTTATACAAGAACTTAATGATGGTATGTTATGTCCACTACCATAAAATGTTTACAGATGAGTATTTATCTTTGAGTTTCCTTAGTCACAAACAGTTGTAATGATTTTTAAAATGAAAATTAAATCATTGTGATGCAACAAATGCACCAATGTGTATTTCCAAACTAATAATGTTAGTGCCAGTCATATCTACACTAATCTTGTATTTTCAAATCCGTGTCAAGGGTCAAGACCTTGCCTTTGGTAGCTATCAAGGAAGAACAAGTGAAGACTAGAAGATCAAGTCTAAAAATTAAGGACATGTATGATCAAGCCAAATTCTCCATAATGTGTCCAATCTATTCAGGTAAAATGGACCCTAGGATTAACCAAGGATTGACCCTTAGAACCCTCTAACAAACTTGCAGATTCGATAAAGCAAATTGGGAAAAATTGAACAAGTTAGAGTTTAATTTTCAAGGTTTAGGAGTATGGCTAACCATAAGAACCCCAAAAGCTAACTATAAATTCTCTATTGTTGCTTTTCTAAAATGGTGTTTTTTAGCACTTTTGAACTATGATCACCTCACGTCTAACTGTAGGTCCACCCACGGCTAACAAATGCTAACCATAAACTCATATGCATAGAAAAATATTAACTTACGTAAAAACTATGTTTTAGGAAAAATAGACAAAGCAATTGATGTTATGTGCACAGGAAAAGAAGTCTGTGTCATTCAAGACATTGTGGATTGGCAATATAATAATTTTCTTTCCTTAAAAAAGTCAATGGATCATAATTGACTTTTGTATTCCAAACATTTTTTTTTTCATGTCATCTGATGGTTTCTCTTTACTTTTCTTTCTCAATTCTTTTCAAACTTCATACACTATGTTGTAGTTTTCCTTTCTTTTTCATTTTTTTTATTGAGTTCGCCATCATTTATTGGCTTGATTATTTTCTTTTTGAATTAATGATGCCATTGGATGGCATGTTTGTTCATCACATACAGATCATCTTAGGATTCATTCTCTTTCCACAAAGTCATGTCATGTAGGTTTGTCTGTTGTTCTCAAAGGTGCTGTGTCTTGAAAGTTATTATTATTATTTTTTTTAAGGCATGTGATGTAGCTCCCATTGTAAAAAACAAATATTAATAAAAATGTTGTATGGTATTCTATGATGAGATGTAAGGTGGGCACCATCTAATCCATATCAAGTGCCCAATGCAAATGTTTGGTTAAAAACTGTAGGTTATTATTCATTCAGCTTCAAAGTTCCACCGGTCCTTTTGTTTTTCTTTGGTGATGAAAGTTACATGGTGGTGGCGGCTGATCTGTTTGGTTTGTCAATCTTAAATATTTATTTCTCTCTATGTTCAAGAGCAAGAGCCCTAGAAAAATTGCAGTCCTCGTTTTCACTGAAATCATAGAATTCTATGCTCGCGAGCAATTGCGGATCGAGGATTTTCATTTGGGTGGTGCGTGCAATGACCAAGTTAAGATATTAAATAATAAAAAATATTTTATTACGGTGTTTTTTAACGAAATTTTCAAACCTCACGGGTGCAGTCACACCTGCATAACAACACCTAGGTTTGCCCTTGCTTGCGAGGAGAGAACTAGAGAAATGGAAGCTATAATTAATCACACTAAATTTCTTCCAATCAATCCATCGTATCGTCAAATGACCGAACAGTACGGAGAATAAAAAAAAAAAAAAACAAACGACGGGAGGAGGAAAGAGGGAAGGAGAGATGGGCGAAAGGAAAAGCCCAAACCACCATTGATGAGGCCAACAAACATCCATTGCCTTAAAAATAAATATATAGGAAAGATGACAACGAGGAGAATGAGGGAGAGTGATTTACCTTAAAAGAGCTTTAGTTTAAGAATGAGAGAGTAAGGAAGAGAGAAGGGAATAAGCAAGGGAGAGAAGCTAATGTTTACGGGGAGTGAGGGAGAGTTGAGAATGAGGGACTGTGGCTTTTCTCTCTTCTTCTCTGGTAGAGTGTGATGAAGAGTTTAGAATTAAGGAGAAGAAGGGGTGTGTAGAGAAGAATGAGATTTTCATGAATTAAGGCATTTTGTGTAAAATAAGGTATGCAAGGAGTAAGTTTGGAGAGTGTAGAGAGTACCAGTTTGCATAAAGCAAAAACCAATGTGCATTTAGCAACTCTATTTTGAAAAGGGTTCTCCAATGAGCAACCTTATATGCAGTCCATCTCCATGGGGCCTTATTGGGCCCACATTTGATCATTGAAGCGCCTTTAAGGTTTTAACAGTCTCATCTCCCTTTCCTGCCGTGTGATCCGGTAATGCTTAATGTCATTTATCAAACATGTATTCCCTATCAAATTTTATAGTTATTAAATTAAGTATTAAGATAATGTGTTAGAAAAAGTCTAAATGGACCGAATATTGGGACCGATCCTTGTCCCATGTTATAACATTTCTGATAATGGGACTGAACATTGGCATCGGTCGAAGGACCGGTCCCAATATTCGATCCATTCAGCAGGGTTGAATGTGTTATAACTTCTTTTCTTGAATTTAGCATGTGAGGAGGCATTTTTGTCACCTTGCTATCCACCCAACCAATGAGCTTGCGTAGGGTGTGCTCCTAGGAAACATTACCCCAACATACGAGGGAAACCACAGACGGAAACCGACGTGCTCTATTATTGCTGTTGATTGAGTGTACGGCACTTCTACGTACCATATCTCAGCCAGATGGTCGGGTCAGACACTCAGAACTCTCCGTTGGATAGAGTGTACGGCTCTTCTCAAGGCTGGAATTTTTTTTTTCTAACTACCGGTCAGGATTGATGTTTTGTACTTGGGGACTAGAGATCATCCATGCCATGGGCATGTAGCTGAAATTGAGGCTTCAACACCACTTAAACCATCCGTGTTTCTCAACTTAATAAAATCAAAATTCATTAAAAATGAAGGTTCACCTCTAATATAGGATGTCTATACTGTCTAAACTCTAACCTCTAATATAGTATGTCTATACTGTCTAATGTAGATGTAAAATGTCCTCTTTATGGGGTCAACTTGACCCATTTTTGATTGGCGCAACCCCTTCAATAATCTTGTTATCTCATGATTTAGTAGTAGGCTTGATTTTACGCTGATTGTACTTTCAATTGTAAATGCAATGTTTTGTCATAAAAATTACAAAACCGTCATTGCCTAAAGGGGCCTCAAATCCTCTAGTAGACTTTTAAATTTCTACCCCATTTGTTTTTTGGTGGGATTTTTAGAAGCTCGAGTACAAAGGAGCATTTAGGAGTTCCGCTACATAAGTTTGAGAATTTAGAAATTTCACCAATAAGAACTCTTTGAATTGCAAAAAAATAAACAGGCCCTTTTGACCGAGCCCTTGGGCATGTGGCTGAAACTAGTGTAGAGGAATTCGTGAATCCTCTTCTGGTATTAAGCATCCATAAATTCCACCAAAAAAGTAAAGTGAGTAGGATTCTAGGAATTCCAAAGGTCTTGAGATTTTTTAGTGGCTAGATTTTTTGAATTCTTGTAAAAAATATCGCATGTGCAAATGAGACAAGCAATTACATTATGTGCAAAAAAATAAAAAAAGAAAAAAAACCTATACACTAAATTATTATAAAAAACTCTACTAAAAGGACAGACCCTAATGTTTGCCTGCAAGCTTCTGGAGATATTATGTCTAGAGACTTTGTCACTTTGGGAAATTCCAAATATTGTCCCTCAACAAGTACAGTTTCAAAATGACAATGACAAGATAGCATTTTGAATCCTAGAATTATGCGAATTTAAGTGGCTGCAACCCAATCAATCAGAAAATATTGGAATTCCCAAGTACAACCAGTAGAATCTGGTACCCCCTTGATGTTGGTAAGGCATTCGAGTTGTTTCGGTCTTCATCCCAATCAGGGCCTATACGGATTGTACCAAGGACCTAACACAACCACTATAATTTTATCGGAAATTCCCATAAAAACTGCTATCTACCAAAGTAGCCGTGAGGTTTCAGCACCATTCAATCATAAGTCTTAAGTTAGCTGGTAAAAATAGTTCAATTTATTAAAACAAATGAAGGTTCCACACCTCCTGCTGTTGATAAGAAAATATTTACTTTTGGGGCCAACCTAACCAACTTTTAGCTGGTGCAACACTCTGCAACGCCATATCATCCTATAATTTGGCATCAGGCTTAATTTTACACTCATTAAAACTTCATTAGTATTGGATTGAATCTAAAAAATCTACTATTAAGATGCGATTAAACTTCCATACCTTAATTAAATGAAGGTATTTTCGCAATTCTAGTCAAGTTCGGAGAGCCCCATTTCACACCACACGTAAAAACAGCGACTTCGAAGCTCTTCTCGTCTCCACGACTCTCACCCTTCCCTTCTACACAAAAGTCCCCGCTTTCTTTTTCCTCCTCTCTCTCTCTCTGAAATCGAATGAAGGAAGAAATACTGAAATGAAAGAAAGAAAGAACACTATCGAGATCGTCTCCTATTTCGAATTCTATCCGATCTTGTTCGTCCTTAAAGGTACTCCCTTTATCTTTCTCAATTGTCGATGCATCTCTTTTATCTTCTTTTTTCCTACGAATCTCTTGCTAAAGATGTCTTCTTTCTTTTTAAAATTACAGTTTTATCATCTCCACATCCATGATCTCGACCCCCATGATGCGTTTCCTTTCTGAATTCGGTCGCTGATTCTCAGACTTGTCGATTTCACCATGGAAGTAGAAGGAAGATTCTTTTTTATGAGCCGTTTTTGTGCATTTTGAATTGAGAATTGGGGTTTCTTCATGTAGATTTCTGCTAAATATATGTGAAACAGACTCGTTAGATTGATGGGGTTTGATGAACTTGGCAATGGAAGAAGGTATTGATATGGTTTGGGTCACAGAAATGGTGCTCATTGATTTGTTGTTTGGATTGGAAGAATAACTGTGGGGAGAGTGATAGAGGAGGAGATAAAAGGGTAAATGGGGAATAAGCTGGGTAGGCGGCGGCAGGTAGTTGATGAGAAGTATACAAGGCCTCAAGGGCTGTATCAACATAGGGATATGGATTATAAGAAGCTGAGAAAGCTCATTCTTGATTCAAAGTTGGCTCCTTGTTATCCCGGAGACGATGAAGGCGCTGCTGATTTTGAGGAGTGCCCTATCTGCTTTCTGGTCGGTAATTCGCTCATCTTTATTTGGTTTAGTTGTTTTTACTGAATTTTAGATGTTTTAGATGTTGTAGTTTGCCTTTACTTAGTGGATGAACTTTAATTTGTCACAGAAGTGATGTTCTTAGCGGAATGGATGATAAACCTAGTTATTTTTCTGTACCTTGTTTGGGTTCCTCCCCCCCTGAAATTTATATTTTTTTTAATGTGTTAGTAGTGTTTGAGTTTATGGATGCACTTTAATTTGCAATAGAAGTGAAATATTTGGTGGAATGGATGATGAATCTTTTAGCCGCGCCTTTTGGGTGGTGTGGACTGCGGAGTGGAAAAATACTAGGTTGGATTTGTTTTTGTCTGCTTTTACGAAATGTGTTTAATCAGCCCTGACAGTTATTTAAGTTGGAAAATGTAGAAAATCCAACCCGTCCTAATGTGGTTCAAATTTCAGTTCCTTTCAAATATTCAAAATTGATGTAATTTGGTGTACATCCAAACACCCCAGCATGTGTTTGGGGCCTTTAGGCTATTTTTCTTCTTGTTTCTTGATTCGGATGTAGTTGTTCTAATTTTCTGGAGGTTTTGAGTTCATTTCATTTTGTGTTGATGCGGGATTGTGCTTAAGTAACAATTTTTCTTTTTAGAATTTGGATTTTTTTTTCTTTATTTTCTATATTATTTGAAAAGGAGGAATCATCCAGTGACATTCATTCTTGAGGAGTTTTTTTTTTTTTTATATATATATATATATATAATTCTTCTTAGACTGTTGAACTTGAAAGTAGGGTTTTAAAAATTTTTTGTGTCTAACTTGACTTAGACAAGTAATATTGGACTCAGTCCCTACCAGATTGCATGGACGTGGCAAGGTGTTGGTGGACTGGGTTTGATCGGACTGGTCACCAATACAAGTTCTAAAACCATTAAGAGTGTGTTTGGTTTTGGATGTCTCTAATGAAAATGCTCTGATATGTGCCTCTTTTTGTTTTTATAATTCTTCTACAGTTTTATCCAAGTCTCAATCGATCACGATGTTGCATGAAACGCATATGTACAGGTGTACTCTCTTCTTTTTCTGTTTTACTTTAAAATAGGAAATTTCTTTCCATGTCATTGTGCTTTAACTGGCTACTCCTTGCAGAGTGTTTTCTACAGATGAAGCCTGCTCATTCTACTCGTCCTACCCAGTATCCTTTCTCTTTAAGTGAACTTCAATTCTTTTTTTTTTTTTTTTTTTTTTTTGAGTCTCTCCTCTCCTCTGCTATTTCTTTTATCTTTGGCTCACTTAACATCACAAGGTGCCCCTTCTGCAAAACTTTAAATTATGCCGTAGAATATCGAGGTGTGAAGTCAAAAGAGGAAAAAGGCATGGAACAGATTGTAAGATTTTCTTCATTGTGGGTTTACAATTTTCCACTGGTCTGAACAGTGAACTTGGATTTCTGGTTTTGCTTATGTTTCTACTCTGCAGGAAGAGCAAAGGGTTATAGAAGCAAAAATAAGGATGCAACAGCGGGAGCTTCAAGATGAACAAGAACGAATGATAAGGAAACAAGAGATAGCTTCTTCAAGCAGATTAAAGACTTCAGATGAAGTTGAATATCAGGACATGCCTGGTAGCTCAGTTGCAGGTGTGGCCAGCATTGCAATTCTCATTCCTTTTGAAATATTTCATTTTATGTAGCTGTTTTTATTTTGTTTTCGTTGATTTCATTATTTGACTTTATTCACTTTACAGCTTCATCTTTTAGGTTTCCCGCACGAGGTGACGAGACCATTCCTTTCCAAGCCTCAGGTGCTTTGCATGCAAGTAGATATCCGTCTCATTCAAGACAGAACAGGTTCGTTACTATTTAGCTGTGCTACTATATTTGTCTATCAGTTAAGAGTGCTTTTTCAAGGTATCTTTTTGTATGCATATTACTAGGAAATGTTTTCCTGAGTTGTTTGGTATCAGCACTACTTACGTGCATGCTGCACTGAATTTTTAGAATTTGGAGGGGTTTCTAAGTCATACATCAAGAGGATAAGGTTTGGAAGAGCAATTTGTTTCTTTTGCTTTAATCTTAATGAGTACCATTACATTATGCCATCTGTTGATGGCTTGATGCTACCCAACTTCTCTAGGGCAGCAAAGAGATACTTTTTAAGGTTTTCAATTACCTTAACAATGGTGTTAGACTTGTGGGAACAAAATTGATGTGTAGAGTTCTTGACTGCCTGGATTTTAACGTTATTTGTCTTGATCCAATGGTTTCCGTATAAGAGTTAGGGATGAAACTGTTGCTAGATTGCTGGTATAGCAATCCAAACCATTGCGTTGACCCATTTCGTACCCTTTTTATTTATTATTTATTTATTTAAGAGTCCAAATTAAAAAAAAAAAACCAAATATGATTCACTCCTTTCTTTATAATGTAGTGTCCTAGATCAAATAAAAAGACAGTTTTAATTCATTTTAGATTTCAGGCCATTGCATTCGCAACATAATGTTGGTGAGCATCGAAACAGGTATGTAGCTGGTGAAACCATTAGGTAAGGCATGTTTTTATAACCCCATGATGTAGGAAGCGTTTGGTGGAGGCTATATACCTTATGTTTGATTAGAAAGCTGTCACTTTGCGCTCTGTCTCTGTCTGTCTGTCTCTCTCTCACTACATATATATATATGTTTATTGGGTGTTGCTTGGTTTTGTCCTTTTGATTGGTTGGCTCCTCTTTTCTATTGACAGAAGCCAATAACTCAAAAATTTTAGAGCAACTACCATTACCTGGAAAGAGTACCATCAACTTATATGATTCTATGGCCTTCATTTGTTTATGATGAATCTCATAGAATTTTGTGGCAAAGTTCTTAATTATCTTCTTAAATGATTGTCTTGTTGTAATTATGGCGGAGGAACGGTGACCAATGAGAACACTGTATTAAAACCCTCACCATCCTTCTGGCATCCTTTATGACCATGGTTCAAATTTGCCGTCGCCATCGTGTCGTATCGCGGATCGTGGTGCTAATTTTTATTTTACCCCAAAAAAATCTGAAAAAATATCCAAAAAATCCAGAATATTCTAAAATCTAGAAAACAATGCTTAGTAAACACAAAAGTATACTCTTCTCCCTTAGTAATTTATTTTTACTTGAAAGTGAAAAGAATGAATGGTGAGTTATGATAAGTCATTGTTTGGGATAGAATCTTGTATGGGAGCTGTCTTTTCTGATTTTTTTTGGACTTATATGTTTAACTTGACTTTACTACTGACTATACTAGTATACCAAACGGCTAAGTCATTACATCCTATATTGCTGTCTTATCTGATATACAGTCTGCAATGATCTTACATGTATATATTTGTATCTATTCAAATAAGTCCAAATATCATAAATTTTTTGCAACCATAATTTTGAACTACTCATTAATGTTAAACACTTAAAGTCAAGAAACTACTACTACTAGTAGTAGTATAGATTTACAATACTCAATTATTCAATAACCAAGTAAATTGTGCCTGAATTTCAACTTTCAAGTAACATTTACTATTACATCAAGATTAATTAATTAATTAAAATACCGGAGTATTAACATAAGGGTATTGTAGTTGCGAAGGGAAGAAATCATTATATGAGAATCCACAAAATCTTGCAAATCACTTGAGTTTTGGTGAAAAAAAAAAGCTTAGGAAGCTCTAACATAGTCTTAAGAAGCTCCACAAATAGTTTGGGAAAGAAAGAAATGAAAAAAAAAAAAAGTAAGAAAATAAAAAAAATTCATCATCGACCGATATTTTTACCGTTATTTTCAAAACATCAGCCGTTATGGACCGTTATTTTCACTGTTTTTTGACACCGTGACCGTTATGACCATTATATTGCAAATATTGTAACGGTAGAGGCCATTACCATTTCATAAAGGCTGTTATGAAATCGGTAACGGCCGTTATTTTAAACTATGTTTATGACTATGATTCTAATGGGGAGATTTTTTTTATTATATTTGGGCATGCTTTCCAAGTTTCATCAATTTTTAATGTCTAAGGTCTTGGATTTAGATTTTTTGGTGCTAAGATCAGAGTTAGTATCACCATTCAAACACACACACAACAACAAAAAAAAAAAAAAAAAAAAAAAAAAAAAAAAAAAAAAAAAAAAAAAAGGATCAGACATGCTTATTGGGTGGATACAGTTAACTCTTGGGACACTTTACTAATCCACTTTTTTTTTTTTGGAATAATAAGGATGCCAATATTTTTATTCTCCTCTCCTCACTAGAGCTTACTTAATCTATACACATCTTTCAGTAAATAAGGCTTGCTTTCCTAGTCTAAGTCATTTTTTAATGTTCAAGGTCTTGGATTTATTTTTGACCTTTCAAGTGTTCAGATCAGACATATGCAGGGGTCATTTGTTTGCACCCATTTACGTATGTAATCGAAGAACATGCATAATGGTTATGCATCAGTCATGTTTGTCTACACTCATTTACGCATGTGATGTGTAAATGAGGTGTGTAAATGTGTGAAAATGGGGGGTTTCACTTGGCTAATGAGGTCCTTGATCCACTTTTTAGCATGTCTCTTAGGATGCCAGTATTCATGTTATCCTCCCATCAGCAGAACTTTATTTATAAAAATCTTTTCACTGAATTATTTGGTACAGGACCTTATGTTCTGTTTGTGCATTCTGATGCAGTCAAAAGGAAGCCAAATCCGAGCATTTGTGAAGTCAAAACCCCCACATTCTCAATCAACAGTAAATCCTATGTTATCACAAGGAGAATAAACAATAGATCTGCTTACCTGTTTTGTCTTCAATGTGTTGGGAATTAACTAAAACCAAGGAGAAAAGGCAGATAAAAGTGCATAAGCCACTTTATTGAGAAATAACAAAAGATGGGACTGCCGTCCATTGCAAGCTATACTTTTGTAATGCTTTTAAATCCTAAAATTTATTCTTAATCTCATCTCATCTCATCATCACCATCACCATCACCATCACCATCACCATCACCATCAAAGCCTTGTCCCAACGATGTTGGGGTCGGCTACACAAATTCTGTTTCTCCATTCCAATGTATCTTGAGCCAAGCTCTCAAATAAGCTACACTTCTTTAGATCTATTTTTACAACCTCCATCCACATCCTCTTTGGCCTACCTCTTCCCCTTGGTGGGCCATCAACCTTCATAGCCAAACTTTTCCTTACCAACGTCGGTGCCAGCCTGCGTTGGACATGCCCAAACCATTTCAAACGAGTTTCTCTAATTTTATCCCCTATAGTTGCTGCCTTTAAATGCTCTCGAAAGCGCATTTCTAAGTTTTCCCTAAATGCTCTCGAAATCCATATAGTTGGCGTTATCAAATCCATATAGCCGACCCCAGTTAGTAGGAAAAGGCTTTTGGTTTGGTTTGGTTTGGTTTTCCCTAAATGCTCTCGAAATCCATATAGTTGGCGTTATCAAATCCATATAGCCGACCCCAGTTAGTAGGAAAAGGCTTGGTTTGGTTTGGCTCTCGAAAGCGCTCATTTCTAATTTTATCATTCCTAGTTTTACCACCCATCCACATCAACATTTTCATCTATGCTACATCCATTTTGTGCACATGTTGCGTCTTGATTGGCCAACACTTTGCTCCATAGGTCATAGCTGGTCTGATCACTATCTTGTAAAAATTTTCCTTCAGTCTTGTTTGCATTCGTCGGCTACAAAGCACTCTAAAAGCAAGTCTCCACTTAAACCATCCTACTTTTATCCTATGTTTGACATCTTCATCAATTTCCCCATCCTTACTAAATATAGAGCCAAGGTAATGGAAAGAATCTCTTTGTGGTATCTCATAGTCTTCAATTCTCATAGTAGTTTAGCTCTTTCTATATACCATTGAAGTAACAATCCATATATTTCGTCTTTGTATGGCTTATTTTAAAGCCTTCGGATTCTAAAGCTGGCGCAGCCTAGGACCTTTGATCGAATAGACCAGCCTCTCAGATGAGGATGATCGAATTCAATAAAGGAATTCCGCATAGAAAAACACTCACAACCATGAAGGAATAACTCGCGTTAATTAATTTGATTGAATAATGCATAACATAAACACTAGGGCTCTTCTCTATATATATAGAGCACCCTGTTTCTAAACTAATCAAAATACTAACAATAGGAAGTTACTTAATCCTACCCTAAATAGAATTTAGAAAGCAGTTCCTATTAGCAACTAATTAATATAGGATAGGGATCTTTGCCAAATCAGAGATCATGTGGATCCCATCAAGCGGGTCCATCAGGGGGGCCTGCGGGCCCTAGTCTTTTGTCGGGCTGCATCAAAAGCCTTTCGCCATCTATCAAGTTTCAACAATATACATCTTCTTGAATTTGAGCAGTTAACTTATCCATAATTAGTACAAAAAGATAAGAGCTTAGGGCTGACTCCTGATGCAAACCTATGGTCATGGGAATTCACATGTCTCTCCATAAGTAGTTCTCACACTTGTTACTACTCCTTCATACGTATCTTTAATAATTTCAATATAACTTTTTGGAATATTCTTTTATTTAAAACCTACTAAATTAGATCTATAAGTACCCTGTTGTAGGTTTTTTTTAGACCGTGAAGACCATATGCAGATTTTTCCTCTTCGCTCGATATTTTACCATTAATTGCCAAAGTGAGAAGATAGCTTTCATTGTTGACCTTTCCGACATAAAACTAAATTGATTTTTAGATATCTTGGTCTTCTGTCTAAGTCTTTGCTCCATTACTCTCTTCCATAGCTTCATAGTATGACTCATAAGTTTAATCCAACGATAATTGATATAGTTATGTAATAGTTACTACAACACTTCTCCATTTATCTGGCATTTTCTTTGCCATCACTATCTTATTGAGGAGTCTAGTTAATCAAATCTCCCCAACTTCGCATAAGGATTTCCAAGCCTCAATCGGAATGTCAGCTGGACCTGTAGCCTTTCCCGATCTTCATTTGTTTTAATGCTTTCCTCACTTCCACCACCCTAATTCTACGAAAAAAGGTATGCTTTGCTAATGAAGTATTCTCTTTTGTTCTTATGTCTCCTATATAGTCTTCATTTAAAAGTATGCTAACATATTCCCTCCACCTTTCTTTGATATCGCTGTCCTTCACTAGAACCTTTTGGTCATTACTCTTAATACATTTGACATGATCTAAGTCCCTACTTTTCCTTTCTCTTAATTTTGCAATCTTAGAAATATCCTTCTTTCCTTATCTGTTCCCAACCGGTCATCATTTGCTTTGCACTTTGCATCACTTACTACTTTCTCAGCTTCTTTCTTTGTCTTCTTATACATCTCATAGTTTTTCATATTCCTAGTCCCTTGCCGAACTTTATAAGAACCTCTCTTCTCTCGAATAGCTTCCTGAACTCCACCACTAGGTTTCTTTATTATAGTGTTTTTCCCTTTTTGACTCTCTAAGCATCTCTTTTGTAGCCTAACTAACACAGTTAGACATTTGTTTGCACATCATTGTTTTTTCTCCTTCAAAATTCCAATCTCCATCCTCAATCACTTTACCCCTAAATTTTATTGCCCTTTCTCCTTTTAAATCCCTCCACCTTGTTTTAGGGTACATTTTATTTACTACTCCTTTTCTACTTCTAATGCAAGTATCTAAAACTACTAAACTATGTTGTGTGCTCAAACTCTCTCTTGGAATAACCTAACTGTCTTTACAAGCCAATCGGTTATGTTTTCCAACTAGAAAAAAGTCTATCTGTCTCTTGCTATTTCCACTTTTATAAGTAATAATAATTAAATGCTCCTCTCTTTTTTTAAAGCAAGTATTTGCTATTACAAGGTCAAATGCTAATGTAAAGTCTAAGATGGTATCTCCTAACTCATTCTTTTCTCTAAATCCATGTCGTGCATGCACTCTCTCATATCCACTATTATCCTTTCCTACATGCCCATTTAAGTCCCCTCCTAGGAAAATCTTTTCACTAGTTGGAATTTCTCGTAGTAAATCATCCATCTTCTCCCAAAATTGGCTCTTGACACTTTCATCTAATCTTGCTTGGGGAGCATATGCACTATTGATATGAATTATGTCTTCCTCTAACACTAGTTTAATTGCTACAATTCTTTCACCCAATCTATTTACCCCCATAATTTTCTCTTTCAAGTCCCTATCTACAACTATACCCACTCCATTTCTTGTATTTTTTTTCTTGCATAAAAAAAGTTTTTAACCTTCATCGAGCTCCTTTGCTTTATTCCCTTTCCACTTTGTCTCCTATAGACAGGCTACACTGACTCTTCTTTTCATTACCTCGAATAACTCCATGCGCTTGCTTGTCAAGGTTCATATAATCCAAGCAGCAAGTCAAATCTTCATCTTCTTTTGCTGTTGAACTAACTTTTTTAGCCGCACTCATCTAAAATGGTGTGGTAGCCCTTGCCCACTTTCCACTGCAATCGGGTGACAGTGCAATGCGTTGCTTAAAGCGGGAACGCCCTAGCATGATGTCGGGATGTTGTAATCTCAGAGTTTTACGCTGTTGTCAACCTACCTAATGCAACCCTTGTCCTTTACTTGGGCTTGGGACCGGTAGTAAAAAATTGGCGGAGTTATTCTTAAACTCATCTATCCATATAATAATAGATTCCGAGTTTTAAATAGTCCTAACTACATCAGAAAGGTAAGAAGTAACTTAAAACAATCATAAGAAAGGGAAAGCAAATAATTGTAGAATGTTTTCCACACCCAAATTAAGTTGTTGTTGACATTTGGTGTGCCCACTTGATGGTTGTTGGACATACCTAGCTTTGCATGCCTTTTAAGATATCTTGGACTACTAAGACTCCTTGCACAACTAAATAAGAAAGTACCGAAACCATATACAAAGTTTCTTCTGGACGTCCTTGGTAAAATGGCTTCTTTTCTTTTTCTTTAGGTCGTAGGATGTAGGGTCCCTTACAGACTTTGATATTTCACATAGTTTTGATACGGCTCAAAATGAGCTAAAATCTAGGAAGAATTGAAGAAGAAAGTCAATAGGACTGTGTGTAGATCCCTTATAAACGAAGTGACTGTTTAGGTTTAATGGGCACCCTATGATGACTGGTGGGTTCGGCTAGCCACTTTCAGCGGTCACCAGGGCTGGATGACCAGGCTGGTAGCTTTCCTAATTGGATTGGGTCTGATTTGGGCCCTGATTTGATGGCCCAAATTCAATTAGGGGCCTGTTATGCATATTTGGGTCTAATTGAGACTGTTGGGATGGTCCAAATGGGCTGCCAGGGACCTGTTTTGGATCCTCTTCCACTTTAGACCCATTGGGACTGCCCAATTTGACTTTGGCACTATCCACTTACAAACGGACCAACTACCCTTTAGATGAATGAAATTGATCCAAAGAACCGAGGGCTTGATCAGTCACATAATCAATTAGATTTAAGCTATCCACTCTTGCATCAATTCCCTACCCATTTTTTTCTTGAAGGGGAGAGATGAGACACTAATGGTGATAGCAATAGAGCCAAGGCGTGGTTAAACCATGGGTAAAATGGCTAGTTTTCTATAAAAAAGAAAAATATATCTCCACCCCTACAGAAATGAAATCAAGACTGTATATTTTCCTCCCTTGACTCAGCCATTCTCCCCTTCTGTAAAGGCACACTTCCCCTGCCTAAGGCAATGGGGAGATCAGCATTGATATCTTTGTGAGACTCATAAGACACAAGAAACTTTTCAACCAATCGGTAAAAGAAGGCATTTGGAGATTTGACTGATTCACGAACAACTTTCGGAGTAGCTCTTGATTAGGTGAAGGCTATCTATATTTTCTTTTGAGTGCATGTCTTCAAGATTTTATGAGTATAAACATTACTCAACGACGAATCAAGGATAGGAATTATGTTATCTCGTCTATATAAAAATAAAACTTGAACCCTTTCCAATTTACACTCTAGCAGGCATTAATGGTATATAACGTAGAAGGTGATGAGAACAACACTCGGCCAATAAGAATGTAGAACATTCATCTATGACTAGAGCATGTCTCTCTTTAAGGAGATGCTCATTCTTTCTTTTAGCCACACCATTTTGTACATGGGTACAAGGCCAGGTAGTTCGAGACTCTAACACACTAGTCTAATAGATAATTTTGAAAATTAGAAGAAATGCACTCCCTCGTCATTAGATCGACAAACTTCAATTTTTGCATTGAGTGGACTTGAGACCACATTAAAAAAAATCTTGAAGATTGAAAACATCTCATACTTGGTGATGCAGCCCAAGAGGTGGTGTTCTAAAATGGGATTTTGGATCATGGGCCAGATCCATGTTGAGACCCATTGGGCCCGCCAAAGCCTGTGGGTTGTTCAGGGCCCATTGGTTGGATTCATTCTATACCAAAGGAGGCCCATTCGGCCTAGTCTGTTGGGTGGACAAATCGACAAGGATTTACCTTAGTGTCTTATCTTGGTAAATTAGTAGATATTTACTTCCCTCTAAAGTAAATAATCATTGGTTACTCTTCCTTTTTCTTGTTGCGTCACTTGGACTTGAAACGAGAAATCCAGGTGCATCTAGAACAATCATCGATAAAAAATATTGCTAAAAGTCGAATGTTTGTAAATTATAGAGGGACTCCATAATTCAGAGAGAATAAAGAAGAAAGAGTCATTATTCATACTCATAGGATGAGAAGATGTGGAACATTTGGCAAGCTGACTAGTTTCATATCGAAGGTTAACATTCATGCTAGTAGAACATTTTAAATTTTCGAGGAGATGTGATCCAAACCATAGTTCAAAATAGCGTAGTGGCCGCACTATCGGCCGTAGTAGTGGAGGCAGCTATGCTATTCTAAAAATATCGGCGCTATGGTCTAGAACCTAGTAGATCCAAACAATTTCAATTTAAAACATTGTTTTTCCTATCTCTTCTTTTCAATAGCCTTTTTCTAAAGTTATCTTTACCCTCACATGGTTCCAAATTACTAGAAAAACACAAGATGTCTACTACAAAAGATTCAAATTATTTTAACCATTTAAAAAATTCACACCACTACACTGCTTCATCTCGCCTGCTACGTAGTGTTTTGACCATTGGCCGCTATACCTGCTGCAACCGCTATTTTGATCCTTGGTCCAAACAACTATGCCAATGCATAAGTTTTTTGTTGCTATCACAGTATCAATCACGTTGAAGTTACGAATATTTGC
The DNA here is from genome assembly GCA_003546025.1 of Camphora micrantha. Classification (NCBI taxonomy): domain Eukaryota; kingdom Viridiplantae; phylum Streptophyta; class Magnoliopsida; order Laurales; family Lauraceae; genus Camphora; species Camphora micrantha. Next base: position 13,483,702 of record QPKB01000006.1, on the reverse strand, counting down.
CTGGTCAATGAGGTCTTGGTTATACTTGTGCTGATTTATATATTCCTTTGATGCATGAACTTCCGGTCCTAGAAAATACGTTAAATGCCCAAGAACCTTCTACGGCTTACTTGGCTTTAGTTATACTTGCATATGCACGTGGAGTTGTTGACAAGTGGACTTGATTCTTGTTAACTCCTTTAAGTTTGGTTCATCTGCTCCTCTTCTGGTTCATAATTAGGCAGGTGTAGTGTTCTCTAATTATAAACTTTTGTAACTCAAATTATTTTATGGAGCTATGCTATTGAGTTGGTCCTTTCCCCTCTTTCTGCAGGTCACTTTCAAGATTCAATGCATCCGATATTGTTGGAAATTCTTTTTTTTTTTTTTAATTGAGTGCTTATTTCTGTTGCATTTGATGTTGTTGAAAATTCTGTAATTTGATAATTATCTCATGGCATTTTTGTCAATTCTGACTGAAATGCAGGGAAAATGAATTTGACATGGATCTCGAGGACATAATGGTCATGGAAGCAATCTGGCTTTCCATTCAGGTGATGTTCACAACGACTGGGTCAGGTTTTTATTTGACGTACATTGGTTGAGGTCATTCGGAACAGAATGCTTCATGTTTATTAGTTGGAGGTGTTTTAATTTTTGTAGTTAAGAATTGGGATGATATCTTAGGATGAATACAAAGAAATTAAAAAATGAAACTAGAAAAAGGAATTTGGAAAATGAATTTTTTTTTTTTCTGTTCTAGTGTTTGATGGAAGTGCTATGACAAGTGGGATAAAAGAAGAGTCATGATTCTGTAGTCATATTTGAATCTTAACTACTGTGAATTTGGCTTGTTGACAAAAACTGTGAATGGAAATTAATAAATTAAAATATTCGGAGGCCATAGCTTGTATATTTGGGTTTCTAATCTCTTTCATTAACAACCAATATATTATGGAATTAGTAACTAATGTTAGGGAGTTAGGACACAGATCAAATATATTCCTAGTTGTGAATACAACAAACACATCTTAATTGTTTAATGAACTGGTAAAGAATAATAACTAATATAATGTGGTCCTGTTTCTACAAATTAACTTCTCAAGAAGCTAACTAAATTGATGCATCCTAAGTTAGCCTGTTGCTAGTTCAGCCATGAAGATAGTTTTTTTGACTTGTATGGGGAACTGCAGTAGTACATGTGAAGTCCTATGTTGTATTAAGATTAATGCCCAAAGTTTCCTAAACAATCCTTTTCATTTGATAAATACTGATGATGTTAGGTTTTGCAATAGCACTCACTTGACGAGTGTATTTATAGTTTTTTTGACTTGTATGGGGAACTGCAGTAGTACATGTGAAGTCCTATGTTGTATTAAGATTAATGCCCAAAGTTTCCTAAAAAATCCTTTTCATTTGATAAATACTGATGATGTTAGGTTTTGCAATAGCACTCACTTGACGAGTGTATTTCACCTGATCCCCATATTTCCAGTCCTCCCCTATAAATAAGGAGTCAAATGATAGAAATGCCCATCTTTCTACCATGAAGTGATTTCAGTGATAACTACTTCTGTAAATTGATTGGCTATGAAGTACCGTACCATTGCTTATATCAGGAAAGCCCCACTTTCTACCATGAAGTGATTTCAGTGATAACTACTTCCATTAATTTGTTTGGCTACGAAGTACCATTGCTAATATCAGGAAATCGAATCGTCTTAATTTTCTGAAACTGCTGAGATTGCATCAAGAACGTCTATCAATTCAATCGACTTCTCCATTCATCTGAGTAAAGGGCTAATGCAAGTCTTTTGCATGCTGGTGGGCAGTGGGCCAACTCCAGATCAAGTTTCATGCCATTGCAAACTAAATCAAAACAAACTATCAAACTAATGCATAGTCTTATATGTCAAATTCTTGGGTTTTCTCAAGGTCTTGATTGATGATATTCAAAGGGGTCCGTTAATGTCATAGCAAAACAACTGATGCCACGTGTCTTTTTATGTCAGAACAAAACAATCGATGTTACACATTGCCAAAATGTGTCAGTGAGGGGCCATCTTTAAGTCATTCTATAAATTCATATATGCACCAATTTTTTGTATCTTGTTATTTTCCTCCAAATAATTTCCAGCTGATCTGAAATTATGTTTGAACAGGAGAATAAAACCCACAGTGAGATAGTTTGTGACGACAGTCCATCTGGACCTTCTGTCTTGGAAGATTGTCACATCTCTCCAGCAGTAACAACAGGTGAATCATCATCTCCTTCTGGTGGGCTTGCATGTGCAATTGCTGCCCTGGCCGAGCGACAGCAAATGGGTGAGGGGAACTCCACTAGTGCCTCTGGGAATGTTCCAGAGTATGATGCTCTGCCTCAGTCTAGTGGGCTATCACTATCCATTGGAGATGAGAGATCGGCGGAGAATTATCCACCTGAAAGTTCGATCGAGGTCCTGCCAGATGGCAGGGAGTCTGTACCAAGGGAGGAAAGTGGATGGGCTGTGGATCATGTTTCTGAGATGGATGCTGGGACCAATGATGCCAGCTTGGATGCAGTTGTGGATGGGAGGGCTTCAGTGGAGGTCACCGAAGGGGGTGTGGATATCCTTCAGCCCCCTATGATTGGAGTAGGATCCATTCTGCCGGAGAGCTTTGAGGAGCAGATGATGCTAGCCATGGCTGTTTCACTGGCCGAGGCCCGGGCTCGTACCAGCTCACACGGACTCGCCCGGCAATAGTAGGCTTCCCCAAGGTAGTGATCCAGTTGATATTCCTTTTATTTTCCATTGGTTGTTCTATATTCCTCTTGTTCAAATAGATACATACTATACAGATATGTGAAAATGAAAAGAAAAGAAATATTTATTAGATGTGAACAGATATTTATTGGCTGATAGGGTTGTAAAATTTGCAATGACTTTTTAGGTTTTCCTTCTCACCTCTTGAATTTCTTAGGCGACTCTGTGTGTGTATTTTTTTTTATTAATTTTTAAAAATTTGCAATGACTGTTCCCAGTGTTGCTCTAACTACATGAAACTGAGAATTGAAGAAGCTTTCACTTCTGTCATGGTCCGTATTTTCATGGAATTGAATTCCCAGGAAATTCTAAGAAATGTATTCCTGAAAGTGGTTATAATTGTAGAAATAGAGGTGAAGATCCATAAATGCTCATTCAATAATCTCCTCTTCGATGGAAAATGAATATGGTCATCAAATAATCTCCTCTTTGATGAAAAATGAAAATCCAGCTACCATCTTAGTAAATTGACTCCTAGTAATGCCAGCCTCATTTGCATCTCTACGTTGTATCATTCACCTTTCACTTTATTATATAATCTTGTGTCGGAACCTTTTTATAATAAATTCCTAGGATTTCAATTCCATGCAAATAAACAGAAGCCCTAAAGGCAGGTTCTCGACACGGTACCAAATAATTTTGTTTACACGCGGACCAATGCTGATAACTGTACTTTGGATAGACAATGTCATCCTGAAAACAAACCCAGATTAAAAGATTTAGCTATCCTGAAGACTGTATTAAGTGTCGTTGATGATTGAAGGTTGAGATCTAGCCATCCTGCAAACAACCCTAATTTGGACTCTTCAAGTTGAGGGTTGTTGATCAAAGGGCTTGAATTAGATAGATAGGTGGGGGTTTTTTTAGGAGCCCATCCATCACGCGGTTGGTTAATCAGATGAATGAGCTTCAGTGGAGCAGATTGGACCAAACCCAAAAATTCTAGTTATGGACCCTTTCCTTGGACTTGATTTTTTATCAGGTCCAGGAAATTTGTATACAAAAATGTTACATAAATATCAAATATAAATTGTCAAATATCAAATAAGTACATGAAAAATTCAAAATTAGTTGGTAACATAAAAATAAGTAGCAGGAAAAAGAGAAACTTACAGCCGTGGTGAGACAGAACAAACTTTATGTAGATTTGATGAAGTCCATCTTTATGACTGATATATGACCTTGCATTTTTGAGTTATGTTGTGAGTGCTTGGGGCATTAAAAGGTAGATGATGAAAAGGTGCAAGCTATTGGCAGTGTTTGACCAAGGTTCTCTCTATTATGGAGTTAGAGGTCCTAGTATCGATTTCCAGTTCCCACCTCTACAGGAACCGAAGGTTGAGTCCACTAGTGCTACCACCTGGGGGCCTTAAGGGTTTTAAGGATGAAGATGCATTGAGAAGGAGAGAAACTTTGTTAATTAGTTACTATGACTAGTGAATTTGAGGACTTTAAATAAGGAGAAAATGGAGATTTTAAGGATAGTTTGAGATTTGCATATACATGATGTTTTTGTTTTTGTTATTCCATGTGAATCGATTATGCAGTCCAAGGTGGTTATTGAGAGAACGAGTTATTAAAGAATTATATAGAGGCGGTTTAGGTAGACACTAATTTGGACATGATAAACGTGCACTCTCATGGAGAGATACTATTGGCACAAGCTGCAAATGGATGCGGAAAAAGTAGTGCATATAGGCTTCTAAACCCTGTTGCTAGTTCCAGAAGCTTCATGGGAAGATTTGTCTATGAACCATTGTTTGGGTCTTTCACGAACTCAACAAGGTATAGATTTTTGTGTTTGAGTGGTTTACTGGTACTTAAAGATGGCCCACTTCATACCCTACAAGAACACAATGAGTTCTACTAATGTAGCTAGCTAATTAATTCTTTTAGTAAGTTGTTAGGTTGCATGGCGTGTCAAAATCTATCACCTCACATTGTGATTGACACCAAGTTTCTTAGCCACTTTTGGTGGATATTGTGGGAGCTGATTTAGTCGAGCTTGGGCCGAAACCAACCCAACCTGCAGAATCGATCAAGATTTGGGTCGATGCTAGCCCGGCCAGCGGAGTCAACCCAGGTTTGGATCGATCCCGGCCCAAATTGCGAAGCTAGCCCAAGCTAACCCAAACCGTCGAGCACAGAAAGTGGGGAAGTAGGAGACAGCTGGCGGAAGAGAAGAAAGAAGACCTGAACCAGGGAGGTGCAACCATCCCACGATGAGAGGCCATGAGCACCTCAATCTCCATGACTGACAGTTGAGAATGAAGGAAAAAGGGATGTGGCCAAAGATTCAGGTGAGAATGGTATAAAAGAGAGAGGAAAACTTGATAGAGGGGATTGGATTCTAACTTGCGCTTCGGAGAAAGTTCAGTCGGGCAAACCAATCGAGTTTCACGGTGTTTCTATTCTTAAGCAGATAATCCTTTCAAGAAAAGGCCAACCGCCTAGAGGGAGAAAGGCGAACATAGCAGTAAGAGGTAGAATTGCTCAATCTTATCCTTTCGACACGAAACAGACCTTACAATTGACGCCGTCAGTGGGAAGCGGCAAGACAAAATCCACTCACACTCCGCTTTGGTGAAGATAATGTCAGACCAAAAACAAAGGCCGGGATCACCGCGCCGGACTAAACGGCCTCCAACTCAAGTGGAGGAAGCACGACCCAAAGGGCAACGCGAAGGGTTGGGCAAGGACCCCTTGACCAATCACTCCGATGGGGTAGATTTCGAGTATGTCCCTTGCACAGAAAGCAACCGGACCGTCCCATCTACGGAAAGGAAAGAGCGGGTCCGATCCGAAGTTCACCGCGCAGGCCTAAGCCGAGTGATGATTTCACCTTCCGTGGAAAAATTACAAGGGGAAACGCACCAAAGGCAGAGTTGTGGACTCCCAAGGCGAAATCCACCACATAATACATACAACCGACGCGAGCAGACTTGTAGGAACGCTGTTCGAGATTTGGCCGAGGGAGTCAAGCGATAGCAAGAGAAAATTAATTGTCTATTGCAGGAGTTGGAAGCAGCCAAAAAAGAACAGAGACGCTCCCCCACCCTGGAAGATGTTTTTAGGAGGAGATAGAGAAGGCGGACCCACTCGGTTCACAATTCCTAAGTTAAGACCATGAGGGAACCTCGGACCTTGCCGACCATGTCCAGCATTTCCAACATTCCATGGCGTTGTGGATAGGGAGTGAGCCGCCGATGTGTAAAGTATTCCCCTCGAGCTTGGGAGACCTTGCCTTGAAGTGGTTCTCCTGTCTAAAGCCAAGATCGATCCATAGTTTTCGGGGGCTTGCCGGATCTTTTGTCACACTATTTGTAACGAATTCCAATCAGCCGAAGGATGTCGGGGCGCTGTTATCTTTCAAGAAGCAAACCTCAGAAAGCCTAAAGGAGTTCAACACTTGTTACTGGCGCCTCTATAATGAGGTGAAGGGAGTAATGAGCAAGTGGCAGTGGCGACTTTCAAGTTCGGATTGCCGAAGGAGAGCCAGCTTCGCCAATCACTAACGAAGTGGTCCCTAACCACACAAAGAGAGCTAATGGAGTGAATCGAGGAGTTTATAAAGTTGGAAGAAGACATGGGCATGACAGAGCCAAGATGGGCCCGCTTGACAGAGGAAGGATCCAGGAGGAAAAAGGAGAAGAGAGTTTGGGAAAGGATTGGAAAGAAGAGCAACTCGAGCTGAGCCCACAAGGTCAGCTTATGAAGGGGTGTTCACGATCTTCAAGGACCCGATCTACAAGATCCTGAATCAAATCAAGGATAAGCCGTACTTCAAGAGGACTTTGAAGATGGTAAGTGATCCAGGACGTCGGAATCTCAACCTTTGGTGCTCTTACCATCGGGAGAACGGTCACTTAACAGAGAATTGCCGGATGCTTAAGCAACACCTGGAAGACCTGGTAAAGGAAGGACGTTTGAAAGAATATATGGAGAATCTTTGTGCCAAAGGGCCTCCACAAAACTTGGCTCGGAAAAAGATAAGAAGTGATGTAGAAAAGGAGACACCTGTTGGGGTGATCGATGTAGTACGTGGGGCAACAAGTCCAGCCGAGATCACAGCCCAAATCTGTCAAGAACTCGAGGAAGATGGCTGCCCATCTAAATGAAGTATATTAGATGACTACTGAACCGAGCATTGTTAGTAAGACCGGATGAAGAAAGGGAGGGATCTCATTCAGAGATGAGGTTCTGCGGGATGTGGTCCACCCTCAAAACGACGCCCTAGTGCTAACCCTATGGGTACACGAGTATGATGTATGGAGGATGTCAGTAGATCCAGGGAGCTCGTCAGAAATTATGTACGCCGGATTGTTTGATAAGCTTGGCTTGAGGCAATTCGATTTGAAGCCAACCTCGATACCCCTATTCGGGTTTAGTGAGCAGGCAGTGCACCCGTTGGGCCTGGTGACTGTGCAGGTCGGTGCGGGCCCCATCCGCCTAGACGTGGAGTTCCTAGTGGTTGATGTACCCTCTCCCTATAACGTCATCATGGGACGAACATGGATTCATCGCATGAAGGTAGTCCCGTCGACTTATCATTAGATGATCCGTTTTCCGACGCTGAAGGGAACAATGGAAATCAGGGGAGATCAAGTGGCTTCCAGGAGTTGTTTGATCACGACAATCAAGGTAAAGGCAAGAAGGGCGGATGACAAAAACACATGTTCAAGTAGGGATGCTAACTTGAAATAGCAATCACAGTCTAGTCGGTCGGTATCAGAAGATCTAGGTACCAACCACACCGATGCAACTGTTGAGGATCTGAAAAAACTTATGGTTCAAGGGGGAGGCTTCCTATCTCCTAAGCGGTACTGGATGATCAGAGTATCACTAACCGAGGAAGAACAGACTAGCTTGGCTCATTTCCTCAATCAGAATGTTGATGTCTTTGCTTAGACTCCACATGAGATGCCGGGAGTCGATCCCGAGGTCATTAGCCATAAGCTAGGCTTGGACCCGAGGGCAAAACCAGTTATGTAGAAGCAGAGGAAATTTGCCCCCCAGCAGTGAACAAGGAAGTCGACAATCTGCTAGAAGTAGATGCAATACGGGAGGTGCACTACCCCGAGTGGCTATCCAACATGGAGGGTGTGCGTGGACTTCACCAACCTGAACAAAGCCTGTCCCAAGGACAGCTTCCCGTTTCCAAAAAATTGATCTGCTTGTGGACTCCATAGCGGGACACGAGCGAATGAGCTTCTTGGACGCATATCGCGGGTACCACCAAATCGCAATGGAGGAGGCTGACAAAGAGAAAACGAAATTTATAACACCAAAGGGGACCTTCTGCTACAAAAGAATGCCCTTTCGGCTTAAGAATGAAGGGGCAACATACCAAAGGTTAGTCACCAAAATATTTCAAGATCTGATTGGAAGAACAATGGAGGCCTATGTTGATGATATGGTAATAAAAAGCAAAGAAAGGGTCACTCATGAGGACGATCTGAAGACAGTGTTCGACATCCTACGGAAGTACAAACTAAAGCTGAATGCCTTGAAGTGCTCGTTCAGGGTTAGCTCGGGAAAATTTCTAGGATACATCATGACTCAGAAGGGAATAGAGGCAAACCCCGACCAAGTCTTGGCTGTGCAAAGGGTGGAGCGGCCAGCTCAAGGAAGGAAGTACAAAAGTTGACAGGTATGCTTGCTACCCTGAATCGCTTTATAACAAGGAGTTCGGACAAGTACCGACCAATGTTTCTCGCCCTAAAGAAAAGAGCAGAGAAGGTATGGGATGAAAAATGCGGTGAGACACTTGCGCAGATCAAACAATATTGAGCTCCCCCTAGTCCTCTCTATTCCGAGCCCCAGGGAGGAGCTGGTGTTATATTTGGCGGTATCTCAGCACGTAGTTAGTGCGGCCCTAATGAGGGAGCAAGGGAAGCAACATCAGCCAATCTACTTTGTCAACAAAACCTTGTTGGACATAGAGACAAGGTACTTGCCACTAGAAAAGCTTGCCTTGGCTTTGGTGTGCGCAACTCGGAAGTTAAGGGTGCGTTTGGCATCGTGCCATTTGGATGTTCCCATGTTCCCACGAGATAAGGGTGTAGGAAACATGTTTGGTATGTATAAATGATTGTTCCGAATTTTATTCTTATGGGAAGGAATCTTAAAATCTTAACCCACCAGCATAAGAAAGTTGAAACAAAAAAAATTTATTTTTTTTAAGAAACAACTTGCTGGCACAATTATTTCTTTCTTATCTCTTGCCTTTTGAAGAATATCATTTGAAGATCTTAAATCCTCTCACTTATTCTAAATATAGGCCCCACGTTTACAATCCCAAATGAGGTGACCCCACTTTATAATTCCTAGAGGTGGGTCATATGGTCACAATTACAGAAGGTGGGCCTCTATTATAATTCTATAATGGTGGGACCACATTATAAATCGTTTATAAATGTAGGCATCATGTTGTAATTTCTCTAGGTGGGTCCCGTGTCTACAATAACATTTTAATGGTGGCCACATGTTCGGATTTCTAAATGTGGGTACCACATTGTAATTTTTTAAAGGTGGATCCCATGTTCACAATTAACAAAAAGTATGGCCCCACATTTTAATGATGGCCCCATGTTCGGATTTCTAAATGTGGATACCACTTTGTAATTTTTTAAAGGTGGGTCCCGTGTTCACAATTAACAAAAAGTATGGCATTATAATTCCCATAAAGGTGGACCCACATTGTAGATTTTATAAATGTGCTACCCCTATGTTTTAATTTTTAAAGGTAGGCACCACATTCTAATTTTTAAAGGTGAGCCCCATGTCTACAATTACAAAAAATGTGGCTCTACTTTATAATTAATAAATATAGGTCATATGGTCTCGTTTACAAAAGGTGGACCCACATTGTAAATCCTATGAATGTGAGCCCATATTCTAATTTCTAAAGGTGAATCCCATAATTACATTTACAAAAGTTGGCCCACATTATAATTCCTATAAAGGTGAGTCTACATTATAAATCCAATGGATATGAGTTCCATGTTCTAATTTTTAAAGGCGGGTACCAAGTTGAAACTTCTACAGGTGGGTCCCATATATGATAATAATAGTACTGCAAACAATAAAAGGTGGGGTCCCACATTGTAAATCCTATGTTTGCTCCTTGGAGCAAAACTTTTATAATGTTACCAAACAAGTTCCGCACGGCATATTTTTAGTAGAGTAATTTAATATAATGTTGCCAAACAAGTTCCGCAGGGTATAGACTCGGCATAACCTGATCTCAGCACAACCTAATCCGAGCATAAAATTGGGAACAACACGAGAACGATGCCAAATAGGCCCTAAGGCAATACTTTAGTTTCAGGCCCACACGGTCAAAGTCCTGACCGAGCACCCTCTACGAACAGTTCTTTAAAAGGTTGACTTGTCTAGAGGACTAGTGAAATGGGCAATAGAGCTCAACGAACATGACATCAAAATAATCCCTTGAAGTGCAATAAAGGGCAAGGTGGTGGCAGACTTGATAGCCGAGTTCACTCACAAGGAGGGGCCCGACCAACATGAGATAGGTCGGCAGAAGGATGATACGGGATCCAATGAGCAATGACAATTGTATGTGGATGAGCAACCAATTCATGAGGCTCAGGCGCCCGCGTGGTACTCATGGTGCTAGAGGGGGTAGTGATCGAATGGGCTGTCACATTGGGATTCGATGCATCAAATAATGAAGTGGAATATGAAGCATTATTATCTAGGCTCAGAATGGACCGGGAGCTGGGGATCAGGCAATTGAATGTTCATTGCGATTCACAGTTAGTGGCCAACCAACTAATTGGAGAATACGCTGCTCGGGACAATCGGAAGGCCGCATATGTATTAGAAGCAAAGCTCCTGATCCAAGAACTAGGGAGTGTTGAGGTGAAGCAGATTGGTCGGGAGCAGAATTCACATGCTGATAGCTTCGCCAGTTTGGCTACTGCCATCAAATCCAAGCTACGAAGAGAGGTTGTCGTCGACTACCAAGCAGCGCCAAGTATTGTAGGAAAGCAGGTTATGTGCGCTGACCAGGAGGGAGAAGTTCCAAGTTGGATGACACCGATAATGGAGTACTTGAAGGATGGTACTCTTTCGGAAGAATCCAAAGAAGTCATGAAGATTAGAAGCAAGGCTGCTGGATTTTGGCTATCACCAACAAACAAGCTCTATCGGCGGTCTTACTCGGGACCATACCAACAGTGCGTCAACCCGATTGATGTTCTAAGCTTGTTATGGGGAATCCACGAGGGATGTTGTGGAGGACACGTCGGAGGTCGAAGGTTGGCCCACTGGGCTATGTCATAGGGATACTGGTGGCTATACATGCGAAAGGATGCTTTGCAGTTCGTCCAGAAGTGCGAAAGATGTCAACTCTTCGGTAAGGACATCCATTAGCCCACCGAGCAACTGAATTCGATAGTGAGTCCTTGGCCCTTTGATAAATGGGGGATCGACATCATCAGGCCTATGCCAAGAGCAACTGGTAACTTCAGATTTCTCATAGTAGCTACCTATTTTTTTACCAAGTGGGTGGAGGCAGAACCTCTGGTCCACTTTAGAGAAACCAACGCCGAGAAGTTTGTTTGGAGAAAATCATAACCGGATTTGGAATACCTCAGGCATTGGTAACAGATAATGGGAAGCAGTTTGAAGGAAAAGCTTTCATAAACCTATGTGAATGGTTTGGCATCAGGCATCACTTTTCGACCTCTGTCTACCCACAAAGCAATGGCCAAGCCGAAAGCTCCAACAAAACTTTGCTCGACGGTATTAAGAAAAGGCTCGATGAAGCGAAGGGGGAATGAGTGAGCGAACTCCCTAGTGTCCTATGGGCCTACCGAACAACCCCTCGAAAATCTACCGGGGAAATCCCATTCTCCCTAGCATATGGAATGGAAGCAGCTGGAAGTTGGACTCCTGACCACGAGGATGGAGGGTTACAGCCATGAAAGAAACAAGGAGAGGATTGCCAAGTAGCTCGACATGGTAGAAGAGTGAAGGGAGCGGGCACTAATCAAATTAGCTGCCTACCAACAACAGTTAGCACGAAGCTTCCAGAAGATGGTCCGACCAACGGTATTTAAGGTCGGAGACTTGGTCTTGAGAAGGGTGCTCCTAGGTACTAAGGAGCCCAGCCACGACAAACTAGGACCAAACTGGGAAGGACCATACAGGGTCACTTCCATCAGGGGAACATGAGTATACCACCTGGAGACACTCGAAGGAAAAACGTTAACAAGACCTTGGAATGTGCAAATTTGAAGAACTTCTATTTCTAATCATTGTATCTAAGAAATTATCACTTTTGTATCTTACATTTTATTTATGAAAGTTGCATTCTCTTATGATCTTGTGCTAAGAAGAAATTTACCTAAATCTTGTATAAAGGCAAGTGTAAGTCCGTGGATCCGAACCCTAGAGGGGGGGGGGGGGTGAATAGGGAGAGCTTCTATTTAGTGACCAATTATGCCAAATTCTAACTTCTTTAAAATCAATTAGTCACAAGTGATGACATAGAACTAAAGTGCGGAAGATAACAAAACAATCATCACAAAGCATTCACCATAACACAAGGATTTATAGTGGTTCGGCCTCAATGCCTACATCCACTACCGGCTTGTGATCCAACACCCCACCGGATTTCCACTATTTATGCTTTTCAATAGGCTAAGCAATAACCTTTACAATATGCTTTCCAAGGCTAAGCAATAACCTTTACAATGATGTTTTTCAAGGCTTAACATCAACCTATACATTATTCTTTTAAAAGGCTAAGCAATAACCTCTTCAACCAAAAGGTTGGTTATCTCTCTAAGTAGTGTCTAATATACACTTGATGGAGATACAATTATAGCTAAATACAATGCCTCTTAATTAGGCGGATATAAAAGTGAAAAACTAATTCACACACACACACACTATGAATGCAAAGATGAATGCACAATGTATGTGTATGATGTCCTCAATCAATTTGAAAATTAAAGCTCAGAAATGTATGCCAAAGGCTTTTAAAAGTTTTAGCTCATAAAAACATTTATGATTGAGGAAAGAATGCTAATCACATGTTTAAAAACAACTTGTAAAAGATTTACCAATCTAGTTCAAGCAAGTTGTGAAAGATTAAGAACAAAACATGTGATGCATAAGGATTTCAATCAAATTAACAATGTAGCTTAATATATGTATGCTTAAAGCATTTGAAAGTGTAAAGCACAAAAATAGATTTGATTGAAATCAAGGGACAAATTATATGTACTTAAAATACAACCTGAAAATGATATACCTATCAAAGCTAAGCAAGTTGTGAAACATTAAAACAAAAGTACACATGATTTGTGAAGTTGTTGAATCCAAAACATAAGATAGATTTGAAAGTGATTTTCTTATGATGAAAAACAACAACCAAAGATTCAACCAAGTATAGGAATCATGTTACATATAATTTCAAAGATGTTTACAAAACATGATTTACTTAGATATACCAATTTAAGTACTACTTGGTTTGAATCAAAGTGTTGCATCCAAAACAATAAATCAATTCAAAACATATACATGTTAATGACACAACAAATCATAGTTTATCATGCTAGAAAAAGATTTACCAATATTTAAAACAAAGCATGAAAACATATGATTAATAAAAGTAAAGCTTACTTAGAGATTTAACTTTATTAATCCAAGCTTTAGCTTTCCAAATGTCCCTTAACCATCCTAAGCTCATTCCCCTTTGATTGGCCTCAAAACATCTCAAGGAGGGCCTCTTTGTTCCTCAAAATTTCTTTAAGAATGAGCTTCTTTTTATACAAAAAAATGCCCAACGGCTAGTCCCCTGTCGACCTGGTACATTGCCCCGTCGACCTGGCCTTCAACGGTCAAAAATCTGACCGTTTGAAAAAGAGCACAACGGCTCTTTTCCGGTCGACCCGCAGTGTGCGCGGTCGACCGGGTCCATGTGCGCGGTCGACCGGGTCCATGGGCTCGGTCGACCGAGCACACTGCAGGTCGACCGGGTCCTGTGACCTTTTTCCCCACAAATTGCATATTTCAAAGATTTTTCTTGTAGGGTCTTTGGGCCATTAAATCAAGCTTGGAAACATGATTTTAATTCAATCTAAGTGCTTTTAAAATCATGAAACATAAAAGCCTAAAATGATTTGAAAGATTTAAAACATAGGCTAGCTTGATTCATAAAAACTTCTTTTCAAATTAAAATGCATCCAATCAAAACAAGCATGAAACATATGATTTACAAGATTTAAAACAATGCATGAATAAATCAAGATTTCAAGATTTTCTAAATCAATGCAAGTGTGAAAGTTCAAATGATGCTGAAATGATAATGCATCCATCAAATTGCAATACACAAAATTCATAACAGCAAGAACCCATAGTAGAAACCATATCCTATCGGGATGACCACGCCATGATGAAGCTAATGCCTAAAATTAAAGGGTAGTAACAGACCCATTATTTCGTGCCGTGAGGAAAACAAATCCTACCTGGGAGTGATTCAAACTAGTCATGCTGCAATGATCTTCTTTTAACCAATGTCTTGGCATGACGATGCAAACATTGGGCTAAAAGGAGTTCGGATAAAGGCCGACAGTGGTAATAGATTTAGATAATAAATGTGGATTTACCAAAAGAGATATGCATTTCATTCACATATATCATTCACAAACGCAAAGGAAGGGAAATTAAAGGGATATTATGTCTAACCCACGGCTTAGGCACTTCACTGAAACCAAAATATATCAAGTAAAAGAAGGGTCAGATCTTCAAACAGCTTTGGGGTCACCAAAAGCAGGTGGATCAAGGTCGGCAGCTGGAGAAGTACCTCCGTTGCCAACCGCAGGCAAGCTAGACCCCCCTGCAGGATCTTGAGCAAAGGCTTCAATAGGTAGAGGCTGGGTTGGAGGAGCCATAGGCTGAGATGCATGCTTAGCCTAGAGGGGAGAGTCTTCAGGGACACCAGCGTCGCCATGACCCCCGTCATATCCCCATTAAACATGAGGGTTTTTATCTACTCGACCTGCTCAAGATAAATCGCCTCGACCTCCTTGAACACTGTGTCCTTTGACCCTTTCACAGCATCCTGCATTTCTACTTCCATCTCAGCGACTTTGGAGCGATGGGCTTCAAGCTCCATCTCGCTGGCAGTCGCGCGACTCAAAACTGTGACAGCCTTGGCTTTTGTAACTCTCATGGCCTTGGAAGAAGTAGAGGCATTGGTCTCCGCCAGGCGCCGAGCAGCCTTGGAAGCAACAAGCTCCATGTCAATACTCTCCACCCGCCTCTGGTTCGTTTCCATACATTCCGAGGCAATAAACCATTTTTGAAGTCCTTGAGAAAAGGGGAAAAAGGAATTAAAGTTGTGGGATAGTCCAAGAAAGGATGCAAAATAAACTATGCTAACTTACCAAGAGACACTATTGTACACCAGAAGACACCAGGTCGAGGTCGGACATGGCTCCATACAGGCTCATATCTGAGGGCAGGAGAATAGATTTTCCTAACTGAAGCTCCGTCGAGGGGGAGTTAGCTATCCCCTCACCCAAGGAAGAGTGGGACTCGGGAAGGAAGCTCGGCGAACTCTAACGCCCCAGAGAAGGGCTCGGTTGAGGAGGCAGGCTGTCTTCCAACCACACAAAGAGCGGGTCCGAGTCATCGGCAGATTTGGTCTGAAACTTACCTTTAGTCTTCTTCGGGCGAGGTCATGAAAAGAATCGGCTGGAGACCTTTTCTGAGGATGGAAGGAGGATCTGGAAGGTGAGCCTTGCTTGTCCCAGAAAGCCTATCCCAAAAGAAGGAAGATCACTGAGACTACCAAGTAGGTTTTTCTCCTTATGCCTGGACATGGTGGAAGAGGGTCTATCAGGATTCGAGGAGGAAGAAGAGTCGTTCGATATATTTAGGACCAGAGCCTGCTTCAAATATGAAGAGGAGGAAGTACTGGACTGAGACTACCTTCTGGCACCTCGTCTCCTACCAGGGGAAGATTGCTCTACAGTAGGTGACATATTAGAAGAATGCTGAGAGGCCAAAGAGTGGGCACTGACTGTTATGCCCCGGCTTGAAGACCTTAGCGTCTTCACGCTGGAATCTTTTTCCGCAGTGGGCGTTGAACGGGCTCTCCGGGGTTTCCTCCGGGACTGTGCCAGGATAGAAGGGCTAGAAAGCTGTCATAGAATCGTTCATATCCTAGCAAAATGTGGGCAACCCGACCCCAACCATGTAGCTTGGGAGGCCCGTGGTAATCAAGAACTTTCTTCAGGTCCTCAGCCCGGAAAAAGGAATGGGGGACCTGGTTGATTGTGGAATCTACAGGTAGAGACAAAGTGAGAAGCTGTGTAAAATAAAAAAGGTGTTGCATACAGAGAGAAAAAATCGATGCAGAAGGGGGCCGACCTAGGACTTGAGGGACTTCTCGGCTAACCCCACCCTAGGTGGTCGACGCCTCCCAGTTGCTGCTCACAATAATGAAATCTCCTTTGCTAGGCTTGTTCGAATCCGAAAGGTAATGAACAAGCAGCCTATTCTGGTTGGGAGATTTCAAATATAAGACTGGTTTTTGATTGTTTAAGAGGATGGGGAAGTAAAAGGAAAGATATCAAACACCCCAAGGCTGGTGCCGAGCAGCCTGTTTAGTGCGGCCACCCCCATCATGATGCGGAATAGATTGGGGTCACATTGAGGGGAAAAATGTTTGTGAAACGAACAAGAAGGGGGTCCAATGGGAAACGAATGCCACCTTCCACGATGGCAATGGTGGGGAAAGGTATGGCCTCACGGGAACCTCCGTCGAGGGACTCACCGGGAAGAGGTGTGCGAACCTGAACATCCAAAGGGATGCCGTACTTGCACCTAAATTCAGCAAGCCCTTCCAGAGAGTTGAGAAGACCCCTTAGATTATCCATTCTAAAAGGAAAAAGGGGACGAGAGAAAGAAAGAAGGACTGACAGTCGGAAAAGCAGAGACGAAGGAGAAGAATGAGGATCGAAGCCTTCGTGGAAGATCTTAAAGAAGAAGAAGAGGATTCAAATGGGGCGAGAAGAATGTGGTGTGTGCTGGGAAGGGATATGTAATCCTAGAAGAGGCGCAAATGATGAAGGTGAAGAGACATGAGGCGGCTAACATGACGGGGGAACAGCTCCGAATGCGCCATGTGAACCTAGAGGTACTGCAAGCCTATTTTCTCTTCGAGAAACAGAGAGAAGAAAGGACGCTTGGGAGGCAATTATGGGAGCTAATTTAGTCAGGCTTGGGTTGAAACCAACCCAACCTGCGAAACTGATCAAGATTTGGGTCGATGATAGCCTGGCCTGTGGAGTCAACCCAGGTTTGGATCGATCCCGGCCCAAACTGCGAAGCTGGCCCAATCTAACCCAAACCGTCCAGCATAGAAAGTGGGGAAGTAGGGGACAACTGGTGGAAGAGAAGAAAGAAGACTTGAACCAGGGAGGTGCAACCATCCCACGATGAGAGGCTAAGAGCACCTCAATCTCCATGACTGACGGTTGAAAATGAAGGAAAAAGGGATGAGGCCAAAGATCCATGTGAGAATGGTATAAAAGATAGAGGAAAAATTGATAGAGGGGATTGGATTCTAACTTGAGCTTCAGAGAAAGTTCGGTCAGGCAAACCGATCGAGTTTCACGGTGTTTTTATTCTTAAGCATATAATCCTTTCAAGAAAAGGCCAACCTCCTAGAGGGAGAAAGGCGAACACAGCAGTAAGAGGTAGAATTGCTCAATCTTATCTTTCCAACACGGAACAGACCTTACAGATATTATGGAGGAGATTTGTCGCATCCTCACAAAATATCAGTATGTGACACCTGAAGATGGAAAAACAAAGAAAGGTCGTGAACCAAATACTAGAAAACACCATTGGATAACTATGCATAGTTGAGTGTCAAAGCATATATTCGACTTGGTGGATTTGCCAAGCTCCCAGGTACATGAGCATTACAATAGAAACAACTAGAAGAATATAATACAAAATACAAGGCTGTGCATGAAGATGTCACGAAACAACTTGAAGAGTCTAATGCAAAATAAAAGACAAATGTAGACAAGACCAAGAGGGAGACTTGGTGATGGTCCATTTGAGATTTTTTTTTCCTAGCAGGTATAAACGAGAAACTATTTTTTTTTTTACTATCGGAAGGTTCCCAATCCTTTGGGTTGGACTAATCCCTCCAGGTCCAGAGGGAAGTTGGGTAAACTCCATGTAGCCCCAGTGTGGTAGTGCAGTTTCAAACCTACAACCATGGTTTAAAATCTCGGTCTCGGTCGCGGTATCGGCCGGGCCGAAAAACCGATATGATATCGGTATCGGTAGCGAATATCGGTTTGTCGCGGTCATCGCGGTGCGAATTTATTTTTTAATCCAAAAAAATTCGCAAAAATATCCAAAAAATCCAGAATATTAGAAAATGCTGGAAAACAATATTTTTTTCTATTAGTAATAGCAATAAATCAAAATCTCGGTCACCTTAAGTTATAAGTCCTGTCTGTGTCGCAGTTCGCTGTCTTTTCCAGTATTTCATATAATGCAGCCATTATTGATGATCATGATCAATTTATTAGTGTAAAATATAAGAAAATAAATATAACATATCAATCATCATTTAATACTAACTCAATAATCAAAAAAGTTGTGAAATTCAAGACCATGAAGATGACATTAAAATCAGAAACATGATAGTAAGATCGATAAATCATAAAGCAGTTAGGCATCAAAGATTCATGGTTTACCTGAACTTAGAGGAGACTAGTAGAGAGTAGAGACTATAGAGAGATTGGTGAGTATGACTGTATGAGACTATGAGTGTATTACATTTACAGATTGACAACTTAATTCCAAGTTCAAAATCATGTGTATGAGTAAATCTAGCATGAAAGTATGTAGATCTAACTTCTAAATGGAGAAAACAACATAACTACAAAAGTAACATACCCAAATGATCTATAATTTCATCTAAAAAAAAAATAACATAAAAAAATACTTTAACTTGATTTTCTTTTACCTTAGATAATTTTTTCTTCAAAAATAGAAGTGGAATTTCAAAAATGTAAGGGGGATGTGTGAAGGAGAGGGGCTGCTGGTATAGATAGTAAGAAGATGAGAAGAGAAGAGAAGAAGATAAAGATGGGGAAAAAAAAGAAAAAAAAATGAGTTTTAAAGCATCTCGACCGATATTTTGAAAATATCGGCCGAGATATCGTTAATTCCGATATATTCAAAATCTCGGCCGAGATTTTGACGATATTTACCCGATCCGATATCTCATCGAGATATCGGATCGGTATCGGCCGATTTTTTGATCCATGCCTACAACCTTCGAGTGCAAACCGTGGTCGTAGGCCAACTAAGCTACTCCTTGGAGTTATAAACGAGAAACTAAAGAACATACAATTTGAACTTTATTTTGTTGAACTTTCTATGGACATGGCAATCTCTCCTATGATCAAGGTTGTTGACTTGTTTGAGCAAAAGTATTAGTTTTTGCAGAAATCAACTTGAGGGCAAATTCTTCTAAAGTGGAGGGGACTGATGCATAACAAGTGGCGTTATAATTCTTGAAATGTGAAAATCAAAAGAAATAAAACATGTGAAAATCACAAGAAATAAAACTGGTAGGATATTTTCAATTTCAAATGGTTATAACTTTTAATTGCGGTTCTTGCAACATACAATTACTTATTTTGAAGCTATTGACGTGCTTTATGACATGGAAACATAGTTTTCTTGTAAAACTTACTATTTATAGTAATTCTCAGGTCGGAATAATTAAGGCCATTTCAAAGGTCAAAATGAATTTTGTATAGAACTTACTATTTATAGTAATTTTCAACTTTTTCTTATTTTAGGGGCTTTTGAGTCTGTTTGAGTCTGAATTTTTCATGGAATGCTATAAAAAAGGAATTTTATGCCATTAGTGTTTTTCTACTTTTTTTAGCAACTTTTACTATTTCAAAAAACTTCAATTTTAGGTTGCTATACAAGTCATTGATAGTTGGTTGTGTTTGTCGAGAGTTGCCTATCGATAAATTGATATATATTAGTGGACTAACACACTATATTAGATTTAATATTTAATATTTATTTTTACAAATATTTCTCAATATTATCTCAAATTACAAAAATTAAAGATACTCTCACATTTTATGCATTCATATTATGCCAATAAAAATATTTGCATTACTGCCAAGGAGAAGTATAAAATGAAGGTGGAAAAATATTGAAAACCCATTGGTGCATATGGGGGCAGAGTTAGGGGGCCTGTGCATTTGCTCTCCCTTTGACTTTCTATCTTTGGTTTCAGTAAAGATGATGAAATTTGAAAGCTAATAGGGGTATTTTCATTTTGTACTTTTGCCCCCTCCTCATTTGCCTTTTCTTTTGTAGGAAAAGTGAAATTTGCAAAGTTGAGAGGATCATTTTTGTCATTTGCTTTTCTTTATAAAAATATGAACCAATACACTTTCTTATCCTTTTCTTTTTATTTCTTCCTGTAAGCTCGAATCCTTTGGGTGTTTCACTAATTGAAAAGTGAATAAAGGAAATGGAACTCCGTTGTGTGCCACTTCTATTGAAAATCTACACGGCCTAAAATGAACACCATCCCTTTCAGGATTTCTTCTAAATTTTACTCTAATAGAAGCTGATCCTACCCTAAGGTTAAACATATGATTAATATATATATATAATTAATAATGCATAAGATTGTGTTAATAATGGTTTTAATCTATGCTCAATCAAATTATGAGGCCAACTCATAGCGAAGTAGTTTTTGGAGACATTCCACTTAAGGGAAAGGATTTCATTGTAAATGATTTTTAATAAGAAGTTTTGGGAGACATTCCACTTAAGGGAAAGGATCTCATTGTAAATGATTTTGAATAATTGGGCTTGACCATAGTGTTCCACTCTCTTCATTTATGAGAAGCTTGAGTGAAACATTTGAGAGGATTTAGACTCATCGGTCTTGATTGGAACACAAGTTCCTTTCTTTTATAGAGTTTGACATATGGATCATCCAGAGAGACAGTATTTTTGAGGATCCTTAAGTGGGATGCACTTAAGAAAAATAAAAAAAATGAACCTCAAATCTAGATCACGAGAATTTCTTGATGCTCAAGTGGGCAGAAAATGAAAATGAAAATTACAAGAAAATTCTAAATCCTGCAATAATATGAGAAATTTAACTCCAATACGATCCAGGCTTCCATCAACTATATCTCTATAAAATACTTCATGTTTTTATAATATTTTATTCGGGTATCTTGAAAAGTTATAGTATTGTCCATGGGTGTATTGTCCATTCTCGGTGCAATATAATCCAAGAACGTTGCCAAACAAGTTCTCAAATTTTATTCCTTTAGAACAAATTTTGGGAGAATGTTACCAAACAAGTTTTATTGACTTCATTCTAAAATTAAAAACATTCTGGAACAACTCATGCTCAAAATGAATCTATTTTCCAAAGTAGGAATGATGCCAAACGCCTCCTTATGTGCTTCTTTTGTTCTCCATTTTTCTTTCATGTGTCTACTATGTAGAGTGCCTTGAAATCATTAATAGGCTATAAAAGAAATGCTCACTTTATTCCACCATGATGATGTGAGTCCATTGTAAGCTTTTCTTTTCCTTTTATCATTTTTTGGCTCCACCAATGGGTGTGCATGACAAGTGCTGAAAGCTTGAGAGCACTTCTTAACCATCGACATTACTTGTATTAGCATATCAGTGCTGCAGTTGATTCTAGTGATTGCAACACCAATCTTTTCTGAATACTATACTCTACATACTTCCAAGAGCGACTGGTTTTCCATGGGTTCTCCTTGTAACAAAAGTACAAGTATGCTTTCCAAGCAGCTAATGATGCTGTTGTCTTTTTAAGGTCTGAAGCCTTTCTTTTGAGATTGCACATCAATCAATTCTTGTTGCTTTATCCCCAAAAGACTTGGCATTGATGCTGTATGGAGGCTTCAAGTTCAACCATCTAGTTAAAAGTGGGGCTGGGATGTTCATGCACCCAAATGGAATTTAATGGTGCATGAACCTCATCATATGGGTCTTGGATTGTTAAGATGTGGGCCTCATCTGCTCCCATGTCTTTCCCTGCTTATTAATAATATAGGCTCCATTTACCACTGAAAAAAAGTCTTATGTTCATTACCAAGTTCATCAGTGAACCTTTATATATGGTTACAATAGCTTTTATACTCTTTAACTTTAGGTTTCATGATGATTTGATCATAGCCATTCATGAGAACACAAAAAAAGAAAAAAGAAGGGGAAAAAATAACTTAAGATCATATCTATTTGCTTGGATACAGTGTTCAAGAGTTTTAGAATTGGCAAATAGATCCGTATAAGTTGATATGTATTAATTTTTGAGATAATTAGCGAAAGGTCCCTCATATAGTACTTGTAAGGCCTCCAGTCCATCAACTTTTTCTCTAAGGCATGTAGTCCATGCAGCTGGACATATTTCGGCGAGAGGTCCCTGGATACAATTCTCATGACTTATTTACCCTTTCAACCACTTTAGGCATAAAATTTTGAAATTTCAAATTTCAAATCTTGGATTATCCCTCTTTTTCATTGTGCATTATCCCTCTTCGTCTGGGCAGCGTTTCCAGAGATCTGACTGGAGAAGACGACCGGATCTCTACCGCTGGGATTGCAAGACCAGGTTGCAAATTGGACGGTGCCAAGAAAGAAGATGAGGCGTCCATCTCCGGCGGCGTCCCTAAGACGAAACCTTCCATCTCCAAAACCGCACTGCATCGAATCTTCCTTCGTCTTTTCAAACTAGTAGTTATGATGATCAGAATCACCTTTCCCTTCTTTAGCTATGTCGCGCATAGCCTTGCCGCCTCTGTCTGAATCCGCCCTGGGTACTGCCGCCTATTACACTAGCTGTATGTTGTGGTGTTTGTTGCTCGGTACTTGGATCTCTTTACGAATTTCGTCTCTCTCTACAATACGGTGATGAAGTTGGTTTTCATCGGGAGCTCCATCTTGATTGTTTGCTGGATGCGTGCTCACCCACTCGTGAGGAGATCTTACGACAAGGAATTGGATACATTTCATCACTATTTTCTTATTGCGGCGTTGGCTCTTCTCTTTAATGAGAGCTTCACCTTTGGGGAGGTGATTTATCATTTATGCTCCTCATGCCTTTGGGCTTTGTCTTTCTAGCTATTTATCTATCTATCTATATATCTCTATTGATTGATGGGGTTGTTTGATTTTCTTTTCTTTGGGTTTTTTTTTTTTTTTTTTTTTTTTTTTTTTTTTTTTTTTTTTGAAATGTTTGAAACCAATGGTTCAATGTCTGGATTGATGGGGGTTTAGTTTGCAGTTTTGATGTGCTTTGAAAAATACTGAATAAGAAGCACCCCCAACCCCCAATTTCTAGTAGTGCATTTTTTTTTTACTAGTTGGTAGAAACAAGCTGTAGTGCTGTGAACTATGCTGGTTTCGAACCAATTGGTTTGAGTTTTTAATGGGTTTAGTCTAAAATCTAAAATGCAATGGGACTCCTATTTCATCAAATTTATCTGAGTTTTTGGCTATATATATGACTTCTGGCACAAATTTATCTGAGTTCTGGATGAATTTATCTGAGTTCTGGACAAATCTGTCTGAGTTCTGGATGAATTTATCTGAGTTCTGGACAAATCTATCTGATTTCTGGATGAATTTGTCTGAGTTCTGAATGAATTTATCAGAATTCTGGACAAATGATGTGAAATTAGGGACCATAAACCTTTTATGAAACCTCAATTGCATTCTAAACTAATCTAGGTGGTTTTCTTTACAATAACTATCTCAACCAAAGTAGAAAGCCTAATTTTATTTAACAATTTGTCTTTGTAGGAACTCTTAAGGCTCATGAAATTCACTGTGAATTTATTAACAGAAACTCTTTTATTTTGAACAAAAGAAGAGAACAATTGAGGAAAGAATAATTCAAATTCACGTGACTGTTAATCTAAAAGGTGTAAATCCTTGATCTCTATTGATATGTTGCATGATCATAAGCTTTGCTAGTAATCACCGTTTGTCTTGTAGAGTTCATTACTATTGCAACCAACTTTTTTGTTGTTATTGTTGTTGTTGTTGTTGTTTATGCTGGTGCTTTACTAGATTAGATTTGTCATATTACTAGATTAGATTTGTCATAATTCTACTAAAGATATTTGTCGTGTGGCTTAATAAAGATGACGAGATCATCACGTTTTAATAGATGTATAGATAAGAGAGGATGCTTGATTTTTATTGAAGAGAAAAAATGATGTTGATTTCATTACTAATTTGAGAGATAAGACTATACCGCCGGTGATTGGCCAATTATTGTAAGATCACCACCGGTCCATAGCTTTGATATCATGACAACTTTCAAATGACTGCATTGTATAAAATTTTCATCCCCTTTTATAAGAGGAAACCATTTTAATTTGTTCTAAGCTAATAAGGATAAGATAAGAAATCACTCATTTTAAATCTTTATATGAAAGCTTAAAGTTTATACTATCTAACTTATTCCTAATATCTCTAACATCTTTCCTTAATTATATTTGAAAACAAAAGGTAGATTTCTTGCAAAATGATCAATCATGTTTTAATGGTGATCACAGTTTTTTGTAGATTCCATGACCGTTGTATCCCGCTCTATTTGAATCCACTGGAATCGGTGGCCCACTAGATCAGATTTATAGTGATTTCTTTCCGAAGCATTCAGTAGGGCACCTTAATAAAAATGACAAAAATTTGAGACTTGATAAATGCGTGGGCAATAGAGGATGCTTGATTTTTGTTGAAGAAAGAAAGAAAGAAATGATACTGAGATAACTGCGGATACTTAAGAGGCAGGAGCATGGTCGGCCTGCTCGCAAGATCATTATTGAGCCATGTCGGATAATGACTTCGATGTAGCAATTCTATAAGCTAAAATTTATGGAACTCCCATGACTTTATGAAGGGATACTCTTCCATTCATGCAAATAAGAAAAAAAAATTGAAATTGAAATTACTAATTCAAACATTCAAACTAAACTTCATACTCTCATAACCCACTCTTGCCATCTCTTTAATCATGAGGCCGATTTGTCTGCATTTCCAGAGAAGTAAAGATGAAGTAGATGACAAACCATTAAAAAAAAAAAAAAGAGTAAATATAAAGTTTATTAAAATAAAATATACTTTCTCTCATAAAATTTACTACATTATAGTTTATGACACTTTTTTGTATTGAAAAAAGAGGCCGAGTTAAAAAACAAATAATGTCACATTATAACTTTTTCATTCCACTTTTTTTTTATCCAAATAAATTAAAATAAAGAACAATAAATCAGGTCTTGAGCTGAATTTACTCCTTCTTCCTCCCTTTTTATTACCCCTTTTGCTAAAAGAGAGTGCTAAAAGTGTCTACAAACGAAATCCAAGCCAACTTAAGAAATGTGGGACATTCATATATACGGGTGGGTCTGCATATAGTTTTGTTACCATTTCCTCGAATCATCACTTATTTTACTTCAACAAAAAATGTTTCTTTCATCCCATACATGGAGGGAAGAAAACCCACCCAGCTAATGACCCTTTCAAATCATGAAACCATCTGAATTCTGAGGTGGACAGGACGGATGCTGCATTTCTAGATGAACTCACAGTGAAGGTGACCAGTCGAAGATGGTTGTTACTGTCAGTCTTATCAAATGGATGGTCAAAATATCTTCAATGTCTGCTTCATGTCTTGGAAGGGGTGAAGCCTACATCTACATCACCCAATAGACAGATCCTCATCCATCATATTCAATGGAGAAAATTGGAGTGTTATGGAGACAATTCAAAGGGTCCCACTCTTTACCCAGTAGGGCTTTACATGGGCCGGGTCAGACCAGCCCATTTGGTCGTCTGGCAGTCTCGGATCAAAACCATCGACCTCCGTTTTAACCTTAATTCTGTCCATAAACATGGATCTGAGCAAGGCACATCCTAAATTTGTAGGCCCTTCCTAAATGGACCTGCATCCTGGACCGACTCAGGGCCATTAACAACCTTAAATGATTTTGATACGTCGAGCTGGACCATCAACTTTAAAGTGTGCATAAGTCCAGGCCCAAATCATTTAGCTATCAGACTAGAAAAATAGGCCTGGTACGTCTCAGTTCACAGCCCAACGCATATCTGGAAGATTTTGTGATACTCTCCATCTGCGATGGGGCCCATTTGTCAATGGAGACATAAACGGACCGGCTGTAGATGAACCCGAAGCCCACATGCAATGAGCTGGATTTGGACTATGCATCTAGCGCTAAACCTAGGCCTGTTAGTTACGTTGGTATGTTATGGGCCTTCACTGTGAAAGGCCCAGCCCAACACAAGTAGCACAACAGCACATTTTAATCAATTAAGTGGGATGCAAGGGGCATAACTTCCAGGCCTGTAGGCTCTGTCAAGGTTTGAATTTTTGCCCCAATACTAAGCAGACTGGGCTTGTACAATCTTCCATCTACAGAGAGGCCACAGGAACAAACACAGGGACATGCACTGATGTGACAAGTCAGGATTCAATGGATAAACTTGTCAGGCAAGACCCAAGAGTCCCATGTTCATTTTCTCCATGAGCCCTGCTACTTGTCCCGACTTTGGGATCGATCCGATCTGATATTTGTGTCCTGACTTTGGGACCGGTCCACGGATCGGTCCCAAAAGTCAGGACAAGTAGCATTTTTCTTTCTCTATAATGTTACAATATCAGGCTTTAATAATATATTTGGATACTTGCAATATTGTTGAACTAATCACATTTAACAATTTTTTATTTTTAAACATGCATCTTGAGATCTCTGAATGTCCGGGTCCTATTAAGTGTATCACCTCAAGCTTCTTCCTTGTTGAAGGAGTGGAACTTCAAAGGCAAAAAATAAAAAGAATTTAGCCCCTCAAAATTAATGCCCTACCAATGTACAGTATTTTTTTTTAAATTTTAATCTAATAAGAGTTGGTTCCACTGTAAGATGAGGATATGGTTGATGACGTGATTGATGCAATCATATGCAGCCGTAATCATATTCATTAAGCATGATATTAATTATATCCACTATTTTATGGTGGGACTAATTCCTATTAGAGTAGCATTTTGAGACATCCCATAAAAGGGAAGCGCAGTTATTTTAAGCCATTAGATTTTCTATTGATGGCTCCATTGTAGAGTTTCACTCCCTCCACGAGTAGTGCTATCTGGACAAACTTTTTGGCCAGAATTTTAGACAACCCCTATGATATCTCTTGAATATCGTAGTAGAGTTTCACTCCCTCCATGAGTAGTGCTATCTGAACAAACTTTTTGGCTAGAATTTTGGACAACCCCTATGATAGCCCTTGAATATATATTCAAGGGCTATCATAGGGGCCAAAAAGTTTGTCCAGATATATTCAAGGGCTATCATAGGGGTTGTCCAAAATTCTAGCCAAAAAGTTTGTCCAGATAGACTTTTTGCTCCCTCCACTCATATGAATCGGAATTAAAATTGGAATCAGAATCGGAACCGGAACTGAAACCGGAACCATATGTGTGAGACACTTGGAGGGCTCACACTCCACGGATTGGACCTACCCTTATGACATGGAGTGATTTGGACCACTCATTTTCCTGGTTCTTTGTATGGGTTCTAACGGCAGGGCTAAGGCCAAGCCTTATCAAGCCCGGACTGCATTAGGATAGATTTAGACTCTGTATGCCCGGAGGCTGTACCTGGTCCTGATTTTCTGCCCTAATTATTAGATGGTCTGGACCTTGTCTGCATATCTTAAGAGGCTTTATTGGGCCCGACATATTTAACACAATAGTTGTATATATTTTGCAAATGGGACAAGTCAAGTTGATACTGGATAGATTTGGTTAAAAATAAAGAGTTCAATCACATGTTTTACACATCATCAATTTGACACGTGTAACGCTTAAATTGGAGCGAAAGTTGGGCAAGTGCCAATTCAGGGAAAGCAATAATTTGAGCAGTTTGGGTGTCAAAGGAGTGCCCCACAAATAGATTATTGTGCTGAAGTTAGCGGATGCTAGTTTGAGATCAAATGATACTTGTTGTAAGACTTTTAGACCTGCAGTCTTGGATGAAAGAGAATCATGGGCTTCTATCCTATCATATTTAGGAATTTTGAAAATAAAATAAAATGGGCAATTAACGATAGTAGCAAGTGGGCCCAACTTCCCTGGCCTTGCTACAACTCCAAGTTCAGCCTCTCCACTTCCTCCTTACATAGACAGTTGCTCGTATGGGTGTTCATGGCCCGGGCTAGCCCGAGCCCGACATGTAATTTGGGCCCGTTAAATAATTGGGACGGGCTTGGATTAAGTAAAAGAATGTCCAAAGCCCAGCCCAGACTGGTTGATATAAGGAGTGCATGTAATTCAGTTTAATTAGGCGAAATATTTGCTAGAAAGCCCACAAAATTGATCAACAGGCTGGTTTGTCCAGGCCCCCAACCGGGCTCGGGTCTGACTTTTATAGGCCATTTTGGTCTTGGCTGGGCCTGGGCTTGTATTTTTAAAATTGGCCCCGAACTGGCCCAAGAAAGAATGGCCCGGCCTGGCCTGGCCGGTTTGATTGACTAAATGCGCAAGCTTGATCGAGACATGTTTGAGGCAGGTCGGCTCTATAAAAAAACGGACTTCTAGCGGCGGAAAAAATCTTCTTTAGCAGTGATTTTCATCTCCGCCTCTAAAGTATTTTTATTTTGCAGCAGAAATTTTTTTCCACGGCTAAAAGTGCTGTAACAGTGACATCATTGACTTTCTAGAGAATTACATCACGTTTAGTGGTGGAAAAAAAAACAGCCGCTAAAGACATTTTTTTTCGGCTACTAAGAGTTACTTCTTTATTTTTTTTTTTGGTTAGAGGGGGCCTGGGCTAGGGATGTGCTTGGGCCAAATATAGGCACTTATTTCAAAAGTCAGACTAGTTCTGGATATGCCTTAACTCAGCTTGACTGGCGTGTGAACACTTCTATTAGTATTGAACAATCCAAGCTTTTTTTTTTTTTTTTAAATATATATATATATATATTATCTCGTCAATAGATAAGCTTGATGTTAAAGTTTTTTCCATACTTCAAGTTCTATTCTAAACCATTAGAGCAAATAAGATTTCTACATTAAAACTCATTAAAAAAAAATATCAAAAGTAGTTGTAGAACTCACAACTTCTCACTCCTTGAAGTTTTTGAAAAGAAATTTAGGGTGTTTAGTTAGAGACATTTCTCACAAGGAATTGGACTGTTGGAGATTTATGAGATTATGTGACACCTTGTTCCCTAGGCATTCTAAATGCTCTATTTGATACAAGAGTTCATAATTCCAAACCACTTGAAAATAAACACTTTTAGTCTTATGAATTTCCAGAATTTCAGAATCCCAAATGCTGGAGGGGGGTTGAACATTTGGAATTCTACTTTGAAGCAGCATTTGAAATACTTAGAATTTTTCCCAACAAGAATTCTTATAATTCTTCTAACCAAACAGGCCCAATTGGGCTTGGATAGATGATAGATGAAGGGCCTGTTTCTTTACTTAAAATTCCTGATAGGAATTCACCATATTGGGGAATTTTGGACATAATGTGACATTTTATTCCTTAATTTTTACAAATGCCATATTTCTTCACAAGCATTTTAAACATCCAAACACATGAAATGTTTCAAATGACTTTGGAAATTCAGAAATTCCAGCTCCTTTGCCTTTTGGTGGAATTTCTGGATGCTCAAATACAAGGAAGCATTCAAGAATTCCACTATTTATGGGAATTCAGATCCTGTTTGGTTAAAGGAATTTCCAACAAGGAATTGAGCTTATTGGAGATTTATGACATGATGTGACATCTTGTCTCTTGAACATTCCAAATGTTCTGTTAGTAGCAAGAATTCAGTATTCCAAACCAAGTTAAAAGGCACGAGCCTATTTCTTTTGTAGAATTCAAGGAAGTCTTGTTTGGAGAATTCCGGAATTTCCAGACACAATGGAATTCCAGGATGCCCTCTTGGACTTAAGCATCCAGGAATTCCACCAAAATGCAAAGATGGTGGAATTCCTAAATTCCCAAAAGTCATTTGGGACCTTTCTAGTGGCTGAAATTTCTGAATGTTAGGCAAGAAATATGGAATTTGTAAATGCCAGGGCTATGTCCAACATACCCCAACATTAGAATTCATGTCAGGAACTCTAGTATAAAAACATGCGCTATATAAGGATTCCAATGATTGAAAGAATTAATAATAATAAAAAAAAACTAATCAAGGCTATGGTGTGATTTTATTCTGAATGTGATTTTTAACCTGGTGGAGTCCACTTTAGATTTATCATCTCTATTATAATTTTTTATTTTTCATTGTAATCATTTTAATGTTATATATATTAACCATTTTGAGTGTTTTAATTGTATATGTTTTTACAAGATATCAAACTAGAGGATCTGCCGAAGTCATACAAATGTGCCATAAGAGTTAAGTTTTATGCACATGTTGGTAATGATAAACCTGTATTACATGTATCTTTCTTTTTTCTCTTTTATTTTTACTCGCATATTTTGTGAATCTAACATTTTTGGGAGTCATATTTTTTTCCCTTTTCGACTTTTGGTACATATTTTAAGACGGATTTTACGGGATAAATATTGGAATTTGCTCATTTCTCGCGAAAGGTCCCGTAGATAGTACATCACAAACAAGGTCCATCCGGACCTCTATTTTTTTTTTTTTGAAAAACGATGAAGGGTGCGATGCCAGCGTCGCTCGTGCCTGATTGGAGTAACACTGACTTCGCTCATTTGTGCTGTACAATCTGCAGGACCTTTCGTGAGGAATGATTAAATTCTGGGACTCTTCCCTTAAAATCCTCTAAAAGAATTCCTATTTCTTTTAGTTTTGAAAACTTCCACCATAAATTTGTACTAGTTTCTTATTGATTTATAGCCTTTTATTTTCTAATTTTTGAATATTGATTCCAATGATGTTTTATTACAATCAATTCATAAAACTAATTATAATTTTTAAAATGTCGGCCCCTTCTTATTTTTTCATTATTTGGTGATTGTAAATAACTAACTATGACCGCGCTTTAAGAATTTTATATTAAAATTACTTGTACTATTTATGAAAATACTGTGGAAAATCATGTTATATCATTGAGACTTAATAACTCACTAGCATAGGGATTAGGGAGAGGTTGAAAGTACATAAAAAAAATGTGAGGATATTGCAATATTTTCGTGATATCTTCTAAAATACCAACATTTTATAAAGTTAACACATGTTTATATATATTATTTTTAGTTATTTTATTTCCCTTGATATTCTTTTCGTTAATAACCAGAGAAAAGTCCAAATCTTTTATAGAGATTTCTATGTTAATATCTGAGACCAGACATAACCCTTTCTGATTAGAACCCTTAACTGTGAGTTGGGATTAAAGTTTTGAACAAATGCATGTGATGTGAATTGACAATGCCAACCGATCACCAAAATTGACTTTGCACAAGGAATGTTTTCCACTCCAGAAAGCCTTTCTTTTCTTTTGTTCAATGACAGCAATGCATTTGATTTGAAAAACACAAGGTTTCAAAGTCTCAAATAAAAGTGGTAATGGTTCTATGAAAGGGAACATCATAACCAAGAAATATGAAATTGAGGAAGTTGTCTGGTAATATTGTTGCTATGCAAAGTTGCTTTCTATGTCTTTACTCATTACTTGTCAAGAACATCCACTGGTTCTTTGGACCTTTTGGTTCTATGAAAATTCACCCATAAAAGGAAATTTTGGGTTCTGAGTTTCACCCAATGAAAGTACGGTTTCGTTTGCCACATGTGGGACAAGTGAACCGTGAAATAGGTCATAGAGTACTCCACTGGTTTGAGACTTTGAAGTTTGAAGTCCTCCCATTCTCATCTACTTTCTTCGGAGTTCTATCCTTGAGTCCACTATGCTATGTGTGCTTGCAGAGACAGACCGGGATTTTCGTTTAGGTGGGGCTAAATTTTTACTAGAATTTTTTCACATCAACAATAACAAAAGAAAAATGTATTTCATGTAAATAGACGCAAAATATTTAACTATATCAACTTGGCTTGGCAGCAAGGACTGTCAATATGGTAGTCTCAAATATGTTACATTAGCTACAGGGAAGGTCATCCTCTGTTTCTCAAACAGACAATAGAAGATGTAGCTTTTGCCATTCATGCAGCAGGAGGTGTTGGTGTCATCTTTGCACAATCTCCTGATAATCTGCTCGTATCATGCGACCTTATCCCTTGTATTGAAGTAAATTATGAGGTAGGAACATTCAACAACAACCCACAAATCTCATTCATTCATAAATCAAACAAGAACACAAGATAAAAAAAAAAAAAAAAAAACCCCAAAATCAAGTAAAAAACCCAAAATCAAGTAATGTAACAAAGAATATCCTAAATAAATGGCCCTAAATCAAAACAACCTTAACCCTCAAAAATCAAATGAAAAGAACCCTAACTTCTTTGTGCAACGCCTAAAATAATGAATGAAATCAAAGAAAATAGGGGGAGAGGGAGAGATAGGCGACATAGAAGCCATTAAAAATGGATGTTCATGTCCCATAGAGAGAGGCGACAGAGAGGGAGAGGAAGAGAGAGGCGACTGAGAGGGAGAGGGAGATTTACTAGAAGCTCAAAGATTCTCATAGATGTCTGACGAGAAGTGCGAGAGATCCATGCGCTCAAACGAATAAGGGTGCAGGTTGAACCATCAAAGTCGAAGGAAGAGGGAAGGTGGGAAGCTCGACATAGGAGTTGGGTTTTTTTTTTTTCTCGTTCCATCCTTTTTGATATGGGGTAGTGATTTTAGTCATGTGGGGCGTGGGCCATGGCCCAATACGATTTTAAGAGATATTTGAAATTAACGTGGGTTCGCCTCTGTGTACATGCTTGGCTCTCTTGTCCCCAACATGTGCGGGGTTTTATTCTTTTATTAGTTAGGTCTCTCAAGTGTCTTGCTACCTTGATGTCGAGCAAGTTCTCAGAACAATTTCAGAAACAAGAAATTGCAAAATGTCAAGCTGAAAGGCTTAATTAATAGCGTCAACTTGAAACGACCATAACTTTTGACATGAGTATCATCACAGGATCTATAATTACTTGTTTCGAAGCTATCGACGCGCTTATGCCTGGACAACTACGAAAGTGATTGGAGTTGTCGGAAGAGAAATTAGGCCATTTTGAAGGCTAAACCGTAGTTTTTGTGCACAAGTTTTTGTTTTGCTTATTCTAGGGTATTTTTTTTTAATCCATTTGAGTTTGAGTTTTTATGGAAAGTCTTAGAAAGTAATTTAGAGTTGGTCCAAGGGCTTTAGTGAAAATTTGGATTTTTACTATTTTTAGTAAATTCCCTATTTTGAAAAAGTTACGATTTTGGGGTTTTGGGGTGCTATATAAGTCGTTTTAATGCTTCTTTTAATTAGATATTATGAATTCCCAATTTCTCTTGGTTTACCCTAGCTCTTCCTTATAGATTCAAGGTTGTGTTATTTGGTTGACGACAATGACTTTCTTCCTTTGTTTTTCTTTTCGTGCTTTTTGCAACACCACACCTTGGCTGGTTGAAAAAAATGGAAAAATCGCAAATAAGGCCTTAAGTTCTTGTCTTATTTAAAAGAAGGACACAAGTTTCAAAAGCTTTCAAATTAGTCCCTAAGTTTTCAATTGAGGACATCCGTACATTTAAAGGTATCTTCTAGTGACTTTTTCTCTTTTCTGGCAGCCACTACATACAATCAGTCATCATGGGGTCGCTGGTTGTCATTGATAATTGTACATTTAAAGGTATCTTCTGGTGACTTTTTCTCTTTTCCGGCAGCTACTACATGCAACCGATCGTCATGGGGTCATTGGTTGTCATTGATTACCGTGAGGACGCTGGTGAAGAAAATAAGGAGAATATAGAGGAAGTGAAGAAGGGTTTTTATTTCAATGGAAGGTAATGTATATATTTTATAAAAATTGAGGGAAGAAGTTGTCTGAAAATAGCTTTAAGTGGATAGATGTCCTTAATGAAAACTTATTAGAAAGCTTAGGGCCTATTTGGATAATTGAGGAGTGGAGTAAAATGAAGTGGATTTCATATGAAGAATGAAGTGGAGGAGAAGTAGGTTGAAGTTAAAGTAGAGTACTTCACTTCACTACAATTGAATGCTTATTGTGAAGTTAATGCTTGGAGTAGAATCCACTTTTACTTAAGGAAATTGAAATATTTAAAGTAGAAGTGAAATGTAGTATATGTGGCCGACAACATTACTTCACCTATCGGCCATACCGATCTAAACAAGATAGAGTGGACATTTTAGATTGTTAAGGCCCATTTAACTTCACATTACTCAATTTTTGCCTATCCAAAAACAGTTAGGGACTAATTCAAAAACTTTTAAAACTTGTGTCTTTTTAAGGTAAAAACTTCAGGATTTATTTGAATCTTTCCAAAAATAAATAAATAAATAAAATAAAACCAAACCGAATAAGTAACTAGACTGATCGGAATGAGTTTTTTGTCAACTTAGTTAAAGGCGTGTTTGAGTAATTTATGTTTTTTAATAGTAACTAGACTGAGTTTGAATAGTTTATCTTTTCTGATTTGAGAGAATAAATTTATATGTTGCTCGTTATAATGGGTATTAGGGCATGCAATGGATTGGATTTTTCTAAAGGTGGTCTCCACTCATGAGTTTAATAAGGTGCTGCAGTACTGTAGGTCTGCCCTTATGTATCAAGATGAATTAACTGACTTTTAAATGTGTAGACTTATCTTTTAGTGATGTCTGTAGGGGTGAAACTAAGGCAGGTTGAGTTTAACTGGTTTACTATATATAATCTTGAGTGCTAGTGCTACTTTGAAGGGCATATAAGCAAAGAAATATATATATATAGGGAGATGCTCCTATGAGAGATATCTCTCACCTTATATCAGAGATAGGGGTGGGGGCACTCACATTTAAGTTGTTGGCATTGCATATGGATGTAAGGGCCCCACCCAATCTCTCATATAAGGTAAGAGATAATGCTAACAACTTAAATGTGACGGCCCCTACCCCTATCTCTCATATAAGGTAAGAGATATCTCTCATAGGAGCATCTCCCATATATATATATATAGGGGTCAGCTCTCCTAAGCTCAAGACTAGGATAAGGTAAGCTCCAGTGTGTGGTGGGGCCACCCACATGGGAACAGGGATGGGGGATTTCAAGGACTCCCTATGATCCTCATTGCTGTAAAAAAAATCAACTCCAACCGTGATTTCTATCATCTCCATATTGGCTCAAAAGTTTAATGGTTAATAGTCCATTTGGATCGATACATAGTCGATCCAAAGGTCCAGTAAATTCGGATCTGACTGAAAGTTGGTAGACACGTGCAATTTAAGGGGGTCATGTGTTTGGTCCATTTGGATGGCCGAAAGGTGGGCCCCACAAGCATGAGCTTATGAAATTTTATCTAAAGCTCAAGCTTAAGAGAGCCTTGCTCATATATATGGGAGATGCTCCTATGAGAGATGCTCTCACCTTACTATGAGAGATAAGGTAAGGGCCCTCACATCCATATCAAATGCTAACAACTCAAATGTGAGGGCCTCTATCTTATCTCTCATAATAAGGTGAGATATACTCTTATAAGGGCACCTCCCTATATATATATATATATATATATGAGCAAGGCTCTCCTAAGTTGTAGCTTAGCTTATCATAAGTTGTAATAGTGTCAGTCCCACCAATCAAAGTTGATTATATCTGTTTGTTGCATGATAGAACTGGAAAATCTAGTTTTGATTGGATTTATCTTGATTTTGGAGACGATCATCATGCAAAAAAACAACGATAATCGACTTTGATTTATTAGACTAGCACTGTTTCAGCTTAGGAGAAGCTAAGCTTCAGCTTAGGAGACCTGACCCCTATATATATATATATATGCATGTATATATGATATTAAAAATGTAGGTATTGCGAACAAGCCTAAAGAAGGTAAGCTTTGTCTAGGTTGAGGTTAGCCTGAGTTAACTAATTTGAATCAAGTCAAACTTGACATATTGACTTGAGAAATAGGCTTAGCTCAAGTCAAGTTCATATATATTTTTGTATGTAATTGTGAGTTAAAATAGTCCCCATCCGTTGCTCAACTGATTAGGGACTTATGTAGTGCACTGTCTGCATATACATGACTTCGAATCTTGTGTAAAGTCAAAGAATAAAAAGAAAAATTGTGATTAAAATAATCACACATAATCTAATCCAAACACTACAAAGGTATGTAATCATTTCTTTAAAATATATCTTGTGTTGTCAGAATGGTGTTTACCGACCATATCCCCCACTCCTACACAATTTCTTGAAATAAAAAGGGTGTTTTTTTAACCCTACCAAAGTTTTTCTTTTATATATGGTCCCCTCAAGAAAATTTTTATATCCTTCACACCTTATTCTTTTGGAAAGGTAAGGCCTTCATGGATGGTTGAACAATTCCATCATTATTCATGGTTCGTGCTTCATAGGTTATGGTCTGCTTTATGTCAATGATCTTGGTTTGTTGGAGGTTTGATGAGATGACTCATATTTATAGACTCATTAGCAATAAATTCATCCCATTTGGATTGGTGAAAACTCAGATGGATTTAGTGTAAATCAGGGGGTCCGTGTGTGTGGATTATTCGAATAGATTATAAAGTTGGCCCCATTATGTTGCCTCATTATGAATAGGGTGATGGATGGATGTACACAAACATTTTTCATATATTATATGGAAATATTCATATGCATTCATCCTTCCCCATATTACGGTGAGGGACAACTTGATGGGACCCACATGAGGCCCTATTGACCACAGGACCCGGGGAGGGGGGGGCTTACAAGTTTAAGTACTTTAATACTTTGGCCTTGTTTGACATCTCTACTTTTTTTCTGACAGACCATTTAAAATAGAGTCATTAAAAAAAGAGCCATAAAAAAAAAGGCTAGAATAAAAAAACGTGTTTGGTAATGAACAAATCTACTTTAAATAGACTGTTTGGTATGCTCTCTATTTGCATATTTTTAAAGGATTTGAGAGGGTAAAAAAAGAAGGGACTGCCAATGTATGTCAAATTTTCACCCCCAAATGTTTTTCAACATGGGGTCTAATGCCACAGTTAAATAAAACCTTTAAGTGCACCCCAAATGTTTTGCAGACATGAGGTTCAATGCCACAGTTAAATAAAACCTATAAAGGCAGTCCTCTCTGTGACCCCACCTTCAAACCACCCTTAAATCAAATTAGATGGTCAGGTGAGGGATGGGTTCGAGTTTGGCTTAAAATTCATCTTTCACTCAAAAGCTGAATTTTAAATTACAGTCAGGCTTTGTCAAATTTTATGCAACCCATGGAGAGGAACCCCATTAGGTGCCATGGCAAAAAAAATAAAAATAAAAATAAAGGAACTAGATCTATGTCAGGAAGAATGGGTTTCAGGTTGGATTTGTGTGGATTTTGCAGAATTTTCCTATGCGAAAACCCTAAATCCAATACCCTAAACAAAACCAAATTGAATCCCCAAGTATCATCTCCTACTGTAAATCTCACCTAATTTTTTAAAAAAAACTTCATCTATCCAAACAGCCACCATCATCATCTTGCCAAATTAGAACCAAACAAAATCCAACCCATCATCTCTCTCCATTTCTAACTCACACAATGGATCTCATCCTCCAGCTAAATATCAAATACGGTACTCATGCAAACGACCTCCCACCCCCTCCAAGTCGAGAGCTACATGAAAACCTCCACCTCCATCACCCACATCAAGCTCTTTTGACACTAACCCCACCATTCTCTCTGCCTTCGCCAACACCAACATCTTTGTCACCGTCACCTTCGCCAACGGCGACATCCCCTCCATCTCTAAGCTCACCGCTGCCCAATCATGGGTCTCCTCCAACATTTCCCCCTTCCTCCCTGCCACCAAGCTCGCCCAAATCGCCGTTGGAAACGAAAGCATCGCCATAGCCGACAAGAACCTCATCACCCACGTTGTCCTGACCATGAAATCCCTCCACTCCACCCTCCGCCTCGCCAGAATCTCCACCGTCGCCGTCACCACCCCATATTCCCTTGGCATCCTCTCCATGTCCGAGCCGCTATCGTTTTGTCCTTCATCTTCTCCCTTCTGGTCTTTCACCAAAATGCGTTTTTTTGTTCCCCTTTCAAAACGAACGGGGATTCCGTCCCCAACGAACTATGCTTTTATGGGAAGGATTTTCGTTGGAAATAAAAGACCGTTTGGGGGCATTTTTGTCTTCAAAAAAGGGTTCCGCCTCTATTTTTTCCCATAGATAATGCCTCTTATTTCCACATGCCCAAATTTGGGCCATTTCATTTTAAGAGACTTTGCCTCTATTTCTCTAGCGTGGGCAGAGACTAGAAGTCACTGTCAAAAACCTCTAATTTCAAAACCTTTACCCGCTTTAGAGAAATAGAGGATTAGAGGCAAAAAATAGACATGCCAAATAGGCGCTTTATATTATAGAAAACAATTGGCACTTTGATCCAACGGTCCAATCCATTCGGGTTCGGATCAGTAAAAACTTGATGGATCTGGTTTTAATTCAAGGGGCCTCGTATGTGTGGATGGTTTCGATGGATCACAAAGTCGGCCCCTCTATGTTGCCCCACTATGTGTCCCTCACCCTATGATGAATGATGGATCAGTGCCACATTTAAATAAAACCTTTAAGTGCACCCCAAATGTTTTGCAGACATGAGGTTCAATGCCACAGTTAAATTAAACCTATAAAGGCAGTCCTCTCTGTGACCCCACCTTCAAACCACCCTTAAATCAAATTAGATGGTCAGGTGAGGGATGGGTTCGAGTTTGGCTTAAAATTCATCTTTCGCTCAAAAGCTGAATTTTAAATTACAGTCAGGCTTTGTCAAATTTTATGCAACCCATGGAGAGGAACCCCATTAGGTGCCATGGCAAAAAAAAATAAAAATAAAAATAAAGGAACTAGATCTATGTCAGGTAGAATGGGTTTCAGGTTGGATTTGTGTGGATTTTGCAGAATTTTCCTATGCCAAAACCCTAAATCCAATACCCTAAACAAAACCAAATTGAATCCCCAAGTATCATCTCCTACTGTAAATCTCACCTAATTTTTTTAAAAAAACTTCATCTATCCAAACAGCCACCACCATCATCTTGCCAAATTAGAACCAAACAAAATCCAACCCATCATCTCTCTCCATTTCTAACTCACACAATGGATCTCATCCTCCAGCTAAATATCAAATACGGTACTCATGCAAACGACCTCCCACCCCCCTCCAAGTCGAGAGCTACATGAAAACCTGCACCTCCATCACCCACATCAAGCTCTTTTGACACTAACCCCACCATTCTCTCTGCCTTCGCCAACACCAACATCTTTGTCACCGTCACCTTCGCCAACGGCGACATCCCCTCCATCTCTAAGCTCCCCGCCGCCCAATCATGGGTCTCCTCCAACATTTCCCCCTTCCTCCCTGCCACCAAGCTCGCCCAAATCGCCGTTGGAAACGAAAGCATCGCCATAGCCGACAAGAACCTCATCACCCACGTTGTCCTGACCATGAAATCCCTCCACTCCACCCTCCGCCTCGCCAGAATCTCCACCGTCGCCGTCACCACCCCATATTCCCTTGGCATCCTCTCCATGTCCGAGCCGCTATCGTTTTGTCCTTCATCTTCTCCCTTCTGGTCTTTCACCAAAATGCGTTTTGTTGTTCCCCTTTCAAAACGAACGGGGCTTCCGTCCCCAACGAACTATGCTTTTATGGGAAGGATTTTCGTTGGAAATAAAAGACCGTTTGGGGGCATTTTTGTCTTCAAAAAAGGGTTCCGCCTCTATTTTTTCCCATAGATAATGCCTCTTATTTCCACATGCCCAAATTTGGGCCATTTCATTTTAAGAGACTTTGCCTCTATTTCTCTAGCGTGGGCAGAGACTAGAAGTCACTGTCAAAAACCTCTAATTTCAAAACCTTTACCCGCTTTAGAGAAATAGAGGATTAGAGGCAAAAAATAGACATGCCAAATAGGCGCTTTATATTATAGAAAACAATTGGCACTTTGATCCAACGGTCCAATCCATTCGGGTTCGGATCAGTAAAAACTTGATGGATCTGGTTTTAATTCAAGGGGCCTCGTATGTGTGGATGGTTTCGATGGATCACAAAGTCGGCCCCTCTATGTTGCCCCACTATGTGTCCCTCACCCTATGATGAATGATGGATCAGTGCCACATTTAAATAAAACCTTTAAGTGCACCCCAAATGTTTTGCAGACATGAGGTTCAATGCCACAGTTAAATTAAACCTATAAAGGCAGTCCTCTCTGTGACCCCACCTTCAAACCACCCTTAAATCAAATTAGATGGTCAGGTGAGGGATGGGTTCGAGTTTGGCTTAAAATTCATCTTTCGCTCAAAAGCTGAATTTTAAATTACAGTCAGGCTTTGTCAAATTTTATGCAACCCATGGAGAGGAACCCCATTAGGTGCCATGGCAAAAAAAAATAAAAATAAAAATAAAGGAACTAGATCTATGTCAGGTAGAATGGGTTTCAGGTTGGATTTGTGTGGATTTTGCAGAATTTTCCTATGCCAAAACCCTAAATCCAATACCCTAAACAAAACCAAATTGAATCCCCAAGTATCATCTCCTACTGTAAATCTCACCTAATTTTTGTAAAAAAACTTCATCTATCCAAACAGCCACCATCATCATCTTGCCAAATTAGAACCAAACAAAATCCAACCCATCATCTCTCTCCATTTCTAACTCACACAATGGATCTCATCCTCCAGCTAAATATCAAATACGGTACTCATGCAAACGACCTCCCACCCCCCTCCAAGTCGAGAGCTACATGAAAACCTCCATCACACACATCAAGCTCTTTTGACACTAACCCCACCATTCTCTCTGCCTTCGCCAACACCAACATCTTTGTCACCGTCACCTTCGCCAACGGCGACATCCCCTCCATCTCTAAGCTCCCCGCCGCCCAATCATGGGTCTCCTCCAACATTTCCCCCTTCCTCCCTGCCACCAAGCTCGCCCAAATCGCCGTTGGAAACGAAAGCATCGCCATAGCCGACAAGAACCTCATCACCCACGTTGTCCTGACCATGAAATCCCTCCACTCCACCCTCCGCCTCGCCAGAATCTCCACCGTCGCCGTCACCACCCCATATTCCCTTGGCATCCTCTCCATGTCCGAGCCGCTATCGTTTTGTCCTTCATCTTCTCCCTTCTGGTCTTTCACCAAAATGCGTTTTGTTGTTCCCCTTTCAAAACGAACGGGGCTTCCGTCCCCAACGAACTATGCTTTTATGGGAAGGATTTTCGTTGGAAATAAAAGACCGTTTGGGGGCATTTTTGTCTTCAAAAAGGGTTCCGCCTCTATTTTTTCCCAAAGATAATGCCTCTTATTTCCACATGCCCAAATTTGGGCCATTTCATTTTAAGAGACTTTGCCTCTATTTCTCTAGAGTGGGCAGAGACTAGAAGTCACTGTCAAAAACCTCTAATTTCAAAACCTCTACCCGCTTTAGAGAAATAGAGGATTAGAGGCAAAAAATAGACATGCCAAACAGGTGCTTTATATTATAGAAAACAATTGGCCCTTTGATCCAACGGTCCAATCCATTCGGGTTTGGATCAGTAAAAACTTGATGGATCTGGTTTTAATTCAAGGGGCCTCGTATGTGTGGATGGTTTCGATGGATCACAAAGTCGGCCCCGTTATGTTGCCCGCCAACACCACCCACCCACCCCCCCCCCCCCCGCACACACACACACACACACACACACACACACTGACACTGAGGCAGAGCTAAGTTCTAAATTTTATATTCACACACACACACACTAACACTGAGGCAGAGCTAAGTTCTAAATTTTATATTTAAGGCTAAGTTCTAAATTTTATATTTAAGGCAACTATTATGATTTCCTGATGTCCCGACTTTGATACAATTTGCAATCTGGATAGTAGATCATGAAAATTCTGATTAGAATATTTTAGGCAGATCAAGATTTCTACCTACTGGTGAATTGAATCTTGAAAGAAAATAATGTGAAAGTCTAATATTGCGGCCCAAACGGAACCAACCCATGATGTTGATCACTATGATCCAAATCATGGTTCACGTGGTGGAACATGGATGTATGTAACCTCTAATCTTCACGAAGCAATTTCAAAAGTAATCCTATTCATTATTTAGATCCATATGATCTACCACAAAGTAATGAAAGGTTATCAACTTGACTTTAGGCTAAAGCTGTCATAGCCCCTCATATATGGTGGACTAGTTCTAGTTGATCCCACTATGTCACATAAACTCTTCTAGCTTTGAGAACCTTAAGGTCATGTTTGGCAACCAAATCTTTGGAGAAAAGATTCTTGGTTTCCCTAAGGTTGTGGTAAATTCATGTTTGACAATCGTAAATTTTCAAGGATTTGGACGAATGGAAACCTTCAATTGTTAGGGTTTTCAAATCCAGCCACCCCTATAAGATTTGAAAATGCTCACTTAAGTGGATTTACACACTGAACCTTATTTTTCTCAACTATATGCATCGAGACACACCAATATCAATATGAAATCATCAACTATACAAGCCCCCAGTAAGAAATCCTTATTCCAATGGTAGTGAAGAATCACTAGATCTATGGATTCCTCACCTGTTACCAAAGATGCTCTAAAACTCAACGAGGCTACTATATATATGGAAAGTCCAACCTAGATATAAATTGAGCTAGTATCGACCCAAGTTGAATAAATTTCCAGCTCCTCTCTTTGTTGGGTTCACCTGGATGTTTGAATAACAAGGGTTAAGGGAGGAAAGGTCTAATTTGTTATATATGGGGGATTGGGGTTGATTGAAAAATCAGTCCAATTAGATTATATTAATCCTCATTCTAAGTGCTCCTATTTATAGCTTTTAACAAGTTATATACAAGTATTCAATCCAGTGCTAAGTAAGGGTGACTTAGTTCCAATTCAATAGAGGCCCTTTTTACTTCATGTATGTATTTGGAATAATCCAACATAATTTGGAGAAGGCTTTAATGGAGATGTACGTATTTGGAATAAGCATCCACTGTGATGCGAGGGGATTAGTAGGAAATGCTAGGGGTCATGGGTGGAGTCTTTCCTGGTTGCTGGTTGCCCTTAAAGGAGAAGAGGTG
The DNA here is from genome assembly GCA_003546025.1 of Camphora micrantha. NCBI lineage: Eukaryota > Viridiplantae > Streptophyta > Magnoliopsida > Laurales > Lauraceae > Camphora > Camphora micrantha. The sequence continues at coordinate 13,440,603 of QPKB01000006.1, read as the reverse complement.
AGGTTGAAGGAAGGCAGGGGTGGGCCTACATATTGGAATAAATTAGTATGCTGTTCACTAACTGTTCGACCTTTTGGTGTTATTTGTTATTAACATGGTATTAGAGTTAAATGTTTGAAATTTGTGGTTGGGTCTATTTAGAACAAATAGGGGAGAGAGGTTGTCGGCAGTGGGTTTATTTCGCTGGATGTCCTTAATTGAAAGATCTATTGAAAATTCACCCTTAATTTAAAAAACTATGTTTTTTTCCATCCTTTTTGAAAACTGCAAAAAATACAGGAACTTTTTTGAAATTTGGAATCTTACTATGTTCTTTTAAATGTCCTAACTTAAAAGAGAGATATCTCAATGAGGAAAGTTCAAGAGAGATGATAAAGTTTGAGATGTTAATCAAACAATTGAGGGGCATTCCTTATAGGGCCTCCCCACTTGTTATCACACACACTTGCTCCCCAATTATATATGCCAACAAGATTTCCAATTAATTCGAGTCAATTCTTTCAAGAATTGCATCATAAAACTCACCTCAAGGAATCTTTACAAGGTGTTTCCCAAGCACATCCAGAGAGAGAATCCATCGATTGTCACACATCATGAAGAAGGATACCTTGATGTTTGATAAGTATCTTCCAGAAAGGGGAGCCAGATTATTTTTTATGTGTGTTTTGACTGTGTGTGTCTCAAGTATCCAAGTATCTCTAGGTGAGAATTGTCACCCAATATACAATGAGATTTCTTCGGAATCTCCAACATTATGAATGATTTCTCTTTCAAAGGTTACCGACTACCCTTCTAAAAATGACAATTTCTAGGCATTGAGGTTGCAAATTTCTTTGATTCATTGATTATATAGTTCAAAATTAGGCGGTGTACAACTATACTTGGATTGTACTGCTATGCGTCCACAGCCACAGGCTCAACTGCTGCAACTAATGAAGTACATATCATTAATGCCCTTGGGATTTCGGGGTTGGGTAAGGCCAACAGCAATTGATATTAATACTCATGGTCACTACGGGCCTGATTATTTGCATCAGAATGCATAGAAAAAATTTTTTGGTAGAAAAAATTAAATTCTTAAATCCTTCACTTGTCACCGCCTTTAGTCATCAAAGAACTAGCTTATTTGATTATGAATTCCTATGCATTGATTGTCTTTAGATTTTGTAGGATCTTACACCCCATTGAGCTAGCACTGTTACTACATATCCCAAAATTAATTGGTGATGGGAAACAGCACAACAATGGTTTTATGGTGAGGGATCGGGCTCGACCACAATTATGATTGTTCAGGAGCGATGGTAGACATTGACTTCAGCAGATTTGATTTACCATGGTGATTGCTAGTATTTATTTTCCATCTCCCCATAATCCATTTTCCATTAAAATGAGAAATTATTTAATTGTCATCTATGGTTCTTCAACTTTAATCAAATTTAGCCACTTTAAGCATTTCTTAGAACTCATAGGACTTCAATTTAATGTGAAATAGAATCCACACAAGGGCCAGTATTCTTCACTTGAAAAATGGCTAGACCATCTTGAATGAGGAGGGTGAGGATGGCCTTTTGGGCTTTACCAAAATACTGTGTGTGAAGATAAAGAACAAAAAGAAAATGAAAAGCAGAACAGAACTCAGATATCACTTTCAAAGAAACTTCGATTTGATCCTTTTTTTAGTGTAGTTTTTTTTAGTCCTCTACTGTTTTCCCAAGAGACTATAAATTGGTCACAGACACAAGGCCAGGTTCATCACCTGTAAGACTCTACCCGTCCTTCCTTTTAACTACCCAATCTCCAGAACCCATCTCTAGAATCCTCTTCTTCCTTTCAAAACTCCTCTGTTTTTCCCTTTTTTTTTTTTTCTGTACATATAGCTCTGTCCTGAAAACCAAGCATGGTGGTATTGTCCAAACCAGCATTAGACCATATTCCTTTCATAACAGACCACAAGCCCACTCACTTCCCAGGCATTCCTACCATAGATCTCTTTAACCCGGACTCCAAAACACTACTTGTCAAGGCCTGTGAGGAGTTTGGGTTCTTCAAGGTGATCAACCATGGAATTCCAGTGGAATTGATGGACAGTTTGGAGGCAGAAGCAGTGAAGTTCTTCTCTTTGCCTCAGCCTGAGAAAGAGCAAGCAGGCCCTGCTAATCCATTTGGGTATGGAAATAAGAGAATTGGCAACAATGGAGATATGGGCTGGATTGAATATATACTGATGCAAAGCAATGCCAAATCCATTTCTGAGACTTCTTGGGTCATTTCTAGAGATAACCCAGAATGCTTTTGGTAAGAAGAACCACACCTATCCAACTTCTCTTGCAGTTCAAGCATAAATGCAATTTACTTAAATAGATATCTAGCCTATCTATTCACGTAATGTACAATCCTGTAAACATAAGTCCTCAGTTCCAGTGCCTAGTACTAGTTGGAACAGTTGATTTTCAATACCTTCAGCTATTTCCAAATTCAATCCAGAAATCTTTTCATATCTAAGAAAGAAGAAATCTAAATAAATATAAGGATTCAATAACTTTCTTTCAGATAACAGAGTGTTGTAGTATGTTTTGATTTCTGAAACTTTAATTGTTAATTTTTGATGGTCTTGTTGTAGCTCTGCTGTGACTGATTACCTTTCAGCAGTGAAGAAGTTGGCTTGTGAAGTTCTTGAAATGTTAGCTGAAGGACTGAAGATTCAACCAAGGGATGTTCTCAGTAAGATTCTAATGGATGAAGAGAGTGATTCTATTTTCAGGATCAACCACTATCCTCCATGCCCAGATCTTCAAGCTCTGCATTGCAATCTCACTGGATTTGGAGAGCACACAGACCCACAAATTATATCTGTTCTGAGATCAAACAACACATCGGGACTTCAAATATCTCTCAGAGATGGGAGCTGGGTTTCAGCCCCATCTGACAAGAGCTCCTTCTTCATCAGCGTCGGCGATTGCTTGCAGGTAAATTTCAGCCAAATATGAAAATTTATCATTTAGGTGCAAATCTGGCTCGAGTTACTAGGATGCATGACAATCTCTAATTCAGCCTCCTACGTCATATTAACTCCTTGATCTTTGGCCCTCAAAATTTGATGGCTTTATAAGGCATCATTTCTATGAAATCTCAGTCGACTGTGAGCAAACAGCCGGAGAGGGGCTACTCAATCCCGTGATGATCATTCAATCAGGTGGGCCACACAGTCGCGGTACACCCAAGGATCAATTTGTCCCACCCACATGCATGCCAAATATATAACATAGAAAGAGGTAAGAAGATCTGTACATTGATTTTGGATGTCCCAAAAATCAGTATATTCAGATTTAAATATGAGTTTTGGGGCCAGTCAAAAGTAAAAACCTACCCATAAATGGGTGTTTCAACCCAACGCAAGTAAATTAGGGTCTATGACAATTCATAGTGGTTGGCAAGAGTGAAGATGTTAGATTGATTATAGTTGGTCGATATGCTCACAACAAACTGATTCTCATTGAATTTTGCTAGGACGGTTGTAATAAAAGGAAAAAAAAAAAACAAGTGTGTAATATCAGTTCTTCTAATAAAAATATCTGTAATAAAATTATCATTATCTTGTGTGTATCTAATATTTATATAGGACTTCAAAGCTTGCAATTTTTTGTTTCTTAGTTTAGTTTTTTTTAAACTGCCATTAGATTTGAACTCACAGCATGCATTTTAGATGCAATCTCCAGATTAGTAGTTAGGCCTCTCATCCTTTATCTTCCCTTCTTGAAATGACAATTATAAAAAGAACCATTGATTGTTTTATTTACATCCTTTGATGAAAGCAAAAACACGAAGCTCCTCCCATGGCTAGTAATGGCCTAGAGAGACTAAATTGAAATATTTCGTCTTTCATTCAATTGAGTCATGCTGAGAGAGAGAGAGAGAGAGAGAGAGAGAGAGAGAGAGTGAGTCAATTCCAACATTGTTCAGAGTATTTTGGATGTTTCAATCCAACAACGAATATCATTTTGATCAATGTATTTTTTAAAACTTTAACTAACTAAGGTATTGTTTGGAAATGAGGTAAAATGAGGGGAAGGAAAAAAAAAAGAGAAGGAAAAATGGAGGGAGTGTTGAATTTGAGGGTGTTTGGGAAGGGGGGAGGAAAAGTGGGGGAGAAGAATTTGGAGGTAAAATTTTTGAAATTTTCCATCAAAATTTTCCCTTCAAAACTAGAGGGACAATACGATGGAAAGAAGGGATTTTAGGATCAAATTATTGAACTGCCTTTTTGTCTCTCCTCTCCTCCATCATTTCCAAACAAAAGGAGGTAAAATTAATTTTTCCTCCCCTCCCCTCCCCTTCATTTTCCTTTCCTCTTAAATTTTTCCTTCCCTCCCCCTCCCCCCTTCCCAAACATAGTGTAAGAGACGTGAACACACATCCTGATTTTCCTTGATAACATTCTATAGCAAATAGCATTGGATTAGGTCATACAAAACTGAAGATATTATTTTTATTTTTACTGCAGGTACTTACAAATGGGAGGTTTAAGAGTGTGAAACACAGGGTCATAGCCAACAGCATGAAATCAAGGGTCTCTATGATCTACTTCGGGGCCCCATCTCTGAGAGAAAAGATAGCACCACTGTCCCTACTCACAGGAGAAGGACCAGGGAAGGAAAGCCAGTACAGAGAATTCAAATGGAGTGAATACAAGATATCTGCATATAAATCACGTCTGGCAGATAACAGGCTGAGGTTCTTTGAGAAATAGACCCCCTTATTAATGGGACCTGTTGTACAAATTCCTTCTTTTGGGGTGTGGGTTTGGTCATAACAGGTTGTTCAAGCTGACCCAATTGACAAGAGATGGATATCGACGTTCCTTTCTCATGTAAAAGCATCTTTTCATGTGTAAATGTCGGTGTTGTTGTAAACCGTACAATGGAATTGAAAGTTTGTTAGGTTTTAATGAGTTGTATACGCGTATGATGGATGGACAGGAGAGGCATTTAAAACAGAGTTCCTCGAGTGGGGCCTTCCCTTTGAAAAAGCAAGCCCACACCACGGACCACATGAGTTGGGTCTTTTTTATTTTGGCCTGTGGGCCAGGACTTGGTAACATTCAAAGAAGTAACTGTTGAGGGCTCATTTCAGGTTTTGACAACATTTACTTTGTCCTGTCCTTGACTTGATCCTGCTGGTATTGGATGGGAAGTGGAGTTGCAGTTGTGTAGCTTAAAGATTCTATTTTATTCAAATTTCCAATACCATCCGAGCCGCGCTCTCTAGCATGGTTCAATCAATTTCAAAATTCTCTGTATCGAAGAAAATTAACTTGTTCTTAAAATGATGAGAAGTGGATGTTTCTCTATTGGTGTGCTACACAAAAGATCTTTAATCTTCGAAAAACTCACTTAAAAAGTCACTCAACCAAGTCATTCAATCAAATATAGCCAGTACTTGGTCAGACTCACTCGACTAATTCAACTCAGTGACTTGCCAAGCTGAATTTCCTGTGAGTTTTTGTGATTCAAGAAAAGTTTTTAAGCTGTGGAGATCATGGTTTAAAATAGTTATTACAAATTGCTTTCACCTAGGGACGACAAGTTCGTTATGGATTTGTCTCAATTTGGGTTGAAGCCACAACCCTTGATCGAAAGTATATAAAGTAGTTATAAATGGGATGGGTCGAGCTGACCCTTCTCGAACCCAATTTAATCAAATTCTATATTCATAGCCACCCTAAACATGAGAAAATCATTATCAAACCACCACTAATAGGAGCAGGTTGAGGCGGCCCACTTTCTAACCCAAATCAATCCCATCCCAAACATCTATTAGATAATATGCTTTTATCGGCTCTAGTTTTCTTCCTTGTAATAATGTAATTTTGAATCTTGACTTTTATCATTTTATGATGATCAATTCAATCTCTGATGAAAAAATGTAGATTATGGTTATATTTCAAGGACTCTTCAACATTAGTATGGTGCTCTCTCTCTCTTACACATTAGTAAGATATTTTTTTTTTTGAAGGAGGTGACGTAATCACGGCCCGAACCCGGGGAAGGCAGGAAGTGACACTCTTTACCACCTGGATAAGAAGCAAGTCGGGGAAAAATGAATATTTGATTCCTTCCAAGGCAGTGCCATTCAATGGAAAAAGGCAATCTGTGGAATGTCAAATCATTTAGTCCCACAAACTGTAAGTCGGGAAAATGAATGGTTCCTATTTTCCCTACTGATAATCTGGTGGCCCACCCGATCAACCAACCGAAAAGGGAAACCACTAAGCTGAACTACCAAACAATTTATACCTGCAACTGGAAACTGTAAATCTCTCAATTGGAGAATCATAACTAGTATTAGCATGATTTGTATCTGTTATATACATAAGTAGAAAAATCCAAACATCTCATAGATGGATATAGGGGTAGGAATTTGTCGTGCGAACCACACTCCTTCATACAGGAGTTATTCATTTATGCATTGATAAGACAATCCATAATTTCTTGAAGCTCAATTTCTCCTTTGGATGAACTATGTAGCCAAGAGAAGCTATAAACCTTACCCTACCCATGTGTAAATATTTCATAGCAGCCTCATTATATCATGCTTCTCTCTTGGTATTCCAAATAAACTGAAAGATCGAGCTACAAATATAGTTATTAAATTGTAAGTACCGACACCACATACAAAAAAAAAAAAAAAAAAAAAAAAAAAAAAAAGAAAAATATAAAATAGAATTCTTCCTAGAGCAGCTGCTAATACAAATAACAAAAATTCTATTATAGCCATTTCTGTTATAAGAAAAATTGCAGGTCCTCTTGTGGGGCCTATTCTGATTTTCTCAATCGCAAAATTCAATGGGATAGGAAGTTCTTAACATGAATTAAGAATGTGTAAAATATTGACAAGATGCGATGATCCTCATGACCATCTATTCAATCTCTTTAAGTTTAAAGGGTTTACAAGTGTCTCAATGATCATGCTAATTTGACCCTTAAATAGACGATTATAGTTAGGTTGGAAAACTTGTGACTTGGACTTGACTCATCAAATGCAAAAAATCTTACTCGCATATAGTTAACACAGAGACTCGGGAGAGTCATGTTTTTTTTAATAATTTTAAAAATATTTAAAAATAATTCATTACTTATAAGATATAAATGTGCATTTATTTACATATATTCATGATAGTCAATGCAAATTAATAAATTTATATATGAATGACAAGTAGTTTTATAAGGAAAATAAAAGAAAGAATATTGCATATCAAATAACTTATTATTCCAAATATCCAAAGTAAAAGGTCAAATATTAGTTTCAAATTACATCTTAGTTATCCTTTTTAAATTGCGATTCCAAATTCCATTCATAATTACTTATAAATTAATTTTAATTATTTAAAATTAGATTCACTTATCAAATGGTTCAGAATACAAACAATTTAATAAACCGAGATGACTCAGCCGAGTCTCTTCTATTTTCAACTCGATTTTTTGTCAAAATTTGATCACTCGGGAGAATTTCCCAACCATGGATGGATAATAATAACCAAGCATATCTAAGCTAGCTATTATCTTTCAATTTTTTCAGTCAAAGTCGTTATTGCAGTATAGCAAAGTGAGAGTATATATACCTATTCACCAGACTTCTTTATTCCAATGGAGGGGAAGTGACATGGATTCATGAGGTTGGGCCAGCTGTACCCTTCAACAAATCTGCTGGTACTGATCTGCTAGCACTGCCTGGGACCTCATCTAGTCCAGTGGCATTTACTATCAAGGGCTCTGCAATAACCTCCTATGGTCAGGGTTATCACTTCCAATCCACATGGTTTTTTAGAGTAGTTAATGCCTTTTCAGTGCACTGTTGGCTAAAGTGACTGATCCTTTGGGTGGAATGACTGTTGAGTGCAATGGATTGGAGTCTGGGTCAGGTCAGGTTAATCACTGCAGGGAAATAGTTTAGACAAGTCATTAGACCAACTTTTTGACCAATTGGGTAAAAAAACGTAAGTCTAACCCAACGTAAAAATTAAAAGGGTCAACTCAAACTCTTAAATAACATGCTTGTTAGGATGGCTTAGCTGGTTGTAGTGCATGTAGGCAGGTTTGGGTTTGGTTGATAGCAAAAAGTAAAAAAGGAAAATACCGACCTTGAATTACCTGGTTGGTTTGGACCAGGTCGCTAATTGCTAGCCATAGGCCCATAGTAGAGAGAAACTAAATATATAACAGAGAACTGTTGGTCCTATTGACAAAGGTCCAAGAAATCATTCCATGGGCCCATTTGTTTGCTTAGAATACTTTTAGGGATTGCGTACATTGAAATTCTTTGTCAAATGAGATCACTAAGGATTATTAAAGAGCTTGAGGGCTCTATCTAGGAAAAGAAGAGATGGGAAAGAAGATGAGACTTTACTTTCTTAAGATTGAATTACAAGGGTGCAGACTGGGTATTCATTTCCTATAATCTTCTCTTGACTCAGTTTCTGCTAAGGGGAGGTTTTGCGATGGCCTGTTTTTTTATATTTACCATTAATTACTCATTTTAAACCACTGATAAAAATATAAGGTACTAAAATTCTTAGGAATTCAATTAGATAAACAAGCAGGCCCCACCAAAAAAGTTTGCTTTTCTCCCACATGTAAGAAATGGTGGTGGTTCAAGGCAAAGATCCAGCGCTATCATATAGTACAATAGTACTTGCTTGCATATCCGGAGACTGGAGTACGATTGTTAAATCTCCATGTGTATCAAGACAATTCACAAGGTAGACTCAATGACCACCATGCATGTGACAGCTTCCGTAGATGGCATATGGTAAAATGTCATGTGTAACCTTCTTTTACTAATAACCCGTTGGAAGAAAATAATGATTATAAAATGATGCCATGGGCCCAAACCACCCCAACCCCACAACCCAACAATGTAATTGTGAGAGCCAATTCTACCCCAATAATATCCACTACCATTCCCTTCCTCTGTGAATTTGGCAAAAGGCCCAATTTAACACTCATCGGGGCTAAATTCACTATTGATATATTCTTCTAGTGCCAAGCTAGGGGGCTAGGGGGCTGGGAGAGTCCCAATCCATGTGAGATTGCATTAAAGAACTCCATCCCTAGAGATAATATGGATTCCCGTGGACTCGGGTAGGGATACTAAAGGTTTGATCCTTGATACTAAGACCGTGTTTCTTTAGTAGAATTCAAGGAATTCACGCTTGTAGAATTTATAAATCCTTCAAAAGCTATCTCCTAGGATAAAGTTCCATAATCCTCTTTTTGGGTGGAGGATTTGCAAATGCACCAAGGAGTAGTGAGGTAACTACATAGGGTCAAGGAGGGGCAATTGCATCCCTTCCCCCACCACCTTCTTTGAATGCTTTAAGACAGGAGAAGAAATTTTAGAGAGTCTTAAGATAGGTTTATATTCATAGTGAGTTTTCAGAGAGTCAGGAACTCGATTTACTCTTCAAATTGACGTAGACTAGTAGCTCTTTTGAGCTAAGCTATATTTCCTGTGCCATAGTTGAAGTATTTGCTTCCGGGATGACATATTCCATTTAGGAAAGCTTATCCTAAAAATAGAAAAAATAAAGTTTACAAAGTCTTGAGGTGTGAGTGTGATCCACCCATATTAGCTTCCACAGCATGTAATACTATTCAGATTCTTTTTCTACTACATACAGTGTATGCTGATATTCATAGGAAAAAATAAATAAATAAATAAAACACATACAGCAGAGAACAAAGCCTAATATTTTTCATTGAAAATAGAGATCAAAAGAAACTCTTTAAAATGTCTTTTATCTTCAAATGTTATTTTAATTTCACCTGTTAATTAAGGAGTCCATTTACTTTGTGTCCATTAATCACTATAGTCCATTAAGGAAATTACTGTTTGTACTAGGAGCCATCATTTGGTCATATGATGTTTTGGTATCATAAGATAATGAAACAAGAGATTTTGCCATCATCTAAGTAATCTGATGTTTCTTCCAACCACTAAATTCATGTAACTGCATTGATGGACCCATAAACTCTGCTAGAAGGTGAAGCTGGGGAGGAGGATCTTTTTCCTTATTTTGGAACTAAATGTTTCCATTGAGTCTAAATTCCTGAACCTCCTCCCTCTTTCTGCTGGTAAAAGTAGCTAACAAGCTCAAAAAAGATTATGGCAATAACCCATTTGATTGAAAGTTCTCCAATTAAGGACAACAATGTAAATAGAAAATCACAGAAATCACAGGTATGGGTTTTGAGAGAGGAATATCAAACAAACAAACTAGAGACTGATCTTCTTGTGTGAAAGACAGAGATTGCTCATAGACAAACTTAAAACAGAGGAATTATATGGCCATAGCAGCCTCTGGGCATATAAACAATGGAACAATTGAAAAAATATTTGCAAAGTGCCAACCAGATGCAGAAAATGACAATTGTCAGTGAGTTATAATAGTTACATCACTAAGTTCTGTTACAAAGTTCCGTGTCTTCCAAATTTGGAGCAACAATTTCTAGGTCCTGAAAGCTTGAAAGGTGCGAACATTTCACTTTGATTGATTGCAAACTTAAGGGAGAAAAAAGAATGTTAATATGCATAGTACTTTAAACATAGCTGCCAACCCCAACGTAGTTGGGAGTTGGGACAAGGTTTTGATGACGAATTATGAGTACTTTAAACATAGCTGATAATTCCAACTCATATTTCGCGTACCTATAAATATATCTACAACCATTAAGGGAAGATATACTTATCATCAATATCTACCAATTCTATATAAACCATGTGATAGGTTGAGGCCATGGGGACAGTAACTTAACTACAGCCTCATATTATAAACATGTAATTCATCTAACACCATAATCACCAAAGTAATAAATGATAAGAAAATAGAAAGAAAATACCTTATCAACTGAAACTACTGACTAATAAAAAATTGCTGAGGCATGCTGGCTTTTGGCAGTTATATTGATAAAATACCTGACAAGCTAGATAACAAACTCTATTTCTTCCTTAAGCTTTCTCAATGATTTTCCCAGCTGCCTTTTATTTTTAAGTATATGATTCTGTGGGCAATATCTATAGATTTAATATACATAGAACTCATTTAGATAGATATAAAAATATAGTTTTATGATGTCTATGATGTTTAGTAGTTGGATCGGATTTCAACAGATTTTGAGATTCATGTTTAGATTGTTGTAACATGTACTTGTTAGGGTTTCTAGGTTCTAAAACTTTCAGAATGGAGCCTCCAAGCAAGGAATGGATGACACCTAGGCTTTCTAAAGAGTACCTGGAAGGAGTAAAACTATTTTTTCAATATGTAAGGGCTAATATACATAAATTAGGGGGTGATGATTGGTATTGTTGTCTATGTGTCAAATGCTGAAATTTTCGAGGGAATAAGACACTAAGAGAAATTCATACGCATTTAATATCTGATGGAATTGATACATTTTCATTTTTCTCCTTTCTTGTAAAAAGAAACTTGTTAGGCTCAGTTGGCCTCCGACCATGGTTTGCACCCGAAGGTTGTAAGTTCGAAACTGCACTACTACACTGAGGCTACAGGGGAGCTCGGCTTCCCTTTGGACCCGGAAGGATTAGTCCAGGAAAATAACCCTCCGAAAAAAAAAAAACAACTTGTGAGGCTCAAGGAAAATATCAGTGAAGTATGTGGACTTATGGATGGTACATAATACATATATAATGTATATATGATTGTGAGCTTTTGGGGTTCTATTTCCTGTAGAAGTTTATGTCAAAGTTCTTTATATGGTCAACTTATTATGGGGAATTATTACCCTCTGCCCTTGACTGTTATGACAGGGACCATTCTTCACTGACCAGACTATTTATCTGAAATTACTAATGGAGGAGGATGGTTATACCCTGAAAGTTCTTTTGGTCTTCTGGTGGATCGATGTTTATTCTTGTGAAAACTGATTAGTATTGATATTCTCACAGGAGTTTAGGTCATCCCCATGACTATTGGGTTCATCGTTAATGGTCTCGACTCTGGATCACCCAACTGGGACTGAACATGCACAAACTGCATATGTAAACTGGTCTTCAACATATACATGTGGCCCACTAGATGAATAATTAATTTGACTTAACCCCACTTTGTTAGACATGAGTGGTCCTCATGACGACATGTGCAACACTGTTGGGACCCATGGTTTGAGCCAATTAATTTAAATTACTTTCCCTTTTTTAGTAAGCCCAATCAAATAGGACTCTTGTTGGCTGATTTAAGGGAATTAAGGAAACTTACCTTTATTAGATTTCTTTGATGGGAAGAAATCTCTCTAGGGCTTATCAATATATATGGTTTTTCGGTCCTCTCTTAACCTACGAGGTCTGAAAAGTACCCATGGGAGATAGGAGAAAACTCTATTTGAGAAAAGAGATCTGCTCATCACCAAGATCATGGCACGATGTACGCTTTTATATTTTGAGATCATATATTATTTAATACCTAAATTTAGATCCATAGGTTTGATATTTTATTACAAACCATATCAGATATTACAATTGGTATTAGAGCACGGTTATCATCTATGCATTCAACTTAGTTGGCAATAATCAATTTTTATTGGCCATAATCTCAGTCCATATTTTTTTTTCTTTACGCACAGATCCATTGATCTGATGTATTGCGATCATATTTTCAAGAGCATCTCTCTGGTTTTTTTTTTTTAACCCCACTGATGTTTGATGAAGACCATATATCTGAAAGTAGACCCAGGGGCAACTCCATTAATGCAAGTCCCACACGGAGTGAACCCCGTTTGGCTACCATCGTGCGTTTACCATCTGGGAGGCGTGAGTTGGGTTGAGAAGGAAATAACAATTTGAGAAATAGGCGATGGTGGGGCCCACTGGACGATCTGATCCCAGTTCTCGTCCATTCATCGGGTCGGATATGGAGGGGTGACGTTAGGGTTGTGGACTCATGTGAGGTGGGCCCCGTTTGGTCCACCATCTAGCAACCCAAAGGAGGGCTGACGGCCTTGAGAAAGAAAAGGGTTTTTTCATCTTTTTTTGGGATTGTGGGGCCAGGTGGGCCATCAATTGTCGATCAAGTCCCTACATCTTGAAGAGGGGGCTTGGGCGACCTTGTTAGTGGGATTTGATCTTGGATCTTGATCAGTGGAGCCCACGATATATCCCAGGCGAGAAACTCTTGCTTCTGGCAACGTTCTGTATAGAATGTGTACTGATGTGGAAGAAGAGGAGGAGGGATTAAATTGAGTTTGGTTAATTATTTACTTGTCTCGTGAGTTTCTAGAGTTTAGAATATGGACCTTAGCCTTTAATGAACCCAAATTTGAGATCATTTCTTGGATTTCAGACTTTATGAAATTATAAATAAGGGTTGTACAAATGCGATTATTAAGTTTGTTTGCTGTAATTTTACTATGCTTTTACTATTACAATTTTTTTTTTGTGGGTTTGATTATTTATTGCCTAAATTGGTCTCATTATGTCACTTTTTATTTAGTTTTTTTGCATAGGGCCCACCATTTGATTTATATACATGTAATTTTTTTTTCGTGGATGTTTGATAACCACAATATGATATAAATTAAGCGTAGCCTATTTTTTAGAGGCACTACTAATGACATTATAACCAACTTAGATTAGACCCCTTTATGTCATTTTATGAATGCTATTAATTCAATTGAGACCCATAGTTTTAAATAGTGTGGTAGTCACCAAAGTGGCCCCAATTATGAAAAACTTATAGGTATCAATTGAAATTTAAGACCCTTAACACTATTTCTTGTGTAAGGATACTAGCATTAGACTTGCGATCCTAAATTATGAAAGTGAGAATCGGCCCAAAGGTACGATCGCCACTCAAATAATTATAAGACCAGAATAAGGTAATTTGATATATATACCTAATTGGTTTTGTTTCCTATACCCAAAGGTATAAAACCTAGTGAATTGCGGTCGTACTATCTCATTAGCCCTATGGATGGATATGATTCCTCCACAAGAGATCCTATTGCATGTTTTAGTTTTTCCCAAAGGAGGAACTACGATGATGAATTGGATCACCAACCAGATATGCTTCATTTATGCACCGAATCATTCTTGATTAATCTTTTAGAGTGAACTCAAAGAATTAAAGTAATTGGGCATTTTTTCCCTTTATATTCCAGCATTGACTCCCGCGTTGCCTTGAATGGACTTCTCTCGAGCATACCAGTGTTGAATGGCTCGAATTTTACATATTGGAAAGATGAACTTTTATTAACCTTGGGCTGCTTAAACTTGGACACTTGTTACACCCCGACCCGAACTAATCGTTATTAAAACTAATTACGTGAGATTAATGCTAATTAAGCATGAATAATTGGACTAATGAAGGTTAATGACGAAAGAGAGACAAACTAGTCTCAAATGATGCATTAAGCATAATGAAATGAAATTGAATTGGTTAAAATGAGTTTAGACTCAAACAAGATAGGTTAAGGACTTTTTCGTAAATACGGGTTTTTACGTATTTTGTCAAATACGGAAATCCTTGATACCAACTTGTGTATCTCGAAGAGTACGTCAACTTTCATAGTAAGCACGATTCCATTTAACCTCAAATGGCCAAGTGAGGCCTCATTTGACTCAAAATGAAAATAGATTAAATGAGAAGGGGTTTTAGTGTGAAGAATGTTATATTAGAATGAAATGATGGAAGGAGAGCCATTCTTCATTCACTTTAAGAGAAAACCCTAGAGCCATTTTCTCCTTTTCTCTTCCATTTCCTTCATTGAGAGTAAGATTGAGGAGTGATTGAAGTGGTCTTTGAAGAGAGAAGTTTCATCACCATCATCTTCCCCAAGCCATTTCCCCCATTGAGGAAGTATAGAGCTTGAGAAAGACCTCAAGATCTCTTTGCTTGGAGCCACAAGTAAGTAATGGATCTTTCTTGTGATTTCCAAGTTCTATTGATTGTTTTGTAGTGATTTCTAGCATAAATGACTCATGGGAGTTCATTTGTATGTTTTAATGGATTAAGGTTTGAAATTGGGGATTTTAGTCTCAAGCCAAGTTAAGTAAAAGAGAGCTTTGAGTTCGTTGACTTCAAGAGAGGCAAGTATAAGACTCTTGTGATTAATGTTAACCATTATAGTTGTTCATAGTGTTTCCATGGATTTTATGTAATTTACATTGAGTTTTGAGAGTTATTATAGGTTTAATGATATGTTTAATGGATGATTAGAAGTGTTGTTGTGATTGAATGATGAATGGATGTGGTATGAGGAGGGAATAGGAGGTTTCAATTATCTTATGCAGGTTTTGGAAGTTAATGGAGAAAGAAAGTAGAAGAAGAGAGTGTATCAGAATTTCGGGTGAAATTCTGAAGGGTTCGCTCGAGCGAACAGTATGTCTGCTCGAGCGAACGAGGTTCTGCTTGGACTGACAGGAATTTTGAAGAGTTCGCTCGAGCGAACATTAAGTATGCTCGAGCGAACATGGTTCTGTATTGGTCCGCTCGAGCGAACAGTGATTCCGCTTGAGCGAACAACGTTCTATCTTGATCCGCTCGAGCGAACAGTAATTCGCTTGAGCGAACCTGATATTGGCCCAACGATGTCAGTTAGTGAAAATTTTGGCCAATGGATTTTGGATTTTGGATTTTTACGAGAATTTGGAGTACGTCTCGTAAGTATAAATGCTTCCCCGATTAGTATTAAGACTAATTATGAATTAAATTGAATTATTGGGGACTAGTGATGTTTTAAGAAGGGTTCCTTGAATGAACCATAACCGATAATGGCCTAAGCTCCATGGGTGATAATTACGGGGACTAATAATACACATATTAAATGTATAAATGTGATGTCCATCAAGAATAATACGTGCATTTGGAAACCAACGGTTACACCCGAATGGTTGATTAGGATTGAGATAAGATTGAGTAAAACCATAGGTGGTTAATAATACTCTCATTGTATCATTGTGATCCAATCTAATGATATTTGTATTATGATTATTCCCTTTCTTTGTTATGAAAGGAATTACTAAATTGAATTGAATCCATAAAAAGGATTTCTTACTGAAGGTTATTGACCCTTGAACCCTTGAGTCTGGCACTACCTAGCTATTGTATTAGAGCTTTAAATGAGTTCAATGAATTAATAAATGACTAATCTTGCTGCAGCAGATGGAAATTGGGGTGTTCCGGAACTCCATGGTGATGCTAGTTGTCCCTGCCCCGGATACTGGTAAATCTCACCAAATTCCGATCGTATCTTCGGATATTGATTGATGCCTTCCATTGGAAGGTGAATCCTCCCTTTGAGGGGAGATGGTAAATAAAATGAATCCTTCCTTTGAGGGAAGATGGTAATGAAATGAAATACAATGCAATGAATGCTATGGTAGTGGCCATTTTGTACATGTTTACTAGTTCACATTGTGTCTTCTATTGTCATTGTAGAAATTGTCTAGATTCTCTAGAATTGAAATTGTTATTAATGCAATATGAATGTGTTAATATACTATTACAATAATTGTTTATATATTGTTGAACCATCGTGTTCATTAGTATTATTGATGGCATTACATGCCTGATTGCCCTTGCCGGTCCAGCAGCGCCCCCGGCGGCAGCGGAGGGGACCACTCCGGTTCCTCCAGGAGGACTGATTGAGTGGAATAGGCGGGATACCATCTGAAATAGGTATCCGAATGCGAAATGCGATTAGAACATTTTGATAAATGTTTTGGGAAAATGTTATAGATTCATTTTGGACTGTAATTAATTTGTTATCTGCATAGTATTTTTGGATATGCAGGTTAATCAATGTATATCGAAAATGATACATGTATAAGAACTTTATTTTTGTATACATCTAAATTGTAAATTGATATTGTCAAATATGAATGTTTCTGCAAAAGTTTGGTATTTGACAGGTATATTGAGAATGATATCCCTTGTGGATTCCATTTTAACTTCGGTTAATTCGGGGTTTACGGGAGTAAGTATGATGATCACAGCTCGGGGTTAACGGATCTCGGGCCCGGGTCGTGACAACACTGCAATTATGAAACCTAAACCCATTGATCTTACTGAAAATAGCTCTCAAGCTGCGAGAGCATCTTATGAAAAATGGATCAAGGCCAACCGTCTAAGTCTCATGATGATCAAAAGATTCATAGCTAAAAATATCCATGGTTCTATCCCGGATAATGAAAATGCAAAGGCCTATCTTGAATATGTGGAGCAGCAATTCCAAGCATCTGATAAGGCTTTGGCAGCTACTTTGATTGCCAAATTATCTTCAATGAAATATGATGGATCTGGCGGTATGAGGGAACATATCAGGGAGATGAGGGATATAGCGGCCCAACTCTACTCTCTAGAAATGACAATTTATGAGAATTATATAGTCCAACTTATTTTGAACTCCTCGCCCCCTCAATTTGGACCTTTCAAATTTTCATATAATACTCATAACGAGAAATGGACTACGAATGAGTTGGTCTCAATGTGCGTCCAAGAAGAGGGCAGACTTAGCCAGGAAGGGCAGTTACACAAAGTAAATATGATCTCTAACACCCCTTCAAACAAGAAACCATATCCCAAGGGTAAGAAAGGTTTGAAAAAGAAAGGCAAGAAACCTATTTCGATTGATCAAGTCGGGAAGAAAGGTAGTGAACCAAGGTGCTTCTTCTGCCGCAAAAAGGGACATCTGAAAAAAAAATTGCTTGAAGAGATAGAAATGGTTTGAATCTTGAGGTATAAATAACTCTTTTGTTTGTTATTAAACAAATCTTTTAGATATTCCTTTAATTACTTGGTGGATTGATTCTGGTGCCACTGTTCATGTGGCAAATTCCATTTAGGGCTTTCACTCAAGCTGAAGTCCAAACAATGATTAAAGAAACATTTTTATGGGAAACCGGCTGGAGGCTGAAGTGAAAGCGGTGGGGACTTGTAGATTGATTCTTGATTCTGGATTCCAGTTGGACCTTAATACCACTTTTTATGATCCGACGATTATTAGAAATTTAATTTCTTTATCTAGACTTGATTTAGAAGGTTATACCTTCTCTTTTGGACACAGTACTTTGTGTATTTATAATAATCAAGTTTTAATTGGTGGTGTATTTTATGTGATGGTCTTTATAAATTGAATCAGGATCCATATTTTGCTAGTTCCTTACTTACCTTGCATGAGAATAATATTATGAATGTTGGTGTTAAGAGATGAATATTGAATGAGAATTCCTCGATTTTATTACATAAAGGGCTAGGACATAGCTCTCAAGAGAGATTAAAAGGATTAGAAAATGATGGGGTATTACGAGCCCTAGATTTTACTGATTTTTGTGCCTGTATAGATTGCATAAAAGGCAAGCAGACTAAAGATGTTAATAAACATAAGGCTATAAGACGTTTAGAACCACTTGAATTGATCCACATAGATATTTGTGGTATTTTCCTACGCCATATTATAGTGGTCAAAAATACTTTATCACGTTTATTGATGATTTTACTATATATGAATATGTCTACCTGTTATATGAAAAATCAAAATATTTGAAAGCCTTTGAAATCTATAAGGTTGAAGTTGAAAAACAGTTAGACAAAAAAAATAAAGGTTGTGAGATCGGATAGGGGTGGAGAGTATTATGGGAGGTATGATGAATTGGGTCAAAATCTTGGCCATTTGCTAAATTCCTGAAAAGTCATGGCATTCGTGCTGAATATACATTACCTGGCTTCCCGCATCAAAATGGTGTGGCTGAAAGACGTAATAGAACGCTTATGGAAATGGTACAGAGTATGTTAAGTAATTTTAAATTACCTGACTCTATGTGGGGAGAAGCCCTAAAAACAGCTGCATATATCCTAAACCATGTACCCACTTAGGAAGTTCCTAAAACTCCTTACGAATTATGGATAGGTAAGAAGCCAAGTTTAGGACATCTGTATATTTGGGGTTGTCCAGCGGAAGCTAGAATTTATAAGTCACAAGAGAGGAAATTGGACCCTAGGGCTCCCAGTGGGTATTTTATTGGATATCCTAACAGGTCCAAAGGTTTTAGACTTTATTGTCCTATGCATACTACTAAAATTGTTGAAACTGGAAATGCCAGATTCATAGAAAATGATGACATTAGTGGGAGCAATGCATCACGAAATGTGGTATTTGAAGAACATTTGATACCTATTCAAGTACCGATTGAAATGATTAGAGTTGGTATTCCAAATGACTTCGTTCAGAACGATACGATGCAAAATACAACCTATCATACCAGACGCACCACTAGATGAGAATGTCATTCATAATGATATGATTGAAGATATTATTCATCCGAATCAAAATTTAGCAGATCAGAAGCTTTGAGAAGATTTCAAAATCTAAGAGGTCTGCTATATCGGATGACTATATAAATTATCTTCAAGAATCTGATTTTGACATAGGTGTTAAAGAAGACCCGGTAACATTTTCACAAGCCATTAAAGGAGATGAATCGAATAAATGGATTGATACTATGCAAAAAGAGTTAAAATCCATGTCATTAAATAAAGTCTGGGATCTCGTCGAATTGCCTCAAGGGTCTACGACTATAGGATGTAAATGGATCTTTAAGACCAAGCGAGACTAGAAAGGCAAAATCGAACGATTTAAGGCCAGACTTGTAGCTAATGGATTTACTCAAAGGCAAAATATTGATTATAAAGAGACATTTTCACTAGTTTCTTCGAAGGACTCTTTTCAAATCATAATGGCATTAGTAGCTCATTTTAATTTAGAGTTACATCAAATGGATGTGAAAACAACGTTCTGACATGAGAATTTATTTGAAGATGTATATATGAAACAACCAGAAGGGTTTGAGGAAAAAGGCAAAGAAAAACTAGTTTGTAGATTAAAGAAATCTATATATGGGCTTAAACAAGCTTCAAGGCAATGGTATATTAAGTTCCATGATACCATTTCCTCATTCAGGTTTAAGAAAAACATTGTTGATCAATGTATATACCTGAGATCAGTGGGAGCAAGTTCATTATTTTAGTCCTATATGTAGATGACATTCTACTTGCTAGTAGTGATCTTGGCCTACTACATGCAACAAAATAATACCTCATAAAGAATTTTGAAATGAAAGATATGGGTGAAGCATCCTTTGTGCTTGGAATCGAGATTATTAGAAATAGATCTCAAAGACTACTAGGACTTTCACAGAAAGCCTATATCAATAGAGTTCTTAAAAGATTCAATATGCATAATTGCTCTGGATGAAAAGCACCTATATCAAGAGGTGATATATTCTCAAAAGTTCAATGTCCAAGAAATGACGTCGAGAGAAAACAAATGCAAGATATTCCATATGCTTCCGTTGTAGGAAGTCTTTTATATGCTCAGACTTGTACTCGTCTAGACATCAGTTTTGCAATTAGCATGCTAGTAAGGTATCGGTCTAACCCTGGCATGGTACATTGGAAAGCAGTAAAGACGGTCATGCGTTATTTACAAGGGACTGAAAAACATATGCTTACTAATAGAAAATTGGATCAGTTGGAAGTAATTGGATATTCAGACTCAAATTTTGTTGGATGCCTCGACACAAGGAGATCTACATCAAGATACATTTTTCTCCTTGCTGGTAGGGCCGTTTCATGGAAAAGTGTTAAATAGACTACAACTACTTCTTCCACATTTCAAGCAGAATTTGTGGCATGCTTTGAGGCCACTAATCAAGCTATATGGTTGCGAAATTTCATTTCAGGGCTTCAGATCATGGATTCTATTTTTAAGCTGCTGAAAATTTATTGTGATAATACCTCATCTGTTTACTTCTCTAACAATGACAAGAGTTCTAGCGCTGCAAAATACTTTCAGATAAAATATCTTGTCGTTAAAGAGAATGTTCGGAATGGTTTAGTGTCTATAGAGCAAATCAGTACAAAGCTCATGATTGTAGATCCTATGACCAAAGCATTACCGGCAAAGGCCTATAATGATCATGTTAGAGAAACGGGTCTCATTGTGTTACCTTAATGTATGTGGTTGAAATGATTTATGCTATTTAGTTAGACATTTTTTGTTGATCAATTCTCATTTGTAATGATTATGTTCTCTTGCTTATTTTTTTTTTTTTTTGTGTGCACAATTAATTCATTATTGAAAAGCAAGATAAATTTCAATTGGACGAATAAATAGGAATTTTTAGTCCACTCCTATTATTTTCCTCAATTTATGACTTGACTAAAAGGAATTTCTAATGTTGTGGTACATGGAAGGAATTATGTAGCAAAATTGATGTTTGACCGCCTTGACTCGCATTATTGGTTTCATTTAGTTACAGTAAATAAGAATTACCATAAACAAGAATGATTGGGCTGTTTTTCATATGAATGGCCATTCGTCAGGATTTTTAAAATCAGTTGAATCCAAGTTGAGTGAAAAAATAATTAACTCGTTCTTTTGCAAAATTATATCAGAAAAGGTGAATTGCTTTTATATGGTCGTCTTGACCAAGTGGGAGATCACATATGTGTGGTCATTCAAACCAAGTGGGAGATTGTTAGACGTGAGTGGTCCTCATGACCACATGTGCAACACTGTTGGGACTCATGATTTGAGCCCACTAATTTAAGTTACTTTTCCCTTTTTAATTTTTGGTTTTACTAAGTTTATCTTGTATTCAATTTTAGTAAGCCCAATCAAATAGGACTCTTGTTGGCTGATTTGAGGAAATTAAGGAAACTTACCTTTATTAGATTTCTTTGATGGGAAGAAATCTCTTTAGGCCTTATCTATATATATGGTTTTCCAGTCCTCTCTCTTAACCTACGAGATCTGAAAAGTACCCAGCAATTTCACGCATATTGGAGTGGGTGATAAGGGAGATAGGAGAAAACCCTTTTTTAGAAAAGAGATCTGCTTACCATCAAGATCATGACACGAGGTACGCTTTTATATTTTGAGATCATATATTGTTTAATGCCTAAATCTAGATCCATAGGTTTGATCTTTTATTACAAACCATATCAGATATTACACACTTCAGTCCCCATTAGGTAGGCCATTCTTGCCCAGAAAATATGGATGTTTATCAAATTCCTTGGTCCACATCTAGTTGAGACGTCTACTTTTATTTTTTGTCTACTTTTATTTGATTACTTTTTTGGGTTCATAGGTATTTTCAATTGGTTTAGTATTGCATGGTTCTGTTACTTCGTGTCATCGTGTAACTTGCTGAGATTTGATTTGGGGTGCTCTATAGAGTCTAGTGTATGATCGATCTGTTTATCAACTGAGCTTCATTATAGCAGGAAGCTTTGCAAAAACTGGGATTTTATTCAGGTCAGGAAGATGTGGAATATTCCATCTTCTCAGGTGGGACTAAACGTGCTGTAAAATCCTGGCAAGTGATTACTTAGTGCTTACCCTGAAATGAAGTTTCTATAGTACAGGCCAAAACCGTTTAGGAGCTAGTATGATATAATTCATGCTTTGTCTTTTTACTATGCATAAAGGTAACAATAAAAAATTAAAAAGTGTAAGATCTAATATGGTTTGCAATTCAAATAAAACATATGGATCTAGATTTATGCAGTAAACAATATATGATCTCAAAAATATAAAAGCGTATCTTGCGCCATAATCTTGATCATGAGTAGATCTCTTTTATCAAATAGAATTTTTTCCTATCTCCCTCAATCACCCACTCCAATATGCGTGAAGTTGATGGGTACTTTTCAGATCTCGTAGGTTAAGAGAGAGGACCAGAAAACCATATATATAGATAAACCCTAGAGAAATTTCTTCCCATCAAATAAATCTTATAAAGGTAAGTTTCCTTAATTCCCTCAAATCAACCAACAAGAGTCCTATTTTATTGAGCTTACTAAAATTGAATCCAAGATAAACTTAGTAAAACTAGAAACTAAAAAAGGGGAAAGTAACTTAAATTAGTGGGCTCAAACCGTGGGTCCCAACAGTGTAGCACATGTGGTCATGAGGACCACTCATGTCTAACAATCTCCCACTTGGTCTAAATGACCACACATATGTGATCTCCCACTTGGTCAAGACGACCATATAAAAGCAATCCACCTTTTCTGATATAACTTAGAAAAAGAACAAGTTAAAATTTTTTTTCACTCAACTTGGATTCAACTGATTTTAAAAATCCCGACGAGTGGCCACTCATTTGAAAAAACAGCCAAATCATTTTTGTTTATGCTAATCCTTATATATTTAACTAAATGAAACCAATAATGCGAGTCATGGCGGTCAAATTTCAATTTTGCGACATAATTCCTTCCATGTACTACAACATTAGTAATTCCATTTAGTCAAGTCATAAATTGAGGAAAATAATAGGAGTAGACTAAAAATTCCTATTTATTGGTCCAACTGAAATTTATCTTGCTTTTCAATAATGAATTAATTGTGCACACACAAAAAAAAGCAAGAGAACATAATCATTATTAATGAAAATTGATCAACAAAAAATGTCTAAGTAAATAGCATAAATCCTTAAATAGCATAAATCCTTTCAACCACATACATTAAGTTGACACAATGAGACCTGCTTCTTTAACATGATCATTATAGTCCTCTGCCGATAATGCTTTGGTCATAGGATCTGCAATCATGAGTTTTGTACTGATTTGCTTTATAGACACTAAACCATCCCGAAGCTTCTCTTTAACGGCAATATATTTTATCTGAAAATGTTTTGCAGCGCTTGAACTCTTATTGTTGTTAGAGAAGCGAACAGATGAGGTGTTATCACAATAAATTTTCAGCGGCTTAGAAATGGAATCCATGATCTGAAGCCCTGAAATGAACTTTCGCAGTCATATAGCTTAATTAGTGGCCTCAAAGCATGCCACAAATTCTGCTTGAAATGTGGAAGAAGCCGTTGTAGTTTGTTTAACACTTTTCCACGAAACGGCCCCACCAGCAAGGAGAAAAATGTATCCTCATGTAGATCTCCTTGTGTCGAAGCACCTAGCAAAATTTGAGTCTGAATATCCAATCACTTCCAAGTGATCGGATTTTCTATAAGTGAGCATTTGTTCTTTAGTTCCTTATAAATATCGAATGACGTTCTTTGCTATTTCCAATGTACCAGGCCAGGGTTAGACCGATACCTTCCTAGCATGCTAACTGCAAAACTAATGTCTGGACGGGTACAAGTCTGAGCATATAAAAGACTTCTTACAACGAAGCATATGGAATATCTTGCATCTGTTTTCTCTCGATGACATTTCTTGGACATTGATCTTTTGAGAATAGACCACCTCATGATATAGGTGCTTTTCCTCCAGAACAATTATGCATATTGAATCTTTCAAGAACTCTATTGACATAGGCTTTCTGTGAAAGTCCTGGTTGTCCTCGAAATCTGTTTCTAATAATCTCGATTCCAAGCACAAAGGATGCTTCACCCATATCTTTCATTTCAAAATTCTCTGTGAGTTATTTTTTTTGTTGCAAGTAGTAGGCCAAGATCACTACTAGCAAGTAGAATATCATCAACATATAGGACTAAAGTAATGAACTTACTCCCAGGTATATATATTGATCAACAATGTTTTCCTTAAACCCGAAGGAGGTAATGGTAACATGGAACTTAATATACCATTACTTTAAAGCTTGTTTAAGCCAATATATAGATTTCATTAATCTACAAATTAGTTTTTCTTTGCCTTTTTCCTCAAATCCTTCTTGTTGTTTCATATATACATCTTCAGATAAATTCTCATTTAAGAATGTTGTTTTCACATCCATTTGATGTAGCTCTAAACTAAAATGAGCTACTAATGCCATTATGATTTGAAAAGAGTCTTTCGAATAAACTGGTGAAAAGGTCTCTTTATAATCAATATTTTGCTTTTGAGTAAATCCCTTAGCTACAAGTCTGGCCTAAAATTGTTCGCTTTTGCCCTTTGAGTCTCGCTTGGTCTTAAAGATCCATTTACATCCTATAGTCACAGACCCTTGAGGCAATTCGACGAGATCCCCGACTTTATTTAATGACATGGATTCTAACTCTTCTTGCATGGCATCAATCCATTTATTCGAGTAATCTCCTTTAGTGGCTTGTGAAAATGTTACCGGATAATCTTTAACATCTATGTCAAAATCATATTCTTGAAGATAAACAATATAGTCATCCGATATAATCGACCTTTTAGATCTTTGAGATCTTTTTAAAGCTTCTGGTTCTGCTAAATTTTGATTCGGATGAATAATATCTTCAATCATATAATTATGAGTGACATTCTCATCTAGTGGTGCATCTGGTATGATAGATTGTATTTCCACTGTATCGTTCTGAACGAAGTCATTTGGAATACTAACTCTAATCGTTTCAATCGGTACTTGAATAAGTATCCGATGTTCTTCAAATACCACATTTCGTGGTGCATTGCTCCCACTAATGTCATAATTTTCTATGAATCTGGCATTTCCGGTTTCAACAATTTTAGTGGTATGAGTAGGACAGTAAAATCTAAAACCTTTGGACCTTTTAGGATATCCAATAAAATACCCATTGGTAGTCCTAGGGTCCAATTTCCTCTCTTTTGATTTATAAATTCTAGCTTTCGCTGGACAACCCAAATATACAGATATCCTAAACTTGGCTTCTTATCTGTCTATAATTCGTAAGGAGTTTTAGGAACTTCCTAAGTGGGTACAAGGTTTAGAATATATGCAGCTGTTTTTAGGGCTTCTCCCCACATAGAGTCAGGTAATATAGAATTACTTAACATACTCGGTACCATTTCCATAAGCGTTCTATTACGTCTTTCAGCCACACCATTTTGATGCGGGGAGCCAGGCAGTGTATATTCAGCACGAATGCCATGACTTTCTAGGAATTTAGCAAATGGCCAGGATTTTGACCCGATTCATCATACCTCTCATAATACTCTCCACCCCTATCAGATCTCACAACCTTTATTTTTCTATCTAACTGTTTTTCAACTTCAATCTTATAGATTTCAAAGGCTTTCAAAGATTTTGATTTTTTACATAACAGGTAGACATATCCATATTTAGTGAAATCATCAATAAAGGTGATAAAGTATTTTTGACCACTATAACATGGCGTAGGAAAATAACTACAAATATCTATGTAGATTAATTTAAGTGGTTCTAAACGTCTTGTGGCCTTATGTTTATTAACATCTTTAGTCTGGTGGCCTTTTATGCAGTCTATACAGACACAAAAATCAATAAAATCTAGGGCTCGTAATACCCCATCATTTACTAATCTTTTTAATCTGTCTTGAGAGATGTGTCCTAGCCTTTTATGCCACAAAATCGAGAAATTCTCATTCAATATTCATCTCTTAACACCAACATTCATAATATTATGAATGCCTTTTAAGCAGTCTTTCTTCAGATTTCCCTTTTTGCAGCAGAAGAAGCACCTTGGTTTATTACCTTTCTTCTTGACTTGATCAGTAGAAGCAGGTTTCTTGCCTTTCTTTTTCAAACCTTTCTTACCCTTGGGATATGGTTTCTTGTTTGAAGGGGTGTTAGAGATCAAGTTTACTTTGTGTAACTGCCCTTCCTGCCTAAGTAAGTCTACCCTCTTCTTGGACATACGTTGAGACCAACTCATGCATAGTCTATTTCTCCTTACGAGTATTATATGAAATTTGAAGAGTCCAAATTGAGGGGGCAAGGGGTTAAAAATAAATTGGGCTATATAATTCTCAGAAATTGTCATTTCTAGAGAGTTGAGTTGGGCTACTATGTCCCTCATCTCCATGATATGTTCTTTGATATCGCTAGATCCATCATATTTCATTGAAGATAATTTGGCAATCAAAGTAGCTACCAAAGCCTTATCAGATGCTTGAAATTGCCACTCCACAGATTCGAGATAGGCCTTTACATTTTCATTATCCGGGATAGAACCACGAAGATTTTTAGCTATGGATCTTTTCATCGTCATGAGACTTAGACGGTTGGCCTCGATCCATTTTTCATAAGATGCTCTCACAGCTTGAGTGCTATTTTCAGTAAGATCAGCGGGTTTGGGTTCCATAATTGCGGTGTCCAAGTTTAAGCAACCCAAGGTTAATAAAAGTTCATCTCTCCAATCTGTAAAATTCGAGCCATTCAACACAGGTATGCTCGAGAGATGTCCATTCAAGGCAACGGGAGTCAATGCTGGAATATAAAGGGAAAAAAAATGCTTAATTACTTTAATGCTTTGAGTTCACGCTAAAACATTAATCAAGAATGATTCGGTGAATAAATTAAGAATATTTGGTGAGTGATCCAATTCATCATCGTAGTCCCTCCTTTGGGTCGAGATTACAACATGCAATAGGATCGCTCGTGGAGGAATCCTATCCATCCATAGGGCTAATTGGATAGTTTGAATGCAATTCGCTAGGCATTATACCTTTGGGCATAGGAACCAAAACCAATAAGTACATAAATCAAATTACCCTATTCTGGTCATATAATTATTTGAGTGGCGATCGTACCTTTGGGCCGATCCTCACTCTCATAATTTAGGATTGCAAGTCTAATACTATTTTCCTTACACAAGATATAGTGTTAAAGGTATTAAATTTCAAGTGATACCTATAAGTTGTTCATAATAGGGCCACTTTGGTGACTACCACACTATTTAAAACTATAGGTCTCAATTGAATTTATAACATTTATAAAAACGACATAAAGGGGTCTAATCTAAGTTGATTATAATGTCATTAGTGGTGCCTCTAAAAAATTAGGGTACGCTTAATTTATAGCATGTTGTGTGTTATCAAGCATAAAAAAAATATATTTACATGTATATAAATCAAATGGTCGGCCCTAAGCAAAAGACCCAAAATAGGCAAACCCAATAAAAGTGACATAATGAGACTAATTAATCTAGGCAATAAATAATCAAACCCAAAAAAAAAAAATTATAATAATAAAAGCACAGTAAAATTACAGCAAACAAACTTAATAATCGCATCTGTACAACCCTTATTTGTAATTTCATAAAGTCGAAAATCCAAGAAATGTCTCAAACTTGGGTTCATTAAAGGTGGGCCCGTTTCTTTATCAGAATCCAAGAATTTATGTTTGGGAGAATTTCAAATTCTCCAAAAGTTATCCCTTCAGGTGGAACTCCAAATTCCTCTTTTTGATGGAGGATTTGAAATTCTAACAAATGGTATAGAGAGTGGAATTCTAAGAATTCCAAAAGGTCTTTTGGGTGGTTGGAATTTGAAACTTTAATGAAAGAAATGCAGTATTTCAAATGCCACAGGATAAGATGTCACATCATGCCACATCATGTCCAAAAAACCCCAACCTCTCAAATTCTAGTAATAAATTCCGGTAAAAAAAAAGGCCCGAGATCTATTTTCTAAATTCTAGAAACTCACGGGGCAAGTAAATAATTAACCGATATCAATGTCACATGGGATGACATCATCAGTCATCACCATTCTCTTTCCTTTTATATCAAGTCATCCCCACATGTCATCCTCTCTTTCTCAAAGCATACCCACGTCAACACATGTCTACACTTTTCCATGCACCCCCAGACCACCGAATCCCTCCTCTTCTTCCCCATCAGGACACGTTCTATACAGAATGTTACCAGAAGCAAGAGCTTCTCGCCTGGGATTTAAAGGTTGCTAAAATCGTGGGCTCCACTGAACAATATCCAAGATCAGACCCACCAACAAGGTCGCTCGAGCCCCCTCTTCAATATGTAGGGACTTGATCTGTAATCAATTGCCCACCTGGGCCCCACAATCCCCAAAAAAAAAAGGAAAAAACCCTTTCCTTTCTCAAGGCCGCCAGCCCTCTTTTGGGTTGCTAGATGGTGGACCAAACGGGACCCACCTCACATGAGTCCACATTCCTAACATCGCCATGTCCGGCCAGATGAACGGACCAGATCTGGGATCATATCGTCCAGTGGGTCCCGTTGCCTGATTCCCAAACTGTTATTTCCTTCTCAACCCAACTCATGCCTCTCAGAAAAAGGGGGTTCACTCCGTGTGGGACCTACATCAATGGAGTCGCCCCTAGGTCTCCTATCAGATCTATGGTCTTGATCAAAAGCGATATGATCGCAGTACATCAGATTTATGGATCTCCGCGTAAACAAGAAAAAATATGGTCTTGCACAGAACAGTGTAGTAAAACAAAATACGGAACCTTAAAACACAAAAAGAATAAATTGGTAAAACTCGATCAAGCGACTAAGATTATGGCCAATGAAAATTGATTATAGCCAACTAAGAGATTGTTGAATGCATAGATCAGAACCGTGCTCTGATACCAATTGTAATATCTGATATGGCTTGCAATTCAAATCAAACCTATGAATCTAGATTTATGCATTAAACAATATATGATCTCAAAAATATAAAAGCGTACCTTGCGTCATGATCTTGATTATGAGCAGATCTCCTTTCTCAAATATGGTTTTCTCCCTTATCACTCACTCTTATAGGTTAAGAGAGAAGACCGGAAAACCATATATATAGATAAGCCCTAGAGAGTAGATAATTCCTAGAGAGATTTCTTCCATGAAAGAAATCTAATGAAGGTAAGTTTCCTTAATTCCCTCAAATCAGAAAGAGATTTAATAAACGTAAGTTTCCTTAATTCTCTCAAATCAGTCAACAAGAGTCATGTTTGATTGGGCTTACTAAAATTGAATCCAAGAACAAAAAACTAAAAAAAGGACAAAGTAACTTAAATTAGTGGGCTCAAACCGTGGGTCCCAACAGTGTTGCACATGTGGTCATGAGGATCACTCACGTCTAACAAAAAAAAAAATGCAGAAACATCCTGAGACACATCTTTGTTTAATCACATTTCAATATGAGGTTTTTTTTATATTTTTTTTATTCAAGTTAATGATGTTTGATTATTTTAAGTTTTAGCCCTACTCTGATAATTGATTTCTCCTGCTCACAGAAAGACATCGTTGGCCTGTTGCAATTCATCCATCTTATGCCAGTGAAGGAGAGAAGTCCCTCTATGATACACTCAAGAGCCTTCTTAGGACTAGAGATACTTGCATGAGATTTTTCAATGCCGATTGTAATATTATACATCTATGTAATTGGCTGTCTTTAATAAAATATTTTCTACCATACTTTCTTTTTCTTCTTTTTCAAGTGCCTAATTTGTCGCATTTGGGTCTTATTTTCAATCTTGCAAAATTGACAAAAGCTACGGCATAAAAACCATTAAATAGGCTATAAAAGTGAAAAAATAACGACAAAAAAATAGGTAGAAAAGAAAATCAAATATTTCTAAAAACGACCGTTCATCAGTAGTCGTTTTTTATAAACCACACATAACCAGCCGTTGTACGTTAAAAAACGACGACGGCCGTTTTTGAATTTTTCGACGGCAGTAGCCGTCGCAAAATACGACTGCCAGTCATTTATCTTAGAAATTACACGACCGTCCACTGGCAGTCGTTCTACAGAAAACGACTGTTTTGTGTTTTTTTCCCACTGTTGTGGTTGTGGTGTATATTTTTAAACGACTGCCATAGGCCGTCGTTTATTGTAAATTCTGACACGTAAGTTGCAAGGCACAATTATTAACAAAGAAGTTAAAAAAGATCCAACATTACATGCTCTTCTTGAAAAACTCTTCATGAAGTTCACATGATTTTAAATGGAGTTTCTAGTTGCAACCAGTTTATAATTTAACTTCGCTTATTCAACTTGCTTTGCCAATTAAAAAAAAAAAAAAAGAATCATTCAGCTTGTTTTATTAAGTAAAGTTGACACAGGGAAGGTGATAATTTTCGCAATCACAAAATTACGGATTGGAATCATGGTTTTTTTTTTTTTTTTGGTAAAAGATTCGAATTATGTTGCTATCAAGAAAAAGTAGCTTTCTGTGACAGATGTTGCGGCAAACTATTGTTGTTGTTGTAGTTGTTTGACAAGCAGACGCGCGGTGAGGATAGAGCAAACGTACTGTGTTTGAAATGAATTGCCTTTATGAACATGGGATGCTTTGCCATATAAAGGACGAGAATAGAAGAGATGGAGAAAATCTAAGCTAGAAATGAACATGGGATGCTTTGCCATAAAAAGGGCGAGAATAGAAGAGATGGAGAAAATCTAAGCTAGAAATGAACATGGGATGCTTTTTCAATAAAAGGACAAAGATATAATTGTAAGAGATAATGGAGAGAATCTAAGCTAGAAAGAGTTAGGCTGCTAGTGCGGGGACTTGGAGTTCATAAAAAGTCTCACTCACAACTAGAGATTCAAGACAAGATACAACTAAAAAAGGAGGGAAGCAACTCAGACTATGTGGGTCGAGATATCCTTTGGTGGGAAAAGGAGTCATGCACCCCTTTAACGTGTGAGAATTGCTTGGTTGGCAACTGATGGGAGTTCTGCCTATGATTCCGAGGAGGTGTGAATGTGATTGTATGTGGTCTTTTCTTCCCTCGTTGCTTTCCTTGTTGCATTTCTTCTCCTGCCTGTGAGAGCTATGGGATTTTTTTCTTTAATTATTATTTTTTCACAAGTCCGATTAGGAATATAAAAAAAAATGAACGAGGAAAATTCTAGTATGTAGAGAAGTGAGTAGGAACCAGAAGTGTAGAATCATTCCGTGGAAAATCTCCTCTAGTAATTCTTTAGCTTATTTGCATTTGAAAAGACAAAGCTTATGAAAGATCAGTGTATATTTTCTGCTTTGTAAAACAAAACACACATCTTCTTGTTGCTTTGTAGTTTATATATATAGTATGTGATCTAAGGATCAGTCTACTTGTGATTGTGTAAATTCTCTTTCTAACGATCAGTTACAAATCTCCTCAGTTATAATACTATGATGGGAGTAAATTAAAAGTTTTAAAAGACTTTTGCTAGCTCCTTGAATTGCTCTCATGGATAAGTGTTGCTTCATGGTTAATGCACCCTGTCAACTTGATGGGCTGCTTGCGGATCATTAACTTGACCTTGAGTTTTTAAAAGGGGGATTCGGCGACGGGTCCCTGAACATTCTACTTTATTGCCTTAGATCCACAATCTTTTCTCAGTGTGATAGGTCCTTTTTCCAAATTTGAAAACCTAAAATGTCTAATTTACCCTTTCTTCAAATCATATCCCATGATTAGTGGGATAAGCCATTAATAATGGTCAACTACCATTTAATTAGCAATGATTAATAAAATCTCACTACTGAGATTTTCAAATAAATTTCAAAAATCAGAAATAAATTTCAAATAAACTTCTAAAAATGAAATAAATTTAAAAAACGCAAATAAGTTTCAAAAGAACACAAATAAATTTCAAAAACTGAAATGAATTAAAAAACACAAATAAATTCCAAAAGAATGCAAATAAATTTCAAAAAATGAAATAAAATTCAAAAAAAGCAATAAATTTCAAAAGAACATAGATAAATTTAAAAAGACGCAAATAAATTTCAAAAGATCCAAATAAATTTCTAGAAAATGTAAATAAATTTTCAAAGAGGCAAATAAATTTCAAAAGATCCAAATAAAATTCAAAAAATATAAATAAATTTGAAAAGAAACAAATAAATTTCGAAATACAAAATAAAATTAAAAAACGCAAATAGATTTGTAAAAATGCAAGTTAATTTTCGAAAAAAACTTAGATAGATTTGCTAAAAAACTCAGTTAAATTTGTAAAAAAACATATAAAGATTTATTTAAAAACTCAGTTAATTTTTCCAAAATGGAGATAAATTTATCAGAAACTCAGATAAATTTGCCAAAAACTCAGATAGATTTATTCATAATTTAAATAAATTTGCTAAAAACTCAGCTAAATTTGTCCAGAACTCAAATAAATTTATTCCAGAACTTAGATAAATTTGTGCAAAACTTAAAAGAATTTGAAAAAAATACTCAAAACTCCGATAAACTTGATAAAAACTTAGATAAATTTGACAAATCAGTGGAGGACGGAGGAGATCAGATCAATGGAGCACGGAAGAGATCAGATCAGATCTTGAAAAGGCTACATCACAGATCTACTGCTGATTGTGAGATCGGTTGGGCACATGCAAGTCGAGAAGAGGGGTCTCATTCTGGGTCGGGTCAGACCTATCCCGAACTTGACACTGGCCTGGGACTGGCCCAATTGCTCTTCTTCTTCCTACTGCTTCTGCAAGAGAGACAACCGCCCTTCCTGCTTTTTCTCTCTTCTCTTCTGCATTTTGTTGTTGCTGCTCCATTGATCTCATAGCAATTGCAACAGGAATTGTAAGGCCGCCCTGCCTTTCTTCTCGGATTGGAGGTGGCATACAAAACAAGACATACAAATTCATAAAAAAACATCAAAACACACATCACAAAAACACCCAAAAACCATCACATGAATAAAAAAAAAAAAAAAAAAACATTGGCCACTGGGGAAAGAGAAAAACAGATTCCAGAAATAAGAAAACTCAACCACTGATATCATAAATCTCCCTTGAAATCTTCATCTTCTTCATAGTACCCTTATACAGCTCTTCCAACCTACACGGCAACGTGCTCTCAATCGGCGGTGCGTTCCGGGTCGGATTTTGCACCGCCGACGCTTCTCCGAAAGACCCAAACAGATCATCCCTAAACATCCCTCCGAACCTCAACCCACCTCTCATGCCACCCATCCCTCCACCACCTGGACCGCGGCCCATCCCTCCGCCGAAGGGACTCGAGAACCCGAAAAACTCTGAAAAAATGTCATTTGGGTTTCTGGGGTTGAATCTAAACACCGTCGGGCCGTCGCCGGTCTGGAAGAACGTGGCCTTTGAGACCTTCTTCTCTGTATTGGTCGTAGATTGCACGCTTCTGCGAATCGCTCAGAACCTGAGATTGAAGAGAGATGGGCGTGAGATAATGAATGTTGAAAGATCTAAAGGAAAATCTGATAGATAGAAAGAGATCCACCTCGTAGGCTTCTGAGATTTGCTTGAATTTGGCTTCTACTTCTCTCTTGTTGTTGGGGTTCTTGTCTGGGTGCCATTTCATGGCGAGCTTGCGATAGGCCTTTTTGAGATCATCTTTGTTGGCGTTTTTATCTACTTGCAGGATTTTGTAGTAATCCACGCCCATGTTGGAGATGGACGGTTTCGTCTTAGGGACGTCGCCGGATATGGATGCCTCGTCTTCTTCTTTGGCACCGTCTAATCTGCAACCTGGTATTGCAATCCAGCGATAGAAACCCGGTCGTCTTCTCCGGTCAGATCTCTGGTAACACAAACGGAGAGAGATAATGCAAAATGACAAAGAGGGATAATCCAAGATTTGAAAATTGAAAATTTAAAATTTTATGCCTAAAATGGTTGGAAGGGTAAATCAGTCATGAGAATTGTATGCAGGGACCTCTCGCCGAAATATGTTCAGCTGCCTGGACTACATGCCTTAGAGGAAAAGTTGATGGACAGGAGGCCTTACAAGTACTATATGAGGGATCTTTCGCTAATTATCTCTTTTTAAAAGGGGCATATGACTTGTTGCAAACGGTCCACAAAAAAAAAGTCATGCAGCCAAACGACCCTATTACACTTTCTCATACCTAAAATGTTTAATTTACTCTTTCTTTAAATTATATCTCATGATTGGTGAGATATCCCATTAATAATGGTCAACTACCATTTAATTGGCTACGATTAATGGAATCCCATTAATGAGATTTTCAAATAAATTCTAAAAACATACAAATAAATTTCAAAATAACTCAAATAAATTTTAAAAACTGCAATAATTTCAAAAAACACAATAAATTTAAAAAAAGAAATAAATTTCAAAAGAACGTAGATAAATTTAAAAAGATGCAAATAAGTTTAAAAAGATCCAAATAAATTTCAGAAAATATAAATAAATTTGAAAAGACTCAAATAAATCTCAAAAGATCCAAAGAAAATTCAAAAAATGCAAATAAATTTCAAAAGACGCAAATGAATTTCAAAGGACGCAAATAAAATTCAAAATACGTAAATAAAATTAAAAAATGCAAATAAGTTTAAAAAAATGCAAATACATTTGCCAAAACTAAGATAAACCAATTTTCCAAATTTCAAAATTTTTTTTCTAAAAACTTAAGTATTTTGGTGAAAACTCAGTTAAAATTATTTCAAAAAATAAAAATAAATTTTAAAAGACACAAATAAAATTTAAAAACACAAATAGATCTAAGAAAATAAAAATAAATTTGCCAAAAAATAAATAAATATTCATTCAAAAACTCAGTTAAAAATTTCAAAATGGAGATAAATTTGTCAGAAACTCGGCTATATTTTTCAAAAAAACAAATAAATTTGCCAAAAACTATTGTTCAGAACTTAGATAAATTTGTTCCAAAGCTCAAATATATAGTAAAAAACTCAGATAGATTTGTTCATAACTAAGATAAATTTGACAGAAACTCAGCTAAATTTGATAAAAACTTAGATAAGTTTGACAGAAACTCAGCTAAATTTGACAACAAATCAGATAAATTCCCTTCTCAGTAAAGCTTGCAACTAAGCTCTTCTCTCTCCTTTCCCTCACCTTTCCTCGCTCTTTATCCAATTCGATGGTCGACGATAAAAGGGCCTTCGATCGCCAATTTCTCTGCATTCTGTAGCAGAATACCTCCAGATCTGCTATCTCTCACCCTAGATCTTCCTTCCAGGTGAGTTTTTCCTCCGATTGCATTGGTTTTTCGACGAATTCTTGGTTTCTACGAGGAAAATGGGGTTTTTCAATCGTTTTCCACTCAAATCCGTGGCATTCTCTATGGATTATGAGTTTTTCTACTTGAATATCACGATTTTGTTAAGATTTCCTTTGCTTGGATTGGAATTCGTCTTTTCTTCTCGTTTCTGGCGTTTCTTTCGTGTTTTCTCTTCTAGATTCTTCTTTTTCTCTGTAAAACAGTGTATTCCCGTTGTTTTTTGGCAGATTCCTCACCAGAAGATGTGTTTTCCGGCGAAAAACGCCATTTTCGGCTGATTTTTTACCAGTAGATGTATTTCCCGGCGAGAACCGTCATCTTCCGGATTCTTCTACCTTGACGATTTGATCGGATCTTTTCTGCTCCTTTTCGTTTTAGACCAGAATTCCACCTGAATCCATGATCGGTGTGGCCTTGCACTAGAACAAAGTTATGTTCTTGCAAATCTAGTATGCATAGCCCACCTAGATTTGGCTGCTCTACTCTGATCGACGGGTTTGCAAATCTCGGTAATGATTTCTCCGGAATGATGGGTGCGGCCCACTACTCCTTCTCTTATTCGAATTAGAGAACCATACAAACTTAATCAACGGGTCTGCAAATCTCGGTAATGATTTCTCCGGAACGATGGGTGCGGCCCACTGCTCTTTCTCTTATTCGAATCAGAGAACCAGACGAACTTGGAATCCCTGTTGCCCTTAATCTTTCTTCCTTTTCACCGGCGATTATCAAGAAAAAACAACAAGGAATGAGGGAGGATGGAAGATTTGAAAGCGGGAAGAAGAATAAGAAGGAGAAGGGGTTCTTTTGGGTGGCAGAGATCGAGAGAAGTTAAGAATGAGGGAGAATACAAGATTTGAAATTTTAAATTTCAAAATTTTATGCCTAAAACGGTTGAAAGGGCAAATTAGTTCTGAAAAATGAAACTGTGTGGATATAGGGACCTCTGGCTGCAAACAGTCTAACTGCTTGGATCATAGCCCTTAAAAAAAATTTGCCTGGACTTGAGGCCTTAGGTAAAGATATCAGCATACGACTTGATCATGTGTGAATATGTAACAAACATTAGTTTCTTTAGGGACCACTTAATTTACTGCAAATGCTGTTGCAATCAACCTCAAAGTGTTTTGTCCAGACATGAGAAATAGGGTCTGACGAAAGAGGAATAGCACTAATGTTATCACATCAAATTAACGGTGTGTGTAGAAGAAAATTGTGAAGATCCTTGTAGTAACTTTTGAACCTAGCATATTTAATTATGTGGCAATTTTGATGAAGGAATGAGATTCAGATTTCTTGATTGAGACACTATGCTTGCTTCTTGGCACTTCAAGAGATGACATGAGAATGGCTCCTAACCCCAATGGCAAGGGGCAATAGTTCTCACATGCTGCCCAGGGATCGACCTAGGGTAGGCCACCTTCTCTTACCCAAGGGCTCTTCACCTCACCCAAGGTTTTCTTCCCTCACCTTAGGGCTCTCTTCTGAAAGTGAGGGTTCCGAACCCGGGAGGGTTTGAATAGGGTTGAGCTTAATGTAGTGACCATTTATGATAATTTTAACACTTTAAAATAAATGGCCACAAGTGATGATTATAAATATTAAAGTGCAGAAGCTATCAAGATAAGCAATCACCAAAAAGCATTCATCACAACACAACGATGTATAGTGGTATGCCTACGTCCACTCCTAGCTTGTGTTCCTACACCCTATTGGAATTCCACTATCAATTTATGTTTCCCAATAGTCTGAGCAATAACCTTTATAATATATTTTTCAATATATTAAACAATAACCTTTACAATATACTTTTCAATAAGCTAAGCAATAACCTCTACAATATGCTTTTAAAAGGCTAAGCAATAACCTTTACAACTTGAAAATTTTCTCTCAGCTATACACCCAAGAATGCACTAATTAGAGAAATACATTTGAGTATAGATTTACGTATTTAGATAGGCTGATATGAAAGTGGAAATACAAGTCACATATATACTCTACGGATGCAAAGATGAATGCCAAATGTGTATGCATGAAGACTTCAATCAAATTTAAAGATGTAGCTCATGAATGCTTACAGAATTTGAAAGTGTAAATCACAAAAAAGAGATTTTATTGAAGTAAAATACAAATCACATGTAGTTTAAAAACAACTTGATAAAGATATGATTATTCATGTTAAGCGAGTTGTGTGAAATTTCAAAAACTAATACATGTGAAGTGTGAGTTTTGTTGAATCCAAAACATAAGATAGATTGAAAGTGATTTTCTTGTGATGGAAGACAACAACAAAAATTTCAACCATGTATAAGAATCATGTTACAAATAATTTCAAAGATGATTGCAAAACATGATTCAATAAGATATGCCAATTTGAGTCTAACTTGGCGTGAATCAAAGTAAAAGCCCAAAACAATAAATCAATTCACAATGGTGTTTATGTTAATGATAAAACAAATCATAGTTATCATGCTAATTAAAGTAGATATACCAATAATCTAAACAAAGCATGAAAACATATGATGAGGAAAATAAAGTTTACTTAAAAAGATTTAACTAATGAATCCAATCTTTGGCTTTCCAAATGACCTTCTAGCTTTCCTTTGGCCTCAAAACACCTCTAGGAGTCCTTATTGGTTTCTCAATTTTAGCCTTCAAATGAGCTTGTTTTTATACCAAAAGCTGGTAACGGCTAGTTCCCGATTGACCTAGAGTAGAGGCCGATCTATTGCGCTCCAATGGTTGAAAAAAAAGAAAAGGCTATTTATGCGGTCGACCGAGGACACTTGTCCACACAACCCAAAACCCCAAAATTGTGCTTTTTTAAAGATTTCTTCTTGTGCCAGCGGGGGTCATGGAAGTTATGCTTAGATTCATGTTTAAATCATTCTAAAATATTTTAAAAAACATACTACCTATTATGCCTAAGATGATTTAAATTTATAAACTCATAGCCATGCATGATTAAAATAAAATTTTTAGTATTAATGCATCCAAGTTTTAAAGCCAAATCATACATGAAAATCGAGTTTGAAAGTTATAAAACAATTTATGAGAAAATCAGGATTTCAAGTTTTTTAAAATCAATGCTCATGTGAAAACTCAAATGATGATAAAATGAATATGTATCCATCAAATTGCAACACACAAAATCCCTAACACCTTCCCTCACCTGAGGGGCTCGGTGGGGTCCAGCCCCCCCTTAGTTAGGATACTACAAAACAAAAAAATAAATAAATAAATTTGATGACATTGAGACCAAGATACCTAGTATCGACCTGTGGATCGCCTATCATCAGTGTTGTCGACCTTTTCTGCATCTGAATAAGCTGGAGCTTTTATTGGTATGGCGTGAAAGAATAACGTATTATCAACAGTTTCTTTGAGATACCACAAGATGCGTTTGACTGTGGCCCAAAAACTGCAAGTTGCAGTGGCGGACCTAGGATTTTTGTTTGAGGGGGGCTTATGACTAGTGGGTGATGGCTCAGATCATACCAATTGTGTTTCATAGAATTTTGTGTGGTTAATGTCTTTCTTAGGATAAACCCCAAGATATATCGAAACTGCAAAATGGAATTCATGTAGCTGACCCATCATATTTTAGAGAAGGCGTCGATGTGCTTAATGCATTGCAGATGATGTTGTTGATGTGGTTAATCCAAATACATTTAAGCCACTCAATGTATTCATATGCAAATCCAACTACACCTTTTTCTTTATCAAAACCAAACATATTTTCATACTTGAAAAAACACAGAAAAAATAGATTTGGGTTGTCAAGCTAATTCGATATGGGGAGGAATTTTTTTGTTAGGTTTTGTTGAGGTTGATTTGTAGAGAACCATATAAATCCACCAGTTGAAGATAGTGTTAAACTCCTATTTGAAAAGGTAAAAAAAATGATAGAGATGGAGAGAGAGAGAGAGAGAGAGAGAGAGAGAGAGAGAGAGAGATTGAGAGATTCAATGAGAGAGATAGACTGAGAGAGTAAGAGCGATCGATTGAGTTGAGAGAGATATAGACTGAGAAAGTAAAGAGATAGATTGAGGTAGGTAGACTGAGAGAGATATTGATTGAGAGAGAGGGAGAGGAGATGCATACGTGTCGGATGGAGGATTAACAAGGGTGCACCGATGTCGGGGAAGGAGATGGAGGGTTTGCCGATTTGAGATTTATTTTTGAGGGAAAGGGAGATCAGGAAATGGAGTATTTTGAGTTGAGGAAATGGAGGTGGGGGCTATGGAATATTTTAAGTGGGGGCTTGGCCATACTTACCTTACTGCCTAATGACCTTTTTTCAATCTTAGTGGGGGCTTCAACCCCCAATATGATACATGCAAGTCCGCTCCTGGCTAGTTGGTTTGTGCAGTGTAGACACATATGATTGAAGGAAAAGCAAAGTTCACGAAGTCAGTCTCTAAAGCCCACTCACACATAGAGGCCTGATAAAAACCCGATAATGGAAGTAATGGAAGGAGGTTTACCCCTTCTATCACAAAAGGCGCCTCCCTCAGGTTCGTGGAGGTACACGCAGAAAGGAAAACATATTTTGTGGATAAGGTGGGGGCCTTCACAGAAAAATCTATAAAAAGGCACTGATCCTAAGAGGAGGAGGAGAAGTGGAGAGGAGAGCAGAAGAGACGAGCTTGAGGAGTTGAGCGCTTCTGAAGGAGTCAAAGCTAAGACTCCCTCAGGAGCTCCCTTTGCTACCTTTGAGAGGTGTCTCGACTAGCCTTTGGTCTTAGGGCTTAGGAGTCTCCCCAAAAACTCCTCAAAGTTTTGTTCGATTTTTCTCCCCAAGCGTTTAAATGGGCCTGAGTTGAGTGGAGTAAAGGTTATTTTGAGAAAATATTTAAATATAAGTGGGTTATAATGATGTTTTATTTTGTCATTTGTGATTGAATCTTTTTTATTTTTTTTTATTGCAAAGTGGAGTTTTTTTGTCTTTTAGTGGAGAAATGAGGTTACTTTTTGACTTTTTTTAGAAAAATATTGTGGAAAATTTGAATTAAAGTGTTTTGGTGAGAACTTTTTTTATAGAAATTGAGGCTTTACCTTACTTAACTCTAAGGGTAGAGTTGCCAAACAAGTCCTAAGGACTTCACTGTTCTCTATGTGGGAAAGAAGCATTGACAATTTGCTGCAAACCGACGAAAAGCTTAGCATTAGCTTGTATTCTCTGGTTGTATAATTAATGGAGTAAACATCCACGCTCTAATAAGATCACCTCATCACACATTTCTTTTTCTCCCTTTTCATTTTCGTTTGTGTTTTCTCGTTTACATGCATAAATTGAAAAACATGATGGATGGATGGATGGGGAATGCAACATTAGGTCAGGTGAGAGATATATAAAATATAGCTTCCACAATGCAATGGTAGTCACGACGATTGAGGAGCGGGCCACTTTCATGGATGGATAGTTTGCTTCCAACTACCATAGGTGCTCCATAATGTTTATCCCCATCCATCTTAGACTTATTTAATAGATCCTTAGTGCATTTGGTTTGGGTGAGATAAAGATCTTACATGAGGTGTCACATCCCAACATTTGGGTGGGTGAGATTAGGGACAATTAGAATTTTCTTGACATAATTAGAACACACACGAGGTATGAACATTTCCTCATATCGCAAATAATTATAGCAAAAGCTTCATTTTCACATAATTAGCAGATGATAACAATTATAAAACCATTAAATATCAAAGCAAAGATTCTCATTACTATAGTTAAAGCTTAAACAAAATATACCAAAGTATTTTATTTGCATGGCAACTATAGAGAAACCTAGGCCAACCAAAAAGTATATAAAAAGATTATACCCAAAATGCCATCGAGAGGCTATATATCAAGTGTGTGGTCACGATGACTAAAACTATATCGTTCACATACTACTCTTGGAAGACATCAGGCTAATCTTTCATAACCACCTTGATGCAGCAGCAATTCCATGTTATTGCAACAAGAGGTGTGGTCCTCATGTGGGACCCGTACCATTCTAATTTATCAATTGTTATTAATTTCTAATTTTTATTTAAGAAGTTGTGTTTAGGAATAGTTTCTAATTTAGATAGAATTATTATTTGTTTCCTAGTTTGATTAGGATTGATTTCTTAGGACGTAAGTTTCTTTTATTATAAATATAGCATTGTAGAGATCAATGATCTCAGAGATATTAGAATTGATTAATAAAATTCCCTGTGTGGATTTTTCGTGGAAATTTTCTTCATCGAGTGATTGTTCCTTGGAAACCCCAATTGTGCGCTGGCACTTGCATCCTAACCCTAGGATTGCATCAATTGGTATCAGAGTCGAACGATCTCCGATCGTCGGCGTGACTACCCCTTATCCCTCCTTCCGTTCGTCAGTTCCCTTCGCCTAACCCAGCCCTATCCATCGTCGTCACCACCCAAATCCTAGCCCAGACTTCCGCCTGAAACCCTCACACAATCGTCATCCTCATCCCATAAAAACACCATCCCAGCCCAGACTTCCACCCAGCTCCTACCTATGCTCAGAACCCACCTACCCAAACTCCATAGTCAATAACACTGTCCACCATCACCGTCCCAGCACCATCGAAAATCCCTCCCCATACCCATCGCACCATCCAACAGAACCCAACCACACTCCAGTAACCCACCCAC
Source organism: Camphora micrantha (assembly GCA_003546025.1). Classification (NCBI taxonomy): domain Eukaryota; kingdom Viridiplantae; phylum Streptophyta; class Magnoliopsida; order Laurales; family Lauraceae; genus Camphora; species Camphora micrantha. The sequence goes on along the minus strand of QPKB01000006.1, from coordinate 13,398,281 downwards.
CCCAGACGACCTCCCTGATCTTCTGCACTACCGAAAGCCCTAATTGATCAAGCCCCCTCACCAATAACTCCACAAACCCCCAGCCCCTTTCGTCCAACCCCTTTCTTCGGCAACCTAAACCCAGATTACAAAAAAAAAAAAAAAAAAAAAAAAAAAAAAAAAAAGAAAGAAAAAACAAAAAAAAAAAAAAGAAAAAGAAAAAAGGAGAGAAAGTAGCAACAACAAAAGAAAGTAAAAGAAAGAAAAGAAGAAGACAAAAGGAAAGAGTATATCGTGCACCATCGCACTCTAGCCGTCGTGCCATCACAGTCGCTGCCGCGCTCTCCATCGTCATCGTCTGCTCCATCCTCTTGTGAAGTCGCCAAGCTCCATCTCCAGCGCACCGCATCCCCCTCGCCCTCGCCCTTCTCTTCCTTCGCCAACGCCAGCAACCAGCGAAGCCGGAAGCGCAGCACTCTCGACTTCGTTGAAGAAAGGTCGTCATCTGCTTACACCTTCCTGCCAGTTGTCGTCGCCAGTCACTGGAAATCCCAGTCCAGTTCATTGCGGCAAGTCTTCCTCGCCATCAGAGACCCACTCATCTCTCCTCTCCATTCTTCTCTGTTGACAACGAGAAACAAAAAGGGTTTCGAAACCCTTTTCTCACACTCTGAGAGCACGACGACCAAGGTACTGGGCCAGAGTTCTGATTTGGTTCGGGCCTAACCTGTATTCAAAGGCCTAGTTTGCCAACAATCCACAGTTGCATCAGGCATTGCTGACATCATCTAATTGACCCAAATTCAGTACCCAAATTGAAGGCTGGAATTTCTATTCAGCCTATTGAGTCCCTTGGAAGCCTGATTTCAGATCCGTCAACTCCTGCGTGCTCGTCGGCGTGCTCGTCAATAGCAAATCTACACATCAAGTCAATTACAAATTTTCAATTTGCTTTAAACAAAAATGCTTCCAAGAAGCAAGTAGAAGTTGAGTCTTCCTCCTATAATAATGACGATTTGAGAGAAACTGTTGCGGAATTATCAGCAAATGTTAATCAACTATCCACAATAATGGTTCAAATGCAAGATACTCTTGCAAGGATTGAAACCCGATTAACTACTTTAGAAACTAATCGGCGTGAGGATAACCATCGAGCTGATGAGGGACATAGTCGAAATCAACGAGACCCACAGGTGGTAAATGTTGATCGAGATTTGAGAATAAAACTTGTAATTCCTGAATATGATAGGAAATTGAAACCAGATGAGTTCTTGGATTGGTTAGTGTGTGTTGAAAATATTTTTGCACATAAACCAATGACGGATGGTCATAAAATTACACTGGTGGCAACTCGATTTCGCAATTATGCTGCGATATGGTGGGCCGAGTTGCAAAAGAAGAGGAGATACCAACAAATTGACCCTGTTGACACATGGGCCGAGATGAAAAATTTGTTGAAGCAAAAATTCTTGCCTGTCAATTATTCCAGAGATCTACGTTCACGTTTTCAATACTTAAAACAAGGATCTAAGACAGTTGTAGAGTATTCTGAGGAGTTTATGACCATGCAAGCCCGTTGTGGTTTGAATGAAGATGATGAGATATTAGTTGATCGATACTTTAATGGGCTTACACTTGATATTCAAAATATCCTCGCATTCAAGCATTTCGATAATTTTGATGAGATTATTCAGCATGCTATCAAAGCTGAGGAAATTGCAAATCATCAAACCCAAAAACTTAATGCAGCTAAATGGGGTATGCAGAAGAATTCCTTCATTGCAGGTTCTAAACCGAGTACATCGGAGAAAGTTTTCAACAAGCCTGAAGGTCAAAATAAGCTTACATGTTTTAATTGTAAACAACAAGGGCATCGTACAGTAGAATGTCCAAAACGTATCCACCTCATTGACAATAAAAGTGATGTGACAGATACTCCAGAGGAGCCTAAAGAGAATGACACAGAGGAAATTGTGGATGTTCTGCTTGAGGAGGGCCTTGAATCTCTCATGGTCATCCAAGAAACTACATCGACTACTGAGAATAAATGGTTGCGAGAAAATATTTTCCGTTCCAAAGGAAAAGCCAATGGTAAAGAATGCACAGTCGTCATTGATGGAGGCAGTTGTCAGAATATCATCTCCCAAGCTTTTGTGGATCACTTACAGTTGCAAGTTCGTCCTTATTTTGCTAGATGGTTAATGACAGGTGATGAAGTGCAAGTTCGATATGCATGTCCAATAAAATTTTCCATTGGTGCAGATTATACAGATACTGTATGGTGTAATGTGATACCCATGGATAGTTATGATATATTGTTGGATCGTCCATGGATGTATGATAAGAATGGCACTAATGGCATGCGTGACAACATATAAACATTTATGCATGATGAAAAGCAAGTCACACTCTGCCACATGAAGCTGACACCACCAAAGCATGGGTCTAGTTCTCGTCTCACCAAGGATGCGCTTCACGTACACACTATCTACAGAAGTAACGTCAAGAAGAAGAGCCAAGTTCGAGATCGAACTCTTTTCCAACCCGGGGAGAATGATGCAGCAACAATTCCACGTTATTGCAACAAGAGACGTGGTCCTCATGTGGGACCCGTACCATTCTAATTTATCAATTGTTATTAATTTCTAATTTTTATTTAAGCAGTTGTGTTTAGGAATAGTTTCTAATTTAGATAGAATTATTATTTGTTTCCTAGTTTGATTAGGATTGATTTCTTAGGACTTAAATTTCTTTTATTATAAATATAGCATTATAGAGATCAATGATCTCAGAGATATTAGAATTGATTAATAAAATTCCTTGTGTGGATTTTTCGTAGAGATTGTCTTCATCGAGTGATTGTTCCTTGGGAACCCCAATTGTGCGCTGGCACTTGCATCCTAACCCTAGGATTGCATCACACCTCCATCTCCTCCTTTGGATCGGTGGGCTTGGTACCTATACATAGCACGAGTAGTATCATTAAACCATAAGAGCCAGTCGGTGAATAGAAATAGATAATTATAGATATGCTGCAACAATGGGAGTAATGACAATGTGATCATATGAAATATACAACACCAAATAAACTAAGCAATAGTTTACAAATCTGAATAACTAAAGAATCAAATAAGACGATAACAAAACACCGACAGCCAAATAACAGACGGTTCACATAAGCTAATCATCCACCATGGAATATTATCACTGCCCTCCCGTTCTCAAATCTAATTATGTTAGAGAATACACACAAGAGAATAACATTGTCAATACGGTACCTAGGGCAACAAACATCAAAACCCCCTCTTTTGTTGTCACCTCAAAATCGATTTGTAGTCATAAAGCAATGATATATGTCAAAAACGCTAAAAACCCACAGCCATTTTTCCTTTTTTGCCACAGATATGACTGGCAATTGCCGTGGCGAAGAATAGTGTAGTATTTCAAAAGCCACCACAGCCATTACTTGTGGATAACAATAAAATAAAACCACATACAAAACCGTGGTTGTTTTGACTTAAGAAAAAAAAAACTACCAATGGCCAAGGTTTTTTTTTTTTTTTTTTTAAATATTTTAAAAAATAAAAAAATAAAAAATGCACTGGTTATATAGCAATAACAATAAACTAAATGATTCTTCCAAAACATCCAACCCAAACTTGTATATAATAATAAAACATCTAACATAATTTCAAACCACCATACAGCAATCTACCATCCATCAACTAAAACATTAACATAATTAACAATGTAACCATCCATCACTAAATTTAGTGTCTCAAAATATTCAATTGAAAATGTTAAATGGGATGATCCTAAATTCAGGGCAATCTATGGCATCGCTTGGTGTAAGATCTTCCAGCTTGCCTTGTCCATTTATCTCTCGTCTAAAATTATCCGTTTCCAACTTGATTCTTTAGCATACTCATTTGACTGTCTTCCATATGCGACACATGTATTTTTAATTTTTTTTTGGTCAAATGCAATAATTTTAGCAAATGTGAACTTGATTGATCAGTGGTTGCCTGGTCAGATTGTGCCTCCTAATGAGAAGAATCTTGCCTTACCTACATATATTATATATTAGGAAAAATGAGTAATTCATCAATAAGATATTTAAATATTTTAGGAAATATATTATTAATGTAAAATAAATAAAGTACCTGAAATGAACTCTCATGATTACTCAAAAATCGCATTTGTCCCCTATAATGAGATGTAAGAATTTGTTACATTTCCCTCATCTACTCTTTCATCTGTTCCACCTCAGTATGAACGGTGACATTCGACTTCTTCTCTCGCTCTAATGCTCTCTTATAAGAGCTGAACCTGAAATGATATAATTAAAAATTCCTAAACCATGCTCTTCACATGTCCACGAGTATCACAACCACATACCTGTGCCACCGAGTCCTAATTTAGATGTCCTTGTGCAAAGGAAGGGTTATTCTCATGTATTCTGGGAAGTTTTTCCTGTAAAATGAAAAACATAATAAGGTTTTAAACTCTGAACAATAAATATAGAAAAGAAATCCAAACAATCAATCATATCAGATTTAATCAACAAATATATAAAAAAAAGTCTCAACAGTATACATCCATCTGGCTTTTAGATTTTAAAATATAAAAATAGAATTGTATACATCCACCTTTTATCAATGCTCGTATGTATTACCTCAAGTATCAAATAAGAGAATTTGATAATGTTTGTCAAAACCGTGAATCAGTTATGTTAATCAGCCTAATGTGAAAGCGGGCTCAATAAAAGGACACATTTAGGCATGTCAACAGACCAGGCTAGGACTGGGTCTAGGTATGTTGCCAATTAATTTTTGAGCCTCAAAATTCTGCCACACAGCCCAAAAGGGCTGTGCCAAGCCCAACCCTAGCCCTTGAGAAAATTGCCAAACCAGGGTCCTCGCCCAATAGTTTTAATTAGTATATGACCAATTATTTCTATTCCAATTTATGTAAAAAGCAATTGTTTGTGTCTAATGTCTTATGTCTCTCACGGTACAAACAATCCCCTTCAGAGGCTAATCAAAGACATCTTTAGCTCATCTTCATTTGAAATAGAGAAGAATAAATTGCAAGTTTAGACTTTAGAGCATTGCATACAACATTAGAAGTAAAAATTCATACAATCATTCTATACTACAAAAGTATTATGCTTAACTCCTATGAAAGATAATAAGGTATTAAATAGGTCTCAGTTTCGTAATTTGTTCATTATATATGGTCTGATGTTCCAGTGCTATGAACTTGTCCACCAGAAAGTTTCTCCGATCGATTCCTTTCGGAGAGGGCTGGGACTTGGGAGTGGGCTGGCTTCGGTGTGTAGTATCTGGGGCTCACAGGGCTTTCCTCTCTGTTTGTGCTGGTTAGAGGATTCAACCTCAAGCATCCATTCAGATTGTATCAGCCTATTATTTTTGCCCCTTTAAAGTAATATTAAAATCAATTATTGTTCAAAAAAACATATAACTAACTACAATCTATGAAGAGATATACTATTTTTATCCTGAGGCCATATGTCTGGCACTAGAATTCACTTAAAAAGGTCAAGAGCAGCCCCATCTTAGGTGACACCAAATCTGCAATACAATAGAATGCACCTGCAGGCTAGAATTCACTTAAGGGTAGCATTGTCCCTATATTTTTGGTGATTGGGTGACGAATAAACTTCCCTGGATGCACAATTTTTTTTATTATTGATTAGAAAATCCCTGCATTCACACTTTTTTAGTAGCTTCCAATTACATAAAAATTCACAAATAAGGAGTAAAACATTCATCATCTTCTAATTCTCCTCTAATAAGACGCTGCTTATCTCTTTATGATTTGTATGTTTAACTACTGGAAATTTTGAGACCTGGTTCTTGTTGCTCGTCCAATGTGATTCAGTTTCAGTAAAGATCATATCTATAATTTATATTATGCATAATGAAAATATGGTCCATTACATCACTGAATTTGTTAATTACTTAGTAATTGTGTTTTGCGTTCCTTCATTTGTAATTTCTGAAATTGCCAAGCATTCGTCTAAATTTTGCTAGACCCGCCTGTTAGCTTACTTACCCAGAAATTGTCTTTGGAGGTAGCATTAGTCCTATACAACTGGTGATTTTCAATCCATTCACAATCAGTTATATTTGCTTTATTTGCCTATCTTTCCTGTTGTTTCATTTTTCAGTCAGAGTTGAACTTCTTGGGAAGGCTTTCTCATCCAAACTTGGTGAAGCTGCTGGGATACTGCTGGGAGGACAAAGATCTCCTTCTAGCATATGAATTCATGCCTAAATGGAGCTTGGAAAACCACCTCTTCAGAAGTAAGTGGTGATGGTGCAATAACTAGAGCACCTGCAGTGTATGGGGCTTTATGCTAGTGTTCGTCTTATGTTTCTTCATGTGAGTCCATGGTATCAAAGGTCACTATTTTTGTAGTGTTGTCGGAATCTCCTCTTCCTTGGGAGTGGGGGCTTGTGGGGTTTTGGGAGGTGGTGTCGGGGTTAGAAGTTATAATTTTAGAAAAATTTCGACAAAGTCTCCCCTGCATTTCGAACCCCAAAAAATATCTTGGGTGCAGAAATGTATTACCTGTTCATAAAACACTTCATATATATATATATATATATATATATATAACTCCAATGCCCCTCAAAACTCCAATATCAACAATCCATATCATCACGTCACATAGTACTTCCATAATGAATTTAAGAATGAGTATTCCTATATATCTTAAAAACAAATCAATTTGGTGACTTACATTTGTAATAATCCCCTAACTAAACTTAGTGCCAATGCAGTAAATTGGAATTAGGTTTTTCTTACCGTTTCTTCGCAGGAAGCAAAACCATCTTTCTTTATATGAGTTTCGAGCCAGACATCCATACGCGTGATCTCCTTGTTAGGATTTTTTCGCCGCTGAAAAATGTTAAGAAGCGAACATCCCAATTACATAAAAATCTTGTTGAAATATGAAAAAATAAGAAAATTCATAAATTGTGATTACCAGCTCACCGGCAACCCTTGCTTGCCCCTTCCTATAGGAGGTGTGTGGGCACCTCACAGATTGCCTAGCGGCCTTCCCCAGCATACTCTTTTCTTGTGCCGCATATGTCGAGCACATGTCGATAAAACTCTTTCAATCCTCCTTGACAAATTTAAGTACATTCTTTTTTCTATTCGCATCTGTGTGATATTTAGAATATATGTAATGCTTCAGTTTTGACTTCCGATTCCTCTAACACTCATTTGCTTCATAAGTATCCACTCTTTATTATCGATTGGGATTTCATATTTATTCTGCAAAGTAGATTATTTAGCAAGATAAATCAACCAAAAAATATAAATTAATATATGAAAACTGATTGAACCAAATGCACAATTACTCACAGTTACTATGTCCCTGATACGTACCCTTTTATATAATAAAATAAAATAAACAGAAAATTAGAATGGGGAAGAAATGGTAAACTTCGAGGGGGACAGAGACCTCGAAAGGTTTGCTTCAAGGGAAACCTAACCTCCAATAATCTAATTAAGGAATAAACTTCTCAATACATTCTTAGATTCACTACATCAGATTTATAGGACTCCTAAAAGAAAAAAGAAAAAAAAAAAAAAGAAGAGCAAAAGAGCATGCCTAACAACTTGCTACAAAGTGGCTACAACTTAAAAGATATTATCCTACAAACTAGCAACTGCTACTTGAAAAATTCAAACAACCAGAATCAATAGTCCACGTACACCCACAATCATTCTAACTCTCCAACGTGCAGCAACCTTGACCACCACATGCTCCACCTCTGAAGGCTGCCCTTCACCTGTAAGTATCATTCCCTCCCCCTTACAGCAGCCTTGTCCTTAAGGTTGCTGCAATTCATGTTCAACTGTAGCTCCATCTTCCCACGGTGGTCCTTCGTCCGCTTCATCAGGCCAACGCCCTTCAATAAGGAAAAGCTTTTTGCAATGGTGGCCCGGGCCAATTTTCTCATCGCAATTAAAACAGAGCCCTTTGTCTCTTCTCTCCTTGAGCTCCGCAGGTGAGAGTTTTTTTATGGCAAGAGCTTGAGTCATCAGTAAGGTGGGTGGTAGTGCAGTGAACAGTTTCTTTACTTCAGCAGGCATATCTTGTTGTTGCCTTGTTGGGTCTGATCTCTGGCCTAATAGAGGTGAGCTAGCCCCAGCGTGGCGGATAAGGTTGCAGGACGAGCAGCCTTCATATCAGTACGTACGTTGTCTTTTAGGCCACTTACAAAACAACTTACTTGTTGAGGCGGCGTCAACTTCCCTACGCGAGAGAGTAGCCTTTCAAACTGACATTGGTCCTCCCTGATTGTCCCATTTTGTTTGAGTTTTGTGAGATCTCCAAAGAAATCCTCAAACTGGGTGGGGCCATACCTTGCATGTAAGCCTTCCTTTAACATATTCGAAGAGATCAGTCCTTCTTCTTTAAGCAGATGGTACCAAAGCTGGGTGGGGCCATACCTTGCATGTAAGCCTTCCTTTAACATATTCCAAGAGATCAGTCCTTCTTCTTCTTTAAGCAGATGGTACCAAAGCTGGGCCTCCCCCTCCAGATGGGAGGCTGCCAAAGGAACTTGTTCCTCAGCGGGAGTGCCTTGAAACTCAAAGAACTGTTCGGCTCTACAAATCCAGCTGGTGGGATCCTCACTGCCGTTGAAGCGAGGGAAGTCGAGTTTAGCAAGTTTGGGAGCGAAGGTGTGGGATGGACCCCCTGAGTCACTACTCCGCCCATTTTGATTGTAGGAGTTTTCACCATGGGCTCGGCTTGCCAAAAGCTGGTCAAAACGTGTGTTCATGGCTGCAAAGATATCTTGCATTTCCATTAGGATTTTCTCCTGGCCGGAACACAAAGAGCGGACATCTGCTTCTAGTTGATCAATCCGATGTTCCGCCATGGCTGGCTCTGATACCAACTGATACGTACCCTTTTATATAATAAAATAAAATAAAACAGAAAATTAGAATGGGGAAGAAATGGTCCACTTTGCGGGGGACAGAGACCTCCTAAGGTTTGCTTCGAGGGAAACCTAACCTCCAATAATCCAATTAAGGAATAAACTTCTCAATACATTCTTAGATTCACTACATCAGATTTATAGGACTCCAAAGGCTAAAAGAAAAATAGAGAAGAAAAAAAAAGAGCAAAAGAGCATGCCTAACAACTTGCTACAAAGTGGCTACAACTTAAAATATATTCTCCTACAAACTAGCAACTGCTACTTGAAAAATTCAAACAACTAGAATCAATAGTCCACATACACCCACAATCCTTCCAACTCTCCAACGTGCAACAACCATGACCACCACATGCTCCACCTCTGAAGGCTGCCCTTCACCTGTACGTATCAATCCCAGACTTTCTCTTTCATTACATGGCTTCGGTGGACCACAATTCTTCCAGCTCAGTGATCAATTGTTACAAATAAACATCAATGTCATGTCCTGGACCTTTCTTTCCGGGGATCAATAATGCTAACATGGTGAACTCTTTCCTCATGCATAGAGATGGTGGAAGATTGAACGGAACAATCATAATGGGGGCCAACAACTACAGCTATTGTTCCTAAAAGGATTGAATTCATCCGTCGCCAGTCCCAAGCGAACATTCCATGGGTTAGCAACAAAGTCAGTCCATTTACGGTTAACCTGTGTCCAACATGAAGAATCCATTGGATGACGCATTATTGCTTGATTTTGTACTAAGCTTACATTTGCGTGCCACGTCATACTCTCTGCAATCCACGGTACACTATATTCTTTGCAACCGTTGTGTTAATGGAAAGTATCTTAGCTTTTTCCATGGCAAGCGTTTGCATCTTGGCTTCAAAATGTTCCTCAGTTGCCACCTGCTTACACCACTTGTAGGACAATTAATCCTATTTTCATGCTCTCTCCAATAAAGTATGCAATCATCTTACAAGCACGGATACTCTTGCACAATATACATAAAAAATTGATCATCTTCTTGGCAGTGTATGTTTTCTCAGGCAATGTGTTCTCGCTTGGTAGAATATCTTTGATCAGTTGCAACAACTCCGTGAAACTCTTAGTAGACCATTGATATCTAGCCTTCATGTTCAACAAATCAACCGTCACCGATAACTTCGTATGTTCAACTCGACATGAAGGATATAATGGTTTTATTGCATCCTCCATCAGCTTCTTGTACCAAATATTCTCCAGTGAATCATCTTGTCCTTCAACAAAACCTTGATCATTAGCTTCATCGGGGCATATAGACATACTACCCCCTACATGAGATTCTGGATCATCCTCATTACGAACATGTCCAAATACGTCATTCACCATATCAACCATTCTTGGGAACGAATCTTCATTATTAGTACTTACTCCTACGTTTACAGGACTTCGGGGATGGAGTTCTCCATGGTGGATCCATGTTGTGAAAGTCTTATCTATACAATCACACATTAAATGTGTATAAATTTCTCCTAAGGTCCTTTTCTCTCTTATCAAATTGCGACATTTGACACAGGGGCAACAATACCAATCATCATCCCCTAATTCATCTTTATTAGCTCTTATGAACTCAATGAATGATTCAACCCCTTCTAAGTATTCAATAGAATTTCTCGGTGCCTTCATCCATTCCTTGTTTGGGGACATGTTCTGAAATATTAAAACCATATAGTGTAAGGTACATTAAAAAAAGATAGCGTCTTAAAGCTAACTAGCAATCTTTCATGTTTCAATAATATGAAAATGTAAATACACTCACTAAGAGAAGGAAGTCAGAATTCAGTTAATTTGGAACTGCTATGTAGTAGATTTTTTCGAAAATAAGGCTGGAAGTTATACTTATTTGAGATTTTCCCCATATTATAACTGTAAAGATTTGCATGAATTAGTCAGGCTATAACACATACACAACTATAAACTTAGAGCTGCATAAGCTGACAAAGTTCAACTTAAACTAGCTCCGGTGCATTGACTTAAATTACAAGCAAGTAGCATAATCCTTCAATTTTAATCAATTGCCAGTGATTACTTTTGTTAAAGCGAAAATCCAAATACAAAATCAAATCCCAACGAAGAAAAGGAACACGATGATAACAGCGTCATACTCCACACCACACAACCACAATCACATAACCCAAGTGGTCCAATCCATTACTCCACATGCCTCTCTTGATAATCATGAATCCAAGTTGCCCCAGGTTTACTTTTGTAAATTTGGGTTGTGTAACCATGTGTAATAAGAAAACACTGAAGCTGGTTATACCATATGAAGACGTAAAATGAAAAGAAAAAAAACATAGAAAAAATGAGTATTAGAAGATACCTCTCTGAGATGCCACCTTTTTGAAGAGAATTAAGTCTAAGAATTTCCTACCATTACTAGGTAAAAATCCCACCTAACCCAAGGAAACATTACGCGAGTGGATTGAAACTCCATTTATTTAGGAGTCTTTCCTTAGTAGGATTCAAACTTCAACAACCACCTACACCAATCTCCAATCCAACCTTCAATACTCATCCAACCTGAACCCAACTTTCAAGTCAAACAACCCATTCAACATTCCACCACACTCGGCCTGCAATCCGATCAAGAAAAAAAATTGGACTATCTGCCCATTTCTATCATATTGTGGTTCAGGTTCCTAGGCCCACTTTTATCATATAGTTTCCAAGTTTGCAATAATCAGTTATCTCATATAGTGGCAACACAAATACTAAACAACACGGACGAGACTTGATATGTTGTAAGACTTGTAACTGGAGCTACACATGGACAATGCTTGTAACTGGAGCTACACTTGCAACTGGAGTTATCACACTGTAGAAGGTTGATGCATAATGCTTAAAAGTGTATTAGGCATTGGCTGATGTTATCTATGAGAAGTACCAGTGTTTTCTACATAACATAGGGAATCAGATCTTGGTAGTTGGCAACATGTTAAACCACCACATAATTTTCAAAATCGCCAATTAGTTGGGTCTATCAATGTAGACTCATCAGATTGTTCAAACCCACCAATTGGTCTACACCAGTTGATCTTCTAACATTAAAAAAAAAAAAAAAAAAAAAAAAAAAAAAAAAAAAGACCTCCATCTATCCATCGCCACAATCACACCACCATCACAGCATGCACAACACATACAAAAAATAAAAATAAAAAATCTGCAGTCATACAAACAAATTTACAACCTACAGCTACATAAATAAAAAAACAATCATACCTGTGGTGGTTCAAAAATCCGTGAGCAGAGATAGGGTTGCAAAGACTGCAGATAGAGGATTGCAGACCTAAGGAGGAAGAAGAAAAAAAAAAACATCAATGAAAAGAAAAGAAAGAATAGAGATGCGGACTCACTGCGATTCTCTGCCTTAGCAAGATTGGGCAAATTTCTCCCCAAATCAGAGAAGAGATTGGGGGCAGATCTTATTTTTCATTTTTGCCCACAATACGAAAATTGATAGATGGGAGAGAGAACTGCAAGTGCTATGGAAAACCTTAGAAAGGCCTTCACTTTTCTAGCTGAAACTTTATTCTCAGATGGAACCACTTTTTTTTTCTATCTCAAGATTCCAACAACATATACATATAAACCCACCAAGGATCTCTCTCAAAAGAAAAATAAGGAAAGTTTAACCCAATTTTTAAAACCCCAAAAGGATTCTTTCTGTAATTTCTTTCTCACAAACAAATTTGGGCTATCAGTCTATTTGTGGTTTTGATTGCTCAAATATAACTAGACCCAGAGAGGATTCTCTTTCTCCTTTTTTTCAGAAAAGTGAAACCTGCCTCTAAAAACCGGGAAAGATAGTGAGAAATGCCTTCACTTTTCTATCTGAAACCCAAAGCTTAGGAAGGAATCTCTTCATATCCCAAGGTTTCAATCATATAAGAAGGAAACCCAACAAGGATATCTCTCTCAAGTTTGAACAAAAAATTAACAATAGATTAGGAAGAATCCAATCTAAAAAAGGCCTGAACCAAAAAGAAGAGATACAAATCAAGATGAAAAACTTCCACTCTTTCTCTCACTAAATACTATTAAATACAGAAGGAAAAGAAATCGAGAATGACTTTTCTTTCTCATTCAGGTCGTCTATTTGCGTGGGGAGGAAGGAGGTAACGCCATGGCAAAAACTAAACTACCCTGAGTCCGAACTCGTGTTCTTTGCAGCGGCATCTAACCCAAGAAAAATATAAAGAGAGAGAGAGATGAGAGTACCAGATCAAGAGAGACGAGTGCAAACCAGAAAATGTCAGGCCATAACGATTGGAGATGAGGGAAGCCGCAGAGATTGGGAGAGAGTGCAGGGAGGGGAAGAGGGAAACCGATAGAGAGAGCGGAGCGCGGGAGAAATGTAAAAAAGGGTGAGGTGATTCTAAATGCACCCTCATGGAGTGGAGTGGAGTGGTGAACAGTCACTGTTCATAAGGGGGAGGTGGGTGCCTCGGCCAAAGGGGTGAGTGCATTTAAAACCACCCAAAACGGTGATATTAGCGCTCACTGAAATTATTAGGGGTGTACGGGTTGGTCCGAATTGGGTAAAATCTGTCATCAATCCCTTACCTACTCATTGATGGATTTAGAATCCATTACAATCCGTGGCGGTTAAAAACCAATTCAATCTAATCTATGGAGGAGCTGATCGGATCGGATTAATCCATTCAATCCGTTCAATCTAATGTTAAAAGAAAAGTATCAAATATGTTGTAAAAAATTTCATATTTGACCCCCTTAAAAAAAATTATAATTTTATACTTAGACATCTTAACTTATTTTTAGACTCTTAAATTTTTTTATTTTTTTTTATATTTAATGTCAACAGATTTGATTGGATTGAATCCGCAGATTGAGGGTGAAATCCATCTCCGATCCGTTGCTAATAGATTATAAGATTTTCAATCCGTCACCAATCTTTTTACCTTTGGATCGGTTAAAAATTTGCGGATATGATTGGATCGGTTTTACGGATCGACAGATTTTTTGTGCACCCCTAAAAATTAGGTCTAGAAAATCACTAATAAGCATGTGGTATTTTAACTAGATATGTGGTAAAAATAACCACAGAAGGAACCAATGCCGTTTATGGCCTAATAGTGTGGCTTTTGGACGTTTTTTATGTCTGTGTCAGACGTTAATGACTGAGTGGTGTCTAACTCAAAGAATACTACCAACACACTAAGTGATAGGCTAGGCTCATCTTGCGTGAACAAGACTCGTCAAACGAAAGAGGGACTACTCTCAATTCATCAAAGTTCAAATAAAGTTCAAACATCAAAGCCCAATACAAAGCAGTCATCTCAAAGCCTTTTACATTCAAAGTCACTTAGCCTAAACACCGCAAACAATCCCACAAAGGTACAAAGGTAGCATTTGGTTCGCTGGAATGGTTGTAGGCAGGAATGGAATGGAGACTGGAATGAATCTAGAATGGAATGAGGTAGGAATAGTCATTTCCATTTCAGCGTTTGGTATGCTGAAGAATCAACCCAGTAATAGAATTCTGATTTCTATTTCTGCATTTGGTACGCTGGAATGATGCCCGGAATGGAATCAAATTTACATAAGATTGACCAAAATACCCTTGTTAGATTCTCATGTCACATTACATTCTCAAAATAATATATTATTATATTACATTATAATATTTGGGGGCGGGCCCCACAATGGTGTAGTGAAAAAGTTTACAATTTCTCATAATAATATATTATTATATTATATTATACTATTTTGGGGTGGTCCCCACAATGGTGTAGTGAAAAAGTTTGCATTATAATATTTGGGGTTGGGCCCCACAAAGGTGTAGTGAAAAAGTTTGCAATTTCTCATAATAATATATTATGATATTATATTATAATATGTGGGGGTGGGCCCTACAATGGTGTAGTGAAAAAAGTTTGCAACTTTCCCTCTTTTATAATAGTAGTAGATAGTAGATATTTGGAGGTGGGCCCCACAATAGTGTAGTGAAAAAGTTGGCATTATAATATTTTGTGGTGAGCCCCACAAAGGTGTAGTGAAAATTTTTTCAATTTCTCAAAATAATATATTATTATATTATATTATAATATTTGGGGGTAGGCCCCACAATAGTGTAGTGAAAAAGTTTGTATGAGATAGATAGATCATAATATTGTAATATTATATTATTATTATTATAATATAATAATAATAATATATATTATATTTTATTATTATATTTTGGGTGGGCCCCATAGTGGTGTGGTGAAAAAGAGTAATGCTACTTGGACAAACTTTTTGGCCAGAATTTTGGACAAACCCTATCGTATGGCTTGAATATCATAGGTGATATTCAAGCCATACCATAGGGTTTGTCCAAAATTCTGGCCAAAAAATTTGTCCAAGTAGACTTTGTGGGTGAAAAAACCATGCAACATTGCCTCTTTTATAATGAAAAGATAGATAGATGTCAAGCAAGGGTATTTTGGTCTCAACAAAAAGTTAGAAAGGAATGGAATGACCATTCCTTCCCATCCCCAATGGAATGATGATTCCCTCACATAAAGGAATGAGATTTTGGAGGTAATGGTCATTCCGCCACTTTTTGGCGAACCAAACGCTGCAATGATCATTCCGTTGGAATGACCATTCCATTCCGACATTCATTACAGCAAACCAAACGCTACCGAAGTATATTGAACACCCAAATCCAATAGCCGTACACGATGGGGAACCTAACTCCATATAAGTCCTCACATGTGAACATCGATAAATACCACTGTAATGCAAATTGGGTTGGCCTCCTACGGTGGGTTCATGGTTAGCGGTGAGATTGTTCTTTGGTTTGCCACCGCTAGTCGTGAGCTAATTGCAGAACTACCTATCAACAAGTCGATCTAGGCAATCTCAAGCACTCCTTACAGCACTGAAACCTAGGGTGTGTGGGGTGTTTCATGGCTAGCCGTAAGCTCCCAAAACATGGTTTCTAAAGCCCATTCGGTTTCAAAACCATGGGCATTTCCCTCGCCTTTAGGAACCACTTTTGTATCTTATTTCACCAGGGCTTAGCCTTCTCCATTTAAACCATAAACCACCTTGAACCAACCCACATTCAATACCATTAATGAAATCACCAATTAAGCATGTTTTTTTTACACAATATACAATAAATGATCTTTGAGCTAACTATAGTAAAACCAATGGTAGAATCAAACAAAGTAACCCACATAAAAATAAAAATCTACATGCATTAACTAGCCTTGGCTTAGAACACTTGGTGGAGCAAAGCCCTAGCCAACAAAACCTCTTAGAAAGTCCCAACTCTTGAATATCAGACTCATCACCCACATCCTAACATAAACCAAAAGGAAGCTGGCTAATGACTAATGAGCTAACCAATAAATTAAGCAAGAAACCTTGGCATCTACAAGGAGAAATACCCACCCAGGGTTGGAGAAAAGGGGGAAAAACTTGAAAAGGGGATGGGATGGTTGAGCTTATTGGAGGATGGAGAATATTATGATTATGTAGATTGAAACCTGTGGAGGTCCTCTTGATCTTCAAGGAAACAAGAAAAGTGGAAGGCAAAGGGCGAAAGAGAGAAAAATAGAGAAAGAAGGATAAGTAGGAAAGTGAAGTGGAGAAGATTCATAATCTATTATTTTGGGGGGAAAAGTTTATGAGATTTTTAGTTTAGTCCTTGGGCCACTTGGCTTGGGATTTGGTGGGCTTCGGTGCATCGGATTGAAATGCTTCTTCAAGGAAAAGTTCAGAAATTACTTAAATCCACCCAAAATATAAAATAAAAAAAAAACCGAGATTACCGAAAAACCCCTCATAGTTTTCCCAAATTTATAAACCACCCCTACTATGATCATCAACCTAACTCGGAATGCTGCCAAACTTTTCACAAAGTATTCTTACACTAAACTAGACTCGCTTAGCCTCTAATCCCATTTAATTAACTATTAACACAATTAACTAGTAATAAACACATTGTTTAGGGTAGGAACCTTACAAGGTGCAATACATAGAAAGAGACATTTAGCAGCAGGCAAACTTACCTTTAGAGGTTAATTTTTCTCCACAGTTAAAGTCTTAATGTTTTCTTAGATGGCGTATAAGAAAGTAAATAACAACACCTTTTGCGGCGGAAAAATTATCCGCTGTAAAAAAATAACATTTAGCAGAGGAAATAAAAATTGCTGCTAAAGATCAATATGTGATCGCCACAAAAATGCACCTTTAATCCATCATTTCATGTGAATGTATGGACTTAATTAGGATAAATTGCATTGATTTCACGAAATTTCATAAAATCATGCATTTGTGCTTTCATGTTTGAATAAAAATCAAAATCATAAAAAATTTCAGAAAAATGCATGTTTTGGTGGAATTATCATTCTTTGCATTATCAAACTATCATGGCTCATAACTTTTGATCCACACATGAACTGATGAATCTTTTTCTCACCACTGGTTTAATTAAAGAAAATTAGATAAAATGGTGACATCTCATTCATATAATTAGTGTGAATTGGGTCCCACACAATGCAACACTCTTTTCCAACATGAATGGATTATTATTTGATTAATATTTTATTTTTTAGGGAATTTCAGATTTGGGGGACCGCGGGAAGATGAGATTAAAGAGGAGAATTAAGAAGAAGAAAATCCCAGGATGAAGAACAACCATGGGGACCCGCCCCATGGATCTGAATCCTAAGTCTAGGTGGACGTCCAAGAGGGGCCTACTCTTTCTTACAAAATTTAAAATTTGGAAGTATTTCATTGGAGATGTTTTTCAAAAGTTTAAATTTCAAATTTAGGTAAGAAGAAAAAAAAGGCCTTCAAATTCAGTATAGACCATACAGACCCTCTCGCCACCTTTTTTTTTTAACTTTTTTTTTTATTATTATTTTGTTGAGCAGCGTGGTGACATCGTTGTTCGTGTCTTCTTCTTCTTCCCCTTTTAAGGATTTTTCCGGCCACTACTCGCCTTTAAGTATGCCACGGTTCACGACAAGACAAAAATTGACATTGTGTCTTAGGTTTTCCTCATCGTCTTCCCCATAACAACACTGCCAACCATCAACCCTCAAATAAAACCGCCATTGTTGCCCTAGAGGTTTGATGCCTCCTTAAATGATACTCTAGTCTCCAACGCAGCCAACACGTTGTTTGCCACATGTAGAAGAACTTTTAACAATTGGTTTAGAGGACTTAACGCTATAGAAGAAGAAGATTAGGAGGAGGAAGAAGAAACAAATGGCGTTATCGTCGATCATTACAAGTGAGCAACGATATTGCCGCTTAACAAAACCAGCAAAACAAAAAAAACAAAAGAACAAAAGAAGTGGCCCATTGTTGATCCATAGATTTATTCTCGCTGTCGGAGAAGACGACCTCTGCGTTATTAGTTTGGTCTTACTGTAGCAGAGAAGAGACATGAGAACTATAGAGCGGCGCCAGATTTTGTGCAGGAAAAAAAATAGAGGGTTGCAAAACTAATTCTCCTTCTTTCCATTATTATTATTATTATTATTATTTTGGAAAATTTTAATAAAAGGAGAAGAAGAAAGGATAATATTTGAGTTGCAGAAAACAATAGGTATTGAGGAGAGAGATGGAAAAAGAGAAGAGTGGTTTTTTTTAGTGAAATTACAAATGATAGTGATCAGCTCGCTTATTTGTTCGCGGGACTACCGGGGTCAGCGGACATAAGAGTCCGTGGGGCACAACCCTTTCATCACCGGAGACAAAGTAAGCGTCAACTTTTTTGTACGGGTATGCCAAATTTTCTACTCTATTTGGAATTAACAAGTGGTGGTCCGTAGATCCACCTTCAAGTGTAGAAAAAGAAAATTAATTTTTTTCTAACTTTTATTGCACATGTGTTAAAAAAAGAGACATGATTTGATTTGAATGCTGTGAAAGGCGATTTTTTCATTTGTTTGCCGTGAAAGGCGATGTTTTTTTACCATGAAAGGCAATTTTTTTTTTTTGCCATGAAAGACGATTTACAATTCTTATAAAAAAGGAAAGACAAGAGTTGCGATTTTTATGTCTCTTTAAAAAAAATACAAACTACAATGAAAAGTAAGAAAATGAAATCTACCTTCTCAGGAGATTGCGAGGATTCGTTCAGATTGACGGTCGCAAGTCGTATTTGTACTTCGCCATCATCCTTTAGATGAGAACAGAGAATGTTTTTGATTCACTTGGCTCGGCTTGAACTTCAGATTTTTAGAGGACAAAGACCAAGATGAGGTCTTATATCTAATAAAAAGCTAAGTAGATGGGCTGAAAAGCCAAGTCTAATCTATAGAGACAGAAGGAAAAGGACTTGAGAGAGGGGGGGGGGGGGGGGGGGGGGGGGCGCTGGGTGGGGGGGTGGGTTGGCCCCCCAAGGAACTTTGGTCACCTTGTAGTGGTGGTCGCTGCAAAACTTCTTCAATAGAGGAGAGGTTATAGCAACTTTGCAGAGTTTTCTCTCTCTAAGATTTGCGTGTCGTGTGCATCATCATTATGCCTTGGAATGGTGGAAATAACCTCTTTTTATAGGCTTTTGGTGGCAATGAGGGGAGTTTATGAGCTTTAAATGCATTAATTATTTAATGCTCCATTATTGGAGGAGTTACAAGTTTTTTAATTTGTATTTTTGAAACTCTTTTTTCTTGGCTTTTGATTAGCCGTTGAAGAATAATGGGCTTTTAATTGCCTTTAAACTTCATAATGAAAGGAGTTACATGGTTTAATGCCATGATTGAACTTGACTTGTAACTTCCATTTTTTGGCTTCTGATTAGGCCATCCAAAATAATGAGTAATTGACCACATTAATTTGGCATAAAATGAGTCATTAACTATACTAAGTGGCCGCCAAGGCACTTGAAGAGTCGCGGGCTGTGCCGTGTCTTTTGGAATTCTACCCGCGATGTAGGAAGCTTTGATCGCCGGTGGATCTTTCATGCCAATTGTTGTCAGATGATCATGCAATTTCAGACATTGATTGCTACTAGTGGACTGTACCATTTGTCTTGTCGATTTCTCGATCGGTCGGGCAGAAAGTGTGCTTTCTTGGTCGTCCGGTTGGCGTATCTGAAGTGTCCGATGACGATCCCCTTATTTCGACGGCGAATCCGTGATGTTAACGAAGATTGATGGATTTCATGCCCCGAAAATCAGATTTTTGGAAAATCATAGAGGCCAAATAGCTTGGAACGTGAAAAGGGACCCAAAGATGGGTTTTGGGCGAAAATTCGGCGACCTAGATTTGTAGGGACGCCGGCGACCTTGGGGTATTTTTGCCCCTTTTGGTCGCCTTTTTTGGCCGTTTTTTGAATTTTTTTCCACTTCTTTCTTCTTTGATATTCTTCTTGGCATTTTTGGCATGATTTGGCATGATTTCCCTAGAAAAAACTTGACGAGAAGCCGTGCAGATCGAAGGGTAAAGACTTTATCGCCTAGAGGTGTCGATTTGCCGTTAGGTGCCAAAACTAGGTCAAACGATGTTGGAATGACCTGAAATTCGAGGTAAAGCCTCTTGAGTGATAAATAAAACCAACCACAGGCTTTTATTTAAATTTTGAAGCTGTCTGGGGTCCTTTCGCCAGTAGACTTAATTTTTGTCGCGAGAGAGATGCCGCGCTTTGATGTACAGTCAACCGATGTCCAATTGACTTGAAATTTGACAGAGAGCCTATTGGAGTTATTCTGAAATGATCCATTAGTTATGTTTTGGAAATCAAGGCCCCAAGAGGCTTCGCCGCCTAGAGGCCTGTTTTAGATTCCAGGAGGTCAAAGTCTAGTCAAATGTTGTCGAGATGACCTGAAACTTGATATGTATCCCCTTGAAAGTTTTTTGAAATCACCCATGTGCTTTGTTTGATGAGTGATGGCCTCGGTGGTTGCCGCCGCCGAGAGGCTTAGTTTTAGTTTGAAGGTTGACATAGGGTCAAACATTGTCGGTTCGACCTGAAATTTGACATAGAGCATTTTGAAAGTATATTTTAAAACCATCCATAGGCTTTGATTGAAGATCTGACGTCTTCGATGCTGTCGCCGTCGGGAGAGCTGACTCTTCTGTGGCTATTTCCTTTTTGGGCCAAACAGTGTCGGAATGGCCTGAAATTTAATATAAAGCCTTCTAGTAGCATTTTGAGGCCAACTGTGTGCTCTATTTTGTGAAGCAGGGCCTCCAACTTCACCACCACTGGGAGCTCTTGTTCAGCAATTGGAAGAGTGAAGTTAGGCCAAATGATGTCGAAATGACCCGAAACTTCATGTGTACTCTTCTTATGGTTGTTTTGAAGAATTTTGCAGTTTTTGTTTGATTCCAACAAGATTTGATGCTTGAAGTAGCATTGCCTGTTTGTAGTTGATGCGGCTTCATGTAGCTTCTTAATGCAGAAAGTGTATGAAGAGACAAAGTGACATTTTTTATGTCAACAGATAGAGGAGAAAAGAGAGAGAGAAGAAGAAAAAAGGGAACATGCTTTTAGGGATTCCGTTTGCATGGGAGTGGCGATATCACCGCTGATGTAAAATAAGAAAAGAAAACTAAAAACGGTCTCTGGGACCACTACCGTACCTTCGATGAAAAAGTTTTAGAGCCGTTTTGGTCTCCACCAAAAGTTTCGGGGCCGTTTTGTTCTTCACGTACTCTAAAAGAGATTTTCCCAATAAAATTCTCAAATATATCATATTTTAAAATATTTGCATCACTTGTGCCTCATATTTAGAGGCCCAGATTCAGTCCATGATCCTGTTCGGGCCTAGGGGACCAACTCAATTTCAAATATATAGGTACCTTTTTTGCAAAATAATATATTCATAGGCTCAGGCTCGACCCACCTCTGCTTTTGCATATCATATTCAGGGTTCAACCCCTTACAACTCTGGTGCCCAAAAATCTGGCAGCTCCGTGTGAATAAACTCATCGCCGAAAGGCCCCAAGACATGTTCAGCAGGTGCTGCAGGGATAGAATACCTCTCCATCTGGGAATCTACCTGCCGAAATCTGTATTGTTCCAATTAATTTCTCAAATCCAGGATCACAGCAGCGCTGTATCTTTTAGACTAGGGAGATTACAAGAGGAACTCAAACCTCTTAAAAATCTAACCTCTTGCCATAAGTGCCCTCATCTAAAATGGGGAAAACATTTCATTGCAGTAAGAGCTGAGTACAGGGATTCTAGTGGAGCACAACGTGGAGTGGAAAATTTAATAAACCTCTTGCCATAAGTATCCTCCTCTAGAAAGGGGAAAACAATTCATTGCAATAAGAGCTGAGAGGAGGAGCTCTACGTGGAGTGGAGCCCACTTATATAAAACCTAAACTTCTTGCCATAAGTACCATCCTCTAGAATGGGGAAAAATATTCCATTCCAACAAAAGTTGGGTTATTCCAATATATGTTGACAATTTATAAGAATATTTATTTGAGCTATTTAGATATTTAATAGATAAGCTCTACTATTAGTTCCAAAGGGATAAAAGCCCTAAAAGGTTAAAAGATTTCATTCCAAAAAGAGTTTTTTCCACCATAAAATTGAGTATATAGTGACAACTTATAAGAATGATTTTTGAGCGATTTAAGGTTTTTAATAGATAGGCTCCACTATAGAATTCAACGTGATCAGTCCTGTTTCTGTATATTCTTCTATTTCTTTGCTCACACTTATTAACATTTAAGATGCTGTCTTTTTCCTACTTTCATTGAAGAGAAAAGATCAAATAAGAGGAACTACTAACTACAGCTTTATTTCATCATAATTCATTTTTAACAAATCACATAAATAGTCACCCATAACAAATAAACAATCATCCCTCAAACCCATGACCCCAAATAACAATCTCACGACTCCCCCATTCACAAACAAGATTCAAAAAAAAAAAAATCTCTCTCCACATGTAGCACCTCAATAAATAGAACCCATTATCCAAAAATATCAATAACACACCTCAAACTTGTTTATCATATTAATATGTCCTCATCTTCTTGAGTGGACATCAATGGCGAAGGAGTGCAAGGAATGGCATCAAACAAGTCAATATAAGGGTACCCAAAAGAGGCAGACCAGGGGCCGACCCACTTGTCATGGCTGGCGAAGGAGCAAGTTCGCTCTCTTGTGCAGTAGCTGTAGCAACCATAATAAGAAGAAGGATAGCATAGGGCAAGATGGAAAGCTTGAGTGCCTCCATGTACAGAAGATCGACTCTTAAGGGGTGTGTGAGAGAGAGAGAAGGCAGTGGGTGGCTGTGAGAGAGAGAGAGAAAAGGAATTGAAGTATTCGATGACTTGGATTGTGGGTTTTGTGGGGATTTTATAGATGCTCATTAGAAACTTTTGGGAAGCAATATAATCAACCAAAAGCAAGAGAAAAATTTAGCCGTTGCAAGAGATGATTGTAGCTTTCTTGAAAGGGCAGGACTTTTACTTTTTCTTTTCTTTTCTTTTTTTTTTTGCTGAATTTACTTTTTCTACTTTGATCTAGCAAAAGAAAAAGGTCTTGACTTTTAGGAAAACTACAAATAACCAACTGCCGCAATTAGTTTTTACAAATAACAACATTTTTAAGCAAAAAATCCTATTCCCCTTGGCCATTACCATTAGTCAGTTTCTGGTTTTCTAAATTGTTAAAATATTCTAAGATCTAATTATTATATATTAAGCTAGAGGCTTTTTCGATAATTTTGATCACTTGATTTGATATTGACCGTAACTGAAATAGAACATCTCACTTCCTCTAACTACCAATTATCTTTTCTTTTCTTTTTTTAATTTATACAAAATTACCTTTATGCCTGCATATTCTATTTCATTTCTACGTATACTTTTTTTTTTTTATTTTTGCTTCACTTCTCATATTCCCTTTCTACTATCCCTACTTTCAATTATGAAAATAGGTACAGTCATATATTTTTTCTTTCTAAAAATTCATTACTATGCATGAATATTTTATTTGCATTTCATGGATGTACTCGTGCTCAGCATGAGTTATTATGCTAGTTTAAATTAGATGAAAAGAATCTAGGAGTTCGAGCCAATTCAAATAAGATTTTAATAATTTAACACCCTCAATTTAATATTTAAATTACATATTTATAGAACCAAATATATTGAGCTTCATAAAAACAAGTAGTAGGTCTTAACTGATTTGAGAGGGTCAAAGAAGATAGTTAACATTAATGAAAGTGATTACTTGAGGAAGTAAAAGGAAGGTTTTGTATGGAAATTGTCAAACACAACAAGTAGTTTACTGTAATATTTTCTTCTTGGGTTCCGTGTGGGGCTGTTCCGGCTGTACCTTGGTGCCGTTGGGGTTGTAGCGTGGCATTTGCCCAATGGCTGGTTTCAAAAGAAAGTCTGATTTTGAATGCAAGACCGCCCAACAATCGTTGAGCGACATGAAATGATTAGGGTTGCTTTTTCTTTGGGAAAGATCAAAGAAGAGAGGAAGGCTATGAGTGACTTATGACTCAGCTTTACTCGACGTGCCCCACAACGGGTTTTCTCTTACACTATGTTTGGGAAGTGGGGAGGGGAGGGAAAATTTGAGGGGGAGGGAAAATGAAGGGAAAAGAAGGGGAGGAAAAATTAATTTTACCTCCTCTTATTTGGGAAGTCAAAAGATAGGGGGAATAAAAGTAAAAAAGTATAATTTTGTTTGTTTGTGAGATAGAGGGAAAAATACCATTTTATCCTTACTTGGGCAAAAGTTCCAATTGGAAAAAAGGGCAGTTTAGTAATTTCCCCCCCTTTGCCCTCATTTTCCCCCTATTTTGAGGGGAAAATTTGTGTGGGCCCCACACTCTTTTTCCCTCCACTTTCCCCTCCCCCCACTTTCCCTCCCCCCTTCCCAAACACCCTCATTTTTCATTTTCCCTCCTCTTTTTTCCTCCCCCCCCCCCCCCATTTTTCCCCCTTTCCAAACGATACCTTAGACTTTGGACTCTCGGCAAAAAAATTTCGTTCGTGAATGGAAAGGCGTTATGGAGATCAGCGAGTTGATCGAATTATATAAATTATATAACGGAACTTTACCAAAAACTAAGCTTAAATCATAATTAAGCGATTTTCCAAAGAAAAATCATAAAATGACGATATGGTTGTTCCCATGGTTTAAAATTGCGGTTTCTGTTGCGGTATTGGCGGAGCCGAAAAATCGATATGATATCGGTATTGGTCGCAGTTATCGGTTCGTCACGGTCGTCGCGGAGTGAATTTTTTTTTAATCCAAAAAAATTCACAAAAATATCCAAAAAATCTAGAATAGTAGAAAACGCTGAAAAACAATATTTTTTTATTAGTAACAATAATAAATAAAAATATCGGCTACCTTATGTTATGAGTCTTGTCTGTGTCGCAGTTCGCCGTCTTCTCTAGTATTTCATATAATGCAACTATTATTTTGGCTTATGACAAAAAATAGTAACAAAAATAGTATTTAGTATAAAAAATATTCGAACAATTTTTTTTTAAAAAGTAGAAAATTAAAAAAAAATATTTTTCTACACCCAAAATCATATATATGAGTAGATCTAGCATGAAAGTGTGTAGGTCTAACTTCTAAGTGAAGAACGCAACACAAGTGACAAACCTAATGATCTGTTCATTCATTTCTATGCTTTATCTAAAAATAAAAAATAAAAAACACATAATAAGGGAGTTTGATTTTCTCTTACTAAATAAAATGTTTTCTTCAAGAAATAGTGTTGGAATTTGGAAATATGCAAGAGGAATGAGCTATGCAGATATGGCTGCTCTAAGGAGATGAGGGGAGAGGAGAAGAAGATGGGGGAATAGGGAAAAAGTAAAAAAAAAAAAAACTAGGGTTTTTGACCCATAGACCATCTCGGCTGATATTTTAAAAATATCGGCCGAGATATCAGTAATAATGATATTTTGGTTATCTCGGCTGAGATGAACCGATATTTTGGGGATTTTTTGGCTTACGATACCGATACCGGTTTCGCGGTAAAAAATCATATCGGTATTGGCCGATTTTTGAACCATGGTTGTTCTTATATTTTTTTTGGACGTAATTACCCCAGTGGACAATACTATCAATTTAGTTGACGAAATCGTCAACTTGGTTGATGATATCATCAACCTCCTACAATTTATTTATTTTTTGACTTAGGTTTGAAGGGGATGATGTTGAAATATGGCTAGAGATGAACATCTATTTCAAAGAAATGAAGAAGAATTGAAAGGATGTGATGAATGCATCAAGAAGAAGGATTTGATTAGTTTTTTACAAATCACATAGTGAAGTATGTTCAATTCGTCCACTATTAAGTCCATTCTTAAAGTTGGCTCAAATATTCCAAAATAACGAAAAAAAAAAACACTTTTGGGGATCTAGGACTCGACACAAATAATATACTACCTAGGAGAAAACCTAATATTCACTACTAAAAAACTGCCAAACATTGCTTCCTACAAGTTACTCACAATATCAAGACCTATGAAATTCTCCTAATCAAATGGCTTGAAACATAAAATGTTCACAAAAGAATATCCAAATTCATCCCCTCCAACCTCACACGAAGCCACCACCAAATCGAGAAAAAAAAAATCCTTATTTAAGCATTTCACCGAACACCTTGCACTCTAAACTCAAACTCTCAAAACTCACGCAGAGTGGAGCGACAAATGCATAGAAACTAAGCGTGGGACCCGCAAACCTATAAAAGATTGTTGAGACTACTTGAGGAAGACCATTTGGACACACAATGCAATGACTTTGATTACCTTTCCATCACTAGGTAGAAGAAGATGAAGTAGAATATCATTTTTTGCAGTGAAGGTAGATGATATCATCAACCAATTGATGATATTGTAACTGGGGTGATTTTGTCCAAAAAAATATACGAACAATTATCTCGTCATTTTATGGTTTATATTTATAAAATTGTTTAATTGATATTTAAGCTTAGTCTATTCGTAAAAATCCCAATAAATGCAAGTATCTTATGAGGGCACAGGAGCAAATTGGATAAATCCGACAAAGATATAGGTTCCACATTGTAAGTCGAGTTTTTTAATAAACGAAACCTATTTTCTATTTTTTCAATTAATTGACATGCACTAGCGTATGAGTTGTCCATTGAATCGAGCCCTCATATGAGGATTTTTGGCCGGCCCGACCATCAGAAATCCAAAAAAACTAGGGCTTTTTTTCTTTTTCCTGGAAAAACCTAAGTGTAGGTAGGATAAACTTTTGTACACTCGCCAATCTGAAGGTTGAGCTAGTACAATATCAGGCACGACCCTCTCATATTTAATTATTATTATTATTAATATTTTAGTTGTTGTTGTTGTTGTTTTTATTATTATTGGAGGAGAGCTGCTAATGCTACAACCCAAGCTTCTCTTTCCACAACCCTTCTCTTTTCAAATTTCTCTCTACACAGTCCATTATTCCCAAAACACACTTGTCTCCCTTCTTAGTTCATGCCATGGGTGAAACCAGAGAGGGACTGGCAGGAGCTGATGAGTTCACAAAAGATATACTTTCATATCATTATTTTATGAGTTTTCATTGATAAAAGAACTCAAAACACCATTTTTAGCATAAAAATCATAAAGTTCCTCCCCATCTTGCTTTGCTCATATCTTTTCATTATAGATGGCCATTTGTATGCATTTATATGAGTTCCAATGGCTTTCATACAAAATATGTTAAAAAAAAATACTCTCAATTATGTTAATTTCTCTTTGTAGGTGTTAATTGAAGACTAATTTGAAGATTAAAGTTGAGATTCAAGAGTTAAAGAGAGTATTGATTAGTTTGGAAGACAATTGGATGAAGAAATGACAAAGATAGGCCAACAATAAGAAGAAAAATGAAAGACCTGGGTTTGTATTTTGACCATATCTTTTTACTCGGGTGTCCGATTGAGGTGATCTTAGAAGCATTGGAAAGCTTGTTCTAAGAGCTACAAATCATATTTCACAACATTTCTCCCAATTCGGACGTTTCGAGGGTCAAAATCACACATCAGTGTGGGGACTGTTTTCTAATACGGGAATTACATTCATATGTTTATATTTCCATTCTTGTAAAGTCCCACATTGGAAAGAAACCAAAAGAGAGCAAGCAAATGTTTCTATATAAGGAAGGGAACTCTAGGCATTTAGCACACAAGCAAGGAGAGCCTCCTCCTCTTTACTTAAGCTATTCATGTAATTGAGAGCAATTGTAGAGAGAAAGTGAGGAAAGCTTTGTAAAAATTGAAGATTTATAATGAAAGCTTTGTCTTCTCCAATGGGTGGCTAATCACTTTGATTGGATCTTCTAGATGAAGCTAAGTTAATACTATTCCTTTTGCTTATGCTCTTAATTCTCTTTGTTTATGTGCTTAACATGCTAGAATAGATTTTTCTTCATTGCAATATGCTATCTTCCATGCTTAGTTTTTATTTTAGCATTCTTTTTACTATCTATGCTTAGGTTTGATAAATCATGCTTAGGAGTTAATATCTTTTGATGGTTTATGCTTACTTTTGATAGATAGTCATTAGGAATCTTTTCTTTTATGAAGGGAAGAAAATCTTAGCTATTAGATTGTTAATTTTTTAGAGCTTTAAAGTTATATTTTTCAAATCTATACATTGATTTGTCATTAGATTTGAGTGTTTTGTTTGGAAAAAGAGAAGAGCATTAGTGTTGGATTAGTGTTACTTAGTGGATTCTAGATGGTCCAATCTATCCATTAGTATTAGTTGTTTATTTTACTTACTTTAGTTTGATTCTATTCACATTCTCACACACTTATACACTTGTTTTAATTCTCACACTCCATTTCTCTATTCACACCATCTTCCACCATGCACCTTTGATTTCACACTTTTAGCACATTTCTTTTTATCTCCATCCACTTATTTTCTATCTTGTTCTCTTTATTAGTTAGTTTTCATGTATGTTTTTAGTTTCTTTCTATCTTGATCTTTCACTTATTTTCACACACTTACTCATTTGATATATCTAACATTGTTCATTTGTTCTTGTTATTTTTCTTTTGTCATTAACTTTGTTACTAACTTGTTACTAACCTTGTTTTCACTTTAGTTCTTCCATTTCTATTAACATCTCTTTGTTATCTAGTTTCTTGTTTTCTTTTAGTTTGCATTTTTTTTTTATTTCCCTAGTTGTTATTTTGTTTCTTGTTTTCATTATTTTTGTTATTTCCATTTGCATTTGTTAGCTATATTTGAGTTGATACTCTTTTTCATTGATAATTATTATTTTCCTTGTAACGATCCTCGTGGGAACGATATTCGGACTTCCATAGTCTATATTACTTGAGACAACCGTATACTTGCGGGAAATTCGCCATCAAGTTTTTGGCGCCGTTGCCGGGGATCGGCGTACATAGGAATCCTTGATTTTAAGGATTTTCAACTCTCATATAGCTTAGTTGCATTTTTTTTTTCTTTCTTTTAGCTTTCATTGTGGATTCTATACATTTTCCTTGTTTGTATTTTTCAGAGATTCCACGGTTGGAGCAAGGAAAGAGGAAAAGAGCAATCAAAGAACATTAACTTAGGAATTTAATTTGCTTTCTTAGAAAATCTTGTATTAGGATTCATTTCAAGTCTGTAATAATTTTTAAAGTTCATTAAAGTTTTTAAAGCATTGTAATAATTAAGGAAGGAGGACGGTTGGACGATACCGTCGCGGCCCCTCAAGTTCGTACACAGAAATTGGTGTCGGTGGCTTGGGTCGACTTGAACCGATCTTCCCCCAATTTAGTTTGGGAGGTGCGTATTTCGATACACCCACGCATCCCCCATTAGTAGGTCAATTTTGTTGGTTGTTTGATTGTTTAATTGCTTTGTAGTGCTTAAATCATTTCAAAATACACAAAGTAATTTGGAAAGCACACACTTAGTAAGGGCAATCATACCCCCAACAAGATAAGGATTGGATTTCATCACCATTTCCTTGCCCATAGGAACTCATTTTCCTCACTACTTAGGAATCCTTAGCTTTAATAAAATTTGAGTAGAAACGTGACTATAGGACACGAGCTCATTAGGAGAAGACCATCAAAGGTTGTACCATTTGCGCTCCTTGACGGAAATCGGTGCCTAGAATAGCCTTGTCCCTTAAGGGAGACAGTTCATCTGTTCTAGGAGTTTGGTATTTAAGCGGAACCTTTGCCACGCGCATCGTGATCCCACCAATCCCCTGGGGGCTTGCCTGGCCGACTACGTTTCATAGGACCGGATTGGAGGCCTAGGTGTACTCTTCACAGTTAGGAGCTGTCTAGTTTAATCTTAGGTAGCCTTAGTTAAGCATAGTTTTGTTTGTTTTTCAAAAATAATTTTGCTTTGTTTGTTTGTGTTTAAGCATTAATCCTCGTTCATCATCACTTGAGCGGACCATCACTTTCGGAGTTGAGTGGTAGTTTATGCACAATTGGTTACGTGTGCAGGGTCGTTTAGAAAGCTTCGATTTATTCGATATCCCTGTTGAGAATTTCGCGGACCCCACTGTCATTGAGGAAATGGCTGACGGAATCCCACCAACCCAACCCATGACTCTTAGGGAGTATATGTACCCAACCCGATCTACCCAGCCCTCATGCATCATCATACCTGCCACAAATGCCTCATTTGAGCTGAAATCCGGCTTAATCCAAATGTTACCAATTTTTCGAGGGGTGGAAAATGAGAACCCATATCAGCATGTGAGAGAGTTTGAGGAAATCTGTGGGACCATGAAGTATAACCATATGTCTGAAGAGGCCCTTAAGCTTAGATTATTCCCGTTCTCTCTGAAGGAGAAGGCGAAAGCATGGCTTTACGCCCTACAGGCTAATTCCATAAACACATGGGAGGGACTAGTTGAGGCCTTTTATAAAAAGTTTTATTCAAAGCAAAAAACGGCCTTCATTAGACATACCCTGAACAGCTTCCACCAACTGGAGGGAGAAACCATGTATGAGTACATGGAAAGGTTCAAAGACTCATTGTTGCAATGCCCACATCATGGATTCGAAAAGATCCGACTAGTCCAAATCCTTTATGAAGGACTAGACTATCCTACCAAGACCATGGTGGAGTCTTTCTGCAATGGAGTATTCACTCAAAAGACAGCTGACCAAGCATGGACATACCTTGAGGAGGTCGCTGAGAACACTCTCCAATGGGAACCTATCAGAGAGGATCCCAAAAGACCCGTTGTTGCAGAAAGAAGGGGCATGCATAGAGTGGAACCCAAATTTGAGGCCGAGGCCAAGTTGGCCACATTGACAAGGAGATTAGAAGCCCTTGAAATGAACCAGACCTGTCAGCAGACCACCCCAAAAACCCTGGAATCATTAAAGATGAGCCAAGCAGTCAGTGACCCTACTGTCCCACCTTGCACAAATTGTGGAGATTTTACCCATCATGGATCCCAATGTAGAGCATTCTTTGGTCAAAGTCAAAGTGAGAGTATGGAGGAGGTGAATGCACTTTACCAGAATACCAGATATGAGCGGCCGAGGTATGATCCGTATTCTAATACATACAATCCTGGTTGGAAGGATAATCCTAATTTTTCATGGACCAAAGGACAACACCAAGGAAACCCTTCTCAGCCAATGGTCCAGCAAATGCCACCTCCGGGATACCAAAAGCCTCAAGTACCCCAAGTGTCACAGGGACCACCCATGGTCCAAGGTTATCAGAATCTTAATCCCCAGAATCAGCAGATAAGTTCTCTAGAGGACACAATGAAAATGTTGGCCCAAAATACCCTCCAATTCCAGCAAAGCACTACTCAGAATTTGAATGCCAATACCCAGTCCATTGCCAAGCTGGAATACACTGTCAGCCAGTTGGCCAGGTCAATAGCTCAAAGAGATAAGGGTACCTTTCCAAGTCAGCCTGAAGCCAACCCCAAAGCCCAAACCTCAACGGGGCAATTTGTTGTCCATGATGACAAGGGCAAAGTCCATGAGCAAGTCAATGCAGTGCATGCAGTTACCACCCGTAGAATGGCCTTAAGGGAGGCTGACACACCAGAAGAGGACCATAGGCAATCTGAGCGGACCCAAGTGAGGAGGGAGCATGTAGTTTTGGAAGAAGAACCCGAGGAACCAAAGAAGGACCCAGAACCTACTAAGGAACTTGAGAAACCAATAGGAGCTGCCTCACCGAGTGAGCCCCCTCCTAGAACCTTTGTTCCAAAGGCCCCATACCCTCAGAGGCTAGGTCAAAAGAAAAATAATGTCCAGCTGGATAAAATCCTTGAAGTGTTCAAGCAAGTGAGAATTAACATCCCATTGTTAGAAGTCATCAAACAGATCCCGACTTATGCCAAAGTTCTCAAAGATTTATGTACATTCAAGAGAGCAACCAATGTACCCAAAAAGGCCTTTCTAGCCCAGCAATGTAGTTCCATCATTACCACTTCGACCCCAATCAAATACAAGGACCCTGGGTGTCCTACAATTTCTTGTCAAATAGGAGATCATCACATAGAACAGGCTTTGCTGGACTTGGGTGCAAGTGTCAATCTACTCCCGTATTCGATATACGAGGAGTTAGGTTTGGGGGAGCTGAAACCAACAAAGGTGACTTTACAACTAGCTGATGCTTCAGTTAGGTACCCCAAAGGAGTTGTTGAGGATGTTTTGATCAAGGTAGGTGAGTTTGTTTTCCGAGTGGACTTTGTAGTCCTTGATACCAGACCACCAATTGGAAATGTTGTGAAGATCCCGGTAATTTTAGGGAGACCATTCCTTGCCACTTCCAATGCCCTGATTAATTGTCGAAATGGTGTGATGCACCTATCGTTTGGGAATATGACAGTCCAGATAAACATTTTCAATGTTGGCAAGCAACCCAGAGATGAGAGTGATTATGAAATTTGTGAGGTGAGTTACCTAGAGGAGCTTATTGAGAGTGTAGGATCACAATTAGTTTGTGATGACCCACTAAAGGCATGTCTTGCACATTTTGGAGGTAACATTGATGTTGAGAAAAGCATTAAAGAAGTTAAATGCATTACTAGATTCTGCCCCTGCTTTTGACAGGAGTCAATGGCAACCCAAAACAGAGATCTTGAATCCATCGGCTGCCCCACTTGTTCCATCAATTGAAGAACCGCCCAAGCTCGACCTAAAACCACTACCTGACACCCTCAAGTATGTGTTTTTGGGCCCAGCTGAGACCCTCCCAGTCATTATAGCCTCGGACTTGGAAGAAGTCCAGGAACAACAATTGATTGAGATCTTGAAGGATCACAAAGAGGCCATTGGCTGGACAATTGCAGATATAAAAGGAATAAGCCCATCTATGGTTCAACATCAGATCCATTTGGAAGAAAATGCAAAAACTTCTAGAGAACCACAGAGGCGTCTTAATCCATCAATGAAGGATGTCGTAAGAGTGGAGGTTCTGAAACTGTTGGATTCAGGTATCATTTACCCTATTTCAGACAGCTCATGGGTGAGCCCAGTCCATGTTGTGCCAAAAAAGTCTGGGATAACTGTTGTGAAGAATGAGGGAAACGAGTTAGTGCCCACAAGGACCCAAACAGGTTGGCGAGTGTGCATTGACTATAGAAAGTTGAACTCGGCCACCCGTAAAGACCATTTTCCCCTCCCATTTATGGACCAGATGCTTGAGAGACTAGCCGGTCATGCCTTTTACTGTTTCCTAGATGGATACTCCGGCCATAATCAGATACCCATAGCACCTGAGGACCAGGACAAGACAACTTTTACATGTCCTTTCGGTACATTCGCCTACCGGCGCATGCCTTTTGGGCTATGCAATGCATCTGCGACATTTCAAAGGTGTATGATGAGCATATTTTCGGACATGGTCGAGCGATTCTTAGAGGTGTTTATGGACGATTTTTCGGTCCATGGGAGTAGTTTCCAAGAATGTTTGCATCACCTGAATCTTGTTTTAGTGAGATGTCAAGAGAAAAATCTTGTTTTGAATTGGGAGAAGTGTCATTTCATGGTGAAAAGAGGAATTGTCTTGGGCCATGTTATTTCTGAGAATGGCATCGAGGTCGACAAGGCCAAAATTGATCTCATTTCCAACCTGCCACCGCCAAAAATGGTGAAGAATATCAGATCTTTCTTGGGCCATGCAGGTTTTTATAGACGGTTCATTAAGAATTTTAGCAAGATAGCTGCACCCTTGTGCAATCTGCTATCTAAGGATGTGCCTTTTGTCTTCAATGAACCCTGCCTACAAGCATTTAAAAAATTGAAAAATGAGTTGACCTCTACCCCGATAATAAAGCCACCTGATTGGACAATTCCCTTTGAACTCATGTGTGATGCTTCTGACCATGCTCTTGGGGCTGTGCTAGGACAGAGAGTGAACAAATCGCCCCATGTCATATATTATGCCAGTAGGACCTTGAATGACGCTCAGCTGAATTACACAACTACAGAGAAAGAGTTGTTAGCTGTCGTCTTTGCCTTGGAGAAGTTTAGACCCTACCTGATTGGGTCTAAGGTCATAGTTTACACCGATCATTCAGCCCTTAGGTACCTGCTGATGAAAAAAGATGCGAAAGCCCATCTGATTAGGTGGATTCTCTTGTTACAAGAGTTTGACCTTGAGATTCGGGACAAAAAAGGTTCTGAAAATGTTGTAGCTGACCATCTCTCCCGATTACCTACTGATCTCGAGCATGAAAGCATCCCATTGAGTGAGAGTTTCCCGGATGAACAGTTGCTGAGTGTCTCCCATTTCCCTTGGTTTGCGGATATCGTTAACTACCTGGTCATTGGACAGATGCCCGATCACTGGTCCAAACAGGATAGGTCCAAGTTTTTGTCTGAGGTTAAGAATTTCTTCTTTGATGACCGATACCTATTTAAGTACTGTCCAGACCAGATCATTAGGAGATGCATTTCGGAAGAGGACTATTTAAATGTGATATCATTCTGCCATGACCACGCCTGTGGTGGGCATTTTAGTTCTAGGAAGACCGCAGCGAAGGTGTTGCAGTGCGGATTTTATTGGCCCACCCTTTTCAAGGATTGTCACACATTTTGTTTGCACTGTGAGCGTTGCCAGAAATTAGGCAGAATTACACGGAGGAACATGATGCCTTTAAATCCGATGCTTATTGTGGAAATATTTGATGTTTGGGGCGTAGACTTCATGGGTCCATTTCCGAGTTCCTTTAGCAACTTATATATTTTGCTTGCTGTAGATTATGTCTCCAAATGGGTAGAGGCGATTCCAACCAGAACGAATGATCGTCACGTGGTTATCAAATTTATTAAAGAAAACATCTTTTCTAGATTTGGTATCCCTAGGGCGATTATCAGTGATGGTGGGAGTCATTTTTGTAATAGTACCTTCGAGAATCTGATGAAAAAATATTCTATCACTCATAAGGTTGCTACTCCGTATCACCCACAGACTAGCGGACAGGTGGAAGTGTCTAATAGGCAAATAAAGCAAATTTTGGAAAAGACAGTCAGTCCTACCCGAAAAGACTGGTTTTCAAGATTGACAGATGCTTTATGGGCTTATCGGACTGCCTATAAGACCCCGATCGGAATGTCTCCATATCGATTGGTCTTTGGGAAAGCATGTCATCTACCGGTAGAATTGGAGCATAGTGCTTATTGGGCTATCAAAACGTTCAATTTTGATTTAGCTAAAGCCGGTAACCTACGCAAGTTGCATCTCAATGAGTTGGAGGAACTTCGAAATGACGCCTATGAGAATGCCAAAATTTATAAGGATCGGATGAAGAAAAACCACAATCAATCTATTTTGAGGAAATCCTTTGAATCGGGCATGAAAGTCCTTCTGTATAATTCTCGCCTACATCTCTTTCCAGGAAAACTGAGATCCCGCTGGACTGGACCCTTCATTGTGCGCACTGTCTATTTCCATGGGGCAGTTGAGATTGAGAACCCCAAGAATGGGGATGTTTTTAAAGTTAATGGTCAGAGGTTGAAACCTTTTCTGGAGCTTAAGGACAAGGATGTCGAAGAAACCCTTGTTCAGGACCCTGTGTATGTTGCATAAGTAATTTTCAGGGTCACATCGGGCTGACAAAGTGAAACTTAGCGCTGGTTGGTAGGCAACCCAATATTCATTTTTTACATCAACCCATGGTAAGGCGTTCCATTTTTTTTCCTTGTCCATTTATCATTTCACATTACATATCATTGAGGACAATGTTTGAACAACTCCTTTGGGGTACCTAACTGAAGCATCGGCTAGTTGTAAAGTCACCTTTGTTGGTTTCAGCTCCCCCAAACCTAACTCCTCGTATATCGAATACGGGAGTAGATTGACACTTGCACCCAAGTCCAGCAAAGCCTGTTCTATGTGATGATCTCCTATTTGACAAGAAATTGTAGGACACCCAGGGTCCTTGTATTTGATTGGGGTCGAAGTGGTAATGATGGAACTACATTGTTGGGCTAGAAAGGCCTTTTTAGGTACATTGGTTGCTCTCTTGAATGTACATAAATCTTTGAGGACTTTGGCATAAGTCGGGATCTGTTGGATGGCTTCTAACAATGGGATGTTAATTCTCACTTGCTTGAACACTTCAAGGATTTTATCCAGCTGGACATTATTTTTCTTTTGACCTAGCCTCTGTGGGTATGGGGCCTTTGGAACAAAGGTTCTAGGAGGGGGCTCACTCGGTGAGGCAGCTCCTATTGGTTTCTCAAGTTCCTTAGTAGGTTCTGGGTCCTTCTTTGGTTCCTCGGGTTCTTCTTCCAAAACTACATGCTCTCTCCTTACTTGGGTCCTCTCAGATTGCCTATGGTCCTCTTCTGGTGTGTCAGCCTCCCTTAAGGCCATTCTACGGGTGGTAACTGCATGCACTGCATTGACTTGCTCATGGACTTTGCCCTTGTCATCATGGACAACAAATTGCCTCATTGAGGTTTGGGCTTTGGGGTTGACTTCGGGCTGACTTGGAAAGGTACCCTTATCTCTTTGAGCTATTGACCTGGCCAACTGGCTGACAGTGTATTCCAGCTTGGCAATGGACTGGGTATTGGCATTCAAATTCTGAGTAGTGCTTTGCTGGAATTGGAGGGTATTTTGGGCCAACATTTTCATTGTATCCTCTAGAGAACTTATCTGCTGATTCTGGGGATTAAGATTCTGATAACCTTGGACCATGGGTGGTCCCTGTGACACTTGGGGTA
This sequence comes from Camphora micrantha, assembly GCA_003546025.1. NCBI lineage: Eukaryota > Viridiplantae > Streptophyta > Magnoliopsida > Laurales > Lauraceae > Camphora > Camphora micrantha. The sequence goes on along the minus strand of QPKB01000006.1, from coordinate 13,361,169 downwards.
CTTGAGGCTTTTGGTATCCCGGAGGTGGCATTTGCTGGACCATTGGCTGAGAAGGGTTTCCTTGGTGTTGTCCTTTGGTCCATGAAAAATTAGGATTATCCTTCCAACCAGGATTGTATGTATTAGAATACGGATCATACCTCGGCCGCTCATATCTGGTATTCTGGTAAAGTGCACTCACCTCCTCCATACTCTCACTCTGACTTTGACCAAAGAATGCTCTACATTGGGATCCAGGATGGGTAAAATCTCCACAATTTGTGCAAGGTGGGACAGTAGGGTCACTGACTACTTGGCTCATCTTTAATGATTCCAGGGTTTTTGGGGTGGTCTGCTGACAGGTCTGGTTCATTTCAAGGGCTTCTAATCTCCTTGTCAATGTGGCCAACTTGGCCTCGGCCTCAAATTTGGGTTCCACTCTATGCATGCCCCTTCTTTCTGCAACAACGGGTCTTTTGGGATCCTCTCTGATAGGTTCCCATTGGAGAGTGTTCTCAGCGACATCCTCAAGGTATGTCCATGCTTGGTCAGCTGTCTTTTGAGTAAATACTCCATTGCAGAAAGACTCCACCATGGTCTTGGTAGGATAGTCTAGTCCTTCATAAAGGATTTGGACTAGTCGGATCTTTTCGAATCCATGATGTGGGCATTGCAACAATGAGTCTTTGAACCTTTCCATGTACTCATACATGGTTTCTCCCTCCAGTTGGTGGAAACTGTTCAGGGTATGTCTAATGAAGGCCGTTTTTTGCTTTGAATAAAACTTTTTATAAAAGGCCTCAACTAGTCCCTCCCATGTGTTTATGGAATTAGCCTGTAGGGCGTAAAGCCATGCTTTCGCCTTCTCCTTCAGAGAGAACGGGAATAATCTAAGCTTAAGGGCCTCTTCAGACATATGGTTATACTTCATGGTCCCACAGATTTCCTCAAACTCTCTCACATGCTGATATGGGTTCTCATTTTCCACCCCTCGAAAAATTGGTAACATTTGGATTAAGCCAGATTTCAGCTCAAATGAGGCATTTGTGGCAGGTATGATGATGCACAAGGGCTGGGTAGATCGAGTTGGGTACATATACTCCCTAAGAGTCATGGGTTGGGTTTGTGGGATTCCGTCAGCCATTTCCTCAATGGCAGTGGGGTCCGCGAAATTCTCAACAGGTATATCGAATAAATCGAAGCTTTCTAAACGACCATGCACACGTAACCAATTGTGCATAAACTACCACTCAACTTCGAAAGTGATGGTCCGCTCAAGTGATGATGAACGAGGATTATTGCTTAAACACAAACAAACAAAGCAAAATTATTTTTGAAAAACAAACAAAACTATGCTTAACTAAGGCTACCTAAGATTAAACTAGACAGCTCCTAATTGTGAAGAGTACACCTAGGCCTCCAATCCGGTCCTATGAAACGTAGTCGGCCAGGCAAGCCCCCAGGGGATTGGTGGGATCACAATGCACGTGGCAAAGGTTCCGCTTAAATACCAAACTCCTAGAACAGATGAACTGTCTCCCTTAAGGGACAAGGCTATTCTAGGCACCGATTTCCGTCAAGGAGCGCAAATGGTACAACCTTTGATGGTCTTCTCCTAATGAGCTCGTGTCCTATAGTCACGTTTCTACTCAAATTTTATTAAAGCTAAGGATTCCTAAGTAGTGAGGAAAATAAGTTCCTATGGGCAAGGAAATGGTGATGAAATCCAATCCTTATCTTGTTGGGGGTATGATTGCCCTTACTAAGTGTGTGCTTTCCAAATTACTTTGTGTATTTTAAAATGATTTAAGCACTACAAAGCAATTAAACAATCAAACAACCAACAAAATTGACCCACTAACGGGGGATGCGTGGGTGTATCGAAATACGCACCTCCCAAACTAAATTGGGGGAAGATCGGTTGAAGTCGACCCAAGCCACCGACACCAATTTTGGTGTACGAACTTGAGGGGCCGCGACGGTATCGTCCAACCGTCCTCCTTCCTTAATTATTACAATGCTTTAAAAACTTTAATGAACTTTAAAAAAAATTATTACAGATTTGAAATGAATCCTAATACAAGATTTTCTAAGAAAACAAATTAAATTCCTAAGTTAAAGTTCTTTGATTGCTCTTTTCCTCTTTCCGTGCTCCAACCGTGGAATCTCTGAAAAATACAAACAAGGAAAATGTATAGAATCCAAAATGCAAACTAAAAGAAAACAAGAAACTAGATAACAAAGAGATGCTAATAGAAAAGGAAGAACTAAAATGAAAAATAAGGTTAGTAACAAGTTAGTAACAAAGTTAATGACAAAAGAAAAATAACAAGACCAAATGAACAATGTTAGATATATCAAATGAGTAAGTGTGTGAGAATAAGTAAAAGATCAAGATAGAAAGAAACTAAAAATATACATGAAAGCTAACTAATAAAGAGAACAAGATAGAAAATAAGTGGATGGAGATAAAAAGAAATGTGCTAAAAGTGTGAAATCAAAGGTGCATGGTGGAAGATGGTGTGAATAGAGAAATGGAGTGTGAGAATTAAAACAAGTGAATAAGTGTGTGAGAATGTGAATAGAATCAAACTAAAGTAAGTAAAACAACAATTAATACTAATGGATAGATTGGACCATCTAGAATCCACTAAGTAATACTAATCCAACACTAATGCTCTTCTCTTTTTCTAAATAAACACTCAAATCTAATGACAAATCAATGTATAGATTTGGAAAATATAACTTTAAAGCTCTAAAAATTAACAATCTAATAGCCAAGATTTTCTTCCCTTCATAAAAGAAAAGATTCCTAATGACTATCTATCAAAAGTAAGCATAAACCATCAAAAGATATTAACTCCTAAGCATGATTTATCAAACCTAAGCATAGATAGTAAAAAGAATGCTAAAATAAAAAATAAGCATGGAAGATAGCATATTGCAATGAAGAAAAATCTATTCTAGCATGTTAAGCACATAAACAAAGAGAATTAAGAGCATAAGAAAAAGGAATAGTATTAACTTAGCTTCATCTAGAAGATCCAATCAAAGTGATTAGCCACCCATTGGAGAAGACAAAGCTTTCATATAAATCTTCAATTTTTACAAAGATTTCCTCACTTTCTCTCTACAATTGCTCTCAATTACATGAATAGCTTAAGTAAAGAGGAGGAGGCTCTCCTTGCTTGTGTGTTAAATGCCTAGAGTTCCCTTCCTTATATAGAAACATTTGCTTGCTCTCTTTTGGTTTCTTTCCGATGTGGGACTTTACAAGAATGGAAATATAAACATATGAATGTAATTCCCATATTAGAAAACAGTCCCCACACTGATGTGTGATTTTGACCCTCGAAACGTCCGAATTGGGAGAAATGTTGTGAAATATGATTTGTAGCTCTTAGAACAAGCTTTCCAATGCTTCTAAGATCACCTCAATCGGACACCTGAGTAAAAAGATATGGTAAAAATACAAACCCAGGTCTTTCATTTTTCTTCTTATTGTTGGCCTATCTTTGTCATTTCTTCATCCAATTGTCTTCCAAACTAATCAATACTCTCTTTAACTCTTGAATCTCAACTTTAATCTTCAAATTAGTCTTCAATTAACACCTACAAAGAGAAATTAACATAATTGAGAGTATTTTTTTTAACATATTTTGTATGAAAGCCATTGGAACTCATATAAATGCATACAAATGGCCATCTATAATGAAAAGATATGAGCAAAGCAAGATGGGGAGGAACTTTATGATTTTTGCTAAAAATGGTGTTTTGAGTTCTTTTATCTATGAAAACTCATAAAATAATGATATGAAAGTATATCTTTTGTGAACTCATCACACCCCCAAACTTACATTTTGCTAGTCCCGAGCAAAATAAAAGAAAACTAACTATAAGCAGAAAATGATAAAAATAAAAATCGTAACTCACTTTCGCAGGAATCGCGGCTGCACTTAGCTCGTACAACAAGCCATTTTAACCACTAAGTTTCCCCTAGTGGACGAGTTTTGTCTCGTGAGGGTTTTCAGCGAATAAATCCCACAAAATTCTTTTTATTTATATCCTCAGGTTTTTAGCAAGCTAATAAAAAATGAAAGCAAGTTTAGAACACTATCCAATTGCTAAAAAATCTTTCAATGATGCTCAAGTCCCAGAGTGTGTTTGAGTGAGTTTAGCCAACAGTTGTGCAGTTTTGGGTTCTGAGAAAACACAACTTTGATCACCTTCTAAATCCATTCGTTTTGACTTCAGCCTCACAATCATACTCTCGGAAATAAAATCGCTTAGATTTTCTGACTTATCACTCTATATGTGAGTATTGGTAAGGCAAAAGGACTCACATATCTTTTGAGAATGAAGAATTTTTGGAGAATTTTTGGAGAATTTATCTCATAGAAAGAACAACCATTTAACTGAGAGTGAAAATGCTCACTCAACTTCTCACTTGTTTAACATCCTAACTTTTCCTGAAATCCAATAGGTCTTTAATTGGTTGTAATGGGGTTAGGGGAAAGGGTTTGGTAAAAATATGGAAAATGAGGTTTTAGGGTTTTTGAGAAGGTAAGGTCTTGAGCTTTCTTTGAAGGATTTTTCCCCCTTTTTTTTTTTTTTTTCTTCACTTTTTCTTTTTTCTCTTTTTTTTTATTCTTTTTCTTTCTTTTCTTATTTCCCATTTTCTCTCTTTTTTTTTTTCCCTTATTTTTTTTTTTTTTTTTGGAGAACACTTTTTCCTTGGATTGATCATGTGAAGTATCAACAATGCACACTTCCTTATTTCTTCAACTTTTCCTTACACTTCTCAAAAACAATGGGTTGAAGGCTTTTTATTTGGGTGGAGAGGTTTTGGGATTTTTTTTTTTAAGGAAAAATGAATAAAGGATAAAGGTTAAAAAAGGGTTACTATGGAAATGTTTTTATGGGTAGGTTTTTAATGGCCATGAGGTTTTAATTTTAGATTGCCTATCATCACTTTACCAGGTTGAGAAAGGTGCTCACAAGCTACAAGTCAAGGTTAGTTCGCAATTTTGATGACACCCTCAATGGTTGGAAAGAAATAGGCACTAATGAGATAAAAGAAATGTGCCGAAAACTACGAGTTTGAGTAGCTCTTCATTCTACTCGGAATTAGCGCAGAAGAGTCCTTACACTGGAGGAATAGAAAGGCTCTACACTCAATTGGTTTAGTCTCCACTAGCGATTTGTCAGGGTCACTCAGATGTGCCCACTCTTCACTTGGACTACACGCATGTGGCTAAATGTGCAATAATTTTTCCAAGACTTGATTTTGTGACACTCTTTTTAGGATTTGGATAGTATGGTGAACTAAGATTTTGAAACTTATTAACAAGCTAAAATCCCAAAAAATTTTTTTTTTTTTTGAAAATGATTTTTTTTTACTAAATATTTACAGGCAAATATATGTGTGCAATGCAGTACCAGGAGCCATGCCCCCCCTAAAACTTCAAAACCCCAAATTTCTTTACAAGATTTTTATAAATTTTTACATATGCCCCCCAAAAATTTTTTAGAAAAGCCCCCATATGTTTTAAAAACTACATTTCTTCTTTATAGGTGACCCTTCCAAAATAGTTTTCCTACATAGTGACACCCCCCCCCCCCCCCCAATGAAGAATTTTTGGGTCTGCCCCTGGTTCACGCCCCTTCTTCCCTCCTCTCCCTGCCGCCACCCTCCGCCCATCGCCATCCCTCTCTCTCTCTCTCTCTCTCTCTCTCTCTCTCTCTCTCTCTCTCTCTCGCTCCCTCCCTCCCTATTCCTCTCTCCCTCTCCTTGCCGCTACCCTCTCTCCTTCTCCCCGTCTCTCTCTCTCTCTTCGACGGTGCTGCTGTAGAAAAAGTCGGGGATGGGGAGATTTTGCTAAATGTCTTTTTATGTAATTTTACATAGGGATATATTGGTCATGAACAAAGGGATGTGAAAAGAGAAGCTTGGGTTGTGGCATCAACAACTCTCTTATTATTATTATAAATATAGTGATCTATATTGATTAATGAAATATCCTTTTTCCTCTTTCAAAATCATATGATGGGGAGTATAAAGGTAATTTCATACCTCCATATTCCCCATGGTGTGAACCAGTTGAAAATCCCTAATCCATAAAAGAAAATCTCTAAGAATGTGTTTAGTTTGGCTTCTTAAAGGGAAACGTGTTTTTACATAAAATAGCTTTTGAAAATATATTACATCAAAGGAGAGCTTTTTAAGAGAGAATGTTGCTTGATGAGCTTAGCTTTTGCACTTACTTTTTAATAACAAAAGCTTCTAAGAGTGTTTGGTTAGACTTGCAGAAGGCGCTTTTATGGATATAACAATCAAATAGTTATATAGATCTTGATAAAATAAAAAAATTATATAGTATGCAAGGGCCTTTAATCACGTGGGCCCCAACTCAAAACCACTTGGATTTAGTAATCTTTGAAAAAATAACAAAGACTTAAGATTTTAATATAGTTTTATCTTGCATTCATATAAAAAAGTGTATTTTACTGGAAAAAAAGAATATGTGATAACTATACTAGAAAGGTAATTTTAAGTGACGTCATCACACCAAAGAAGTCATCCTGCTCAAAAAGATCATTTTTTTACCATTTTTATCTAGGGTTGACATTGACCCTCAACACAGAAAATGAGGGTCGACGTCGACCCTTGGAAAAAAATGGTAAAAAAATGACTTGTTTTAGTGGAATGACTTCTTTGATGTGAAGTCACTAAAAATTACATTTTTGGTATAGTGGTCACATGATCTACGTTTTCAGTAAAATCCTCTATAAAATTCCCTTTACATTTTTTAGAAAGAAAATGCAACATAGCATAATATAGGTGAGAAGAATTGAAAGGAGATCTTTAGAGATTAAAGCTTGAAGGAATCTTATCATGTGGTGAAAAAAAAAAGGAACTATTTATCAAATTCAGGTAGTTCGTTTCCTTTTTGTGCATAGAGTTGTTATGGATATAGAAGACTCATTTTTTCTTTCCCATCTTAGAAGACTTGGTTATTTTCTGAGCTCTTTTTTCTTGCTTGTGATCTCTGATAATTGCTTTAGCTTCCTGAATGCATGAATTAGAGCTGCAAGTTGGGGATGATACTTCTATGTTCAAATGTAAATCACCACCTTCTTCCTGCAACAACAGAAAAGTTGTAAGGATGACAGACGTCTGTCAGGCCAAACGGCATAATGATGGCTCGCTATAGGAGCCTCATGCTCGCTATAGCGAGCACGGTGCAGATGCCCAGTTTCGTCCAGACTCTATGATAGAGTTTGAAGATGGGTGCTGTTCTGATTGGAGTCTGATTAGAATACTCTTGGACGAACTTGGGGCTATATATTGGGTGTTTCTCTCAACCCAAAGATTACACACAAGAAGTTAATTCTCCCTTTTGATTCAAGGTTAGAATACCTTAAGAGAGATTTCCTTGTTTCTCTATAGCCATTGAAAGATTGTTCTGAAGGGGTGCTCTAGAAGGTTTTGTTGATTCTGCTCTCTTGTAGAAGATTGATCATCTTGGTTGACAAGGTGCGACGAGAGCAAGTAAGGAGAACGGTTCACGGTGGAAGTCGTGTCAGTGGAAGTTGTGTAAAAACAACTACAGTCCTTAGATTGACGTACTGACTAAGATAAAGGAGCTGTGAGTATATCTTGTAACTGTTCGTGAGTTGTTTATTTCTAGATCGGGGTTTATCTCACTAGAAAGGGTTTCCATGTTAAATTCGTGTCTACCTTCTTGTGGTGTGTGATTGGTAGATTTATTTGCTAGTTCTTTATTGTTTGATTGGTTACATCCGCTACATTGATTTGATTAATTAAACTAGCATCCATTCTAGTGGGTTCTGCAGACCTTTCAAAAACCCCTCTCCAACGCAAAGTGGGACACTAGTTGCTTATTTGAGAAGTAGATTTTTACTTATGCTTTCACAAGTACTATTAAAAATGGAAATCAAACATACTTTGGAGGGCTTTTGGACATTTTGAAAGCCAAAAGCCCAAAAATCCATTTTACAAAGCCCAACAAATACACCCTAAGTCATAACCACAACACCACCAATTTCAAGGACAAAGATGACCATAAGGCCAAGAACATTTCAATCTACCGTATGTCCTCGTCCTCCTCGTCCTCCTCCTCCTCTCTCTCTCTCTCTTCGTATATTGTAGTCTTTTATTTTGACATCAATTCTTAACAACAACCAGGTGATTAAAATGTAGAATGAAAGAAGTTGTAAAAATAACCAAAGTATGAATAAATAACTCCTAATCTTAAAGATACTAGGGGTCATTTATTGTCGGACTAGTGAATTAAGTCTTAACGAACCATTTTATCTATATTACCGATAAAAAAAAAATCTATGTGTAGTTTCTATTTATTAGATGGATATATTGTTACGGCCAAACCTATGTATTAAGTTAATTAGCAAAAAAAAAAAAAAAAAAACACACACCTATGGATTAATTAGTTTGCACATTCTTCTTCTTCTTCTTGGTATGGTTTCTTTTTGTTGTAATTCTTTTCTTTTCGTGAATTCTTATGTTTTCCTCGATGATACTCTCTTAAAGGATAGCAAAATATTGATGTAGGCAAAAACTAAAACTAGTGTATATCCTTACAAACTTTATTAAGTCAACATAGTGAGAGGTGCTCTATTTCACAATTAATAATAGAGACTTAATTTTTTTAAAATAATAATAAGTGAAACTTATGTTTTTATTTAATGGATTTACCCATAGGTTGACATCGCAACCTATGTTCAACTTCTTACTTCACTCAGACTCTCTTTTTCCCTTTTGTCATAGGAAGCCGTAACTGATCATATAATAAGCAGTGAGAGTGGATAAATGGTCCGTAGGGCATTTAATTTAATTTCATGTGCGGAACCATAATAAAGGATTTGATCAAAGGAACAATGGTGGACCCCGATTTTTTTCGTTAAAAAAGGGGAAGGCCCAAATGCATAGTTGGATTTTGTGGACTACTTAGCATTTTTTAGATGAATCACACTGGTCCCAAGTCTAGTGGGGGAGATTGCCTCTCGGATGGAATTAATGTATGCAAAATCCATTCGAACAACAGATCGATGGCCTAAGATAGTGGTAACTATGATAAATAAATACATAAACCACTAAATCTCGATTAAAAATAATCTAAGATGCTTATGTGTAAGTTGCTAGATCAACTTTTGATCGACAATTGGGTTGATCAATCATTTTTTTTTCACTAAGGTCATGTTTGGCAACCAAATATTTAGGGAAAAGATTTTTAGTTTCTTTAAAGTTGTGGTAAATTCATGTTTGGCAATTGTAAATTCTTAAGGATTTGGACGAATGAAAACCTTCATTTGTTAGGATTTTCAAATCTAACCACCCCCAATAAAATTTGAAAATCCTCACTTAAGTGGATTTACACACCGAAACCTATTTTTATCAGCTATATGCATCAATCCACACCAATATCAATGTGAAATCCTCAACTATATAAATAATTAGCGAGGAATCCTTATTATAGTGGTAGTGAATAATCATCAGATCTATGGATTCCTTGCCTGTTACCAAACATGCTCTAAGTGTTGACTACGGTGGGAAAATCAGTTGGCCAAAGTGCTCCAGGATCTGTGTCCATTGTCGACTATTCCATTTTAGTGGGAGTGTAACTCTTAAATCCCAGGCCTCTTATAAAGTGAAATATCGAAGATATGAGTATCTACGCAGAGCGTAAAATTTTAAATGATAAAAATGAAAAACATATGGGCCCATTACACTATGCAAATAATTGCTTTGGTAGATGCTATAATCATATCCAGTTTGGGAAAGGAGAAAATTATGTGGTACAGCTGGTGTTAAATTCTTTCAAAGTTTGATCAGAGGCAATGCATATATAGATTTGTATTCATAGGAGATTGTTATTTTTTGTATATTTGAGATGATCTTTAATGGCGGCTAGACTACAGTCTGTATGATGAGATCTTCTAGTTGTGGTTATTCGTATGTGTTGGACGTGTGGTTTGGCACAACTATGAATTTAAGAATAAGACACTTCCATAGAGACAAAATAAATAGACTGGTTAAGTAATTAAGATTTATGTCGGCCCTTGATATGAGATAGATTCCGCATGTGAACCATGTCTAAATTAAAATGGTTGAGAGAGAGCTTTTCTGCATAAATTAGAAGTGGGGAGTTGTGATATTATTCAACTTTGGTGAATGCCGACCGATATCAAATATTTAAAACACTAAGAAACTATTACTCATATTGGTCGCTTCAGCAGACCCAGATGACTTGTTTGATGGGCATGAACTTAAGCTATTTTTTTAAAAATATTTAAATAGCATGTCACTAAAGTTCAGAACCAAAAAGGGCAAGAAATGAATAGATTTTGATTCGGGAGGGGGAATGTGTGCATTTCTTATACGGATCAAATAATATTGAATATTGTGTAAATTTTGTATGTATGGAATTTGTTTCAATACACCTCCACAGAATATGGCGTGGCTAAAAAGTGAAATCATTATTTATTGACCATAATACGTTTGTATGTAGCCATACAAGTCATCCGCTGTACTCGTGGGGATGAGATATTGATTGCACAATAATGTTGATCCAAGTACCCTCCATATTTGTGCCCAAGACCCTTGCTAAGAGTTATAGGACTTGTGTCAATCCTAGACTTGGGGATATGTTGTGTATTTACCATTGTAGCCACAAGAAAATAGATATTAAAAATGAGAATAAAGATAATCTTTTTAGAATTATCCAAGGGAATATCGTGTTTGTAATCACAATAAGTTGATGATAAATGAATGTTATAATGGTTACTTTTAAATGAATCCCAAAGCAATCATCGAGATAAGCCACAATATCTCAGGAGGATGATGGGTGTTGTGGTTAGTGGGAGTTCTCGGCGTAGACGACATCGGATATAAAAATTCTGGCCAGGGCTCACTTGACAATAGACGACCTGTATGATTTGGGAATCCTATGAATGATAACATCTAGCAAGAGTGGCAGACTGCTGTAATTTAATGGAAGCCATGAAGGAATTGGATCCGACACTCTACTCTCAAGCGGTCAATGCACAATACGAGTAGAATTGGCTAGAGGCTATGAGAGAGGAGATAAAATTATTGGTAAGAACCAAGTATAGCAGAAGGATGATCTAGTAAATAAGATCGAGTCATAGGTTCGTAAGAGGGGGAATCTAAGTTGGATAGATCTTTTAATAAATAAGGAACATGGTTAGCAGTTAAGAGATTTACAAAGGAAGGAATAAATATCAAGGAGGTATTTTCTCTAGTTGTGAAACTCCTATCCAAAGTAATCCTAGTGGCAATGGTAGTTGATGATGACTTGTAGATGTACCTAATGATTGTAAATACTACGTTGTTCCTAAAACGACGATTAGGAAGAGCTTTACAAGCTCAAGGTCAAAGTGATAGAAGTGTACAAACTATTTGGTGACACCGTGTGTACTTTCAAAATGCACATGACAGTGACATAAAAAAAGGAAGAAGAAAGAATCATAAAGTAATTTGTAAACTTATTATCCCCAAATAACGACACATGCATGTGTTTATGTCAGGGCAGTGGGAGTAGTTTTATTCTCCTCATTCTATGACATATTGATTGTTGGTGATGAATTGGAAGCCGTTAATGAAATCAAACAGTAGATAAAGTTAGGATTCAAGATACAAGACAATGTAACCCATGATCTTTTCTGATGCGTTAAGTTTAAATTTTGATCATTAAATAGATTGTCATGATGCGTTAAGTTGATATTTGTATCTTACCTAATCCTCATTATCAATGAGGACCAAGTTGGGACAAAAGCTCATGCTTGGTGTCGCAGCCCCGCCCAATTCAGTATGATATCGCCCGCTTTGGTCCACATGCGTTTTAGGACTTTTCGGGCGGTTGACCAATCTAGTACTGCTCTCGCCCAAGCACACTCAACTTTGGAGTACTTATGGGATTCGGACCGCACGACTTTAAAAAATGTCATGTTGAATTAATACGGAGTTTGATTTATAAGCCCAAGGTCAGAACTTAGATATTTCCGAGCCCCTGGGAGACAAACAAGCCAATAAGAAAGACGGGCAAGCCTAGGTAGGTGGGATCTCACTCTCTCCCCCACCGGAAATAGAGTTGTCCTCGGCTTTGATACCAACTGTCACAGACTCTCCCAACTCACCATGATATTTTTCGCTTTGGTCTACATGCACACGATGACTTCCCAGGCAGTCACCTATCTTGGTACTCTCCTGCCCAAGCCCGCTTAACTCTGGAGTTCTTAGGGGATAGGGAACCACACGACTGTAAAATACGTTTTGCCGAGTTAATATGGGATTTGACTTATAAGCCTCGCTAGAGTAAGGACTTGGATATTCCCAACGTGGGACTTAGTGTAGTTCAAGTCCTTTGGAAGACAAGTAAGACGGGCAATCCCAGCAGGTGGGATCTCAAACCTGGAACCTCTAAATATATACACTCAGAAAAGAGACAAAAGATGGGCTATAGGAGATCTCAAATGCTGCTTTGATATAGAGGCATTGTTAGAACCAAGAGAATAGCAGAATGCTTTTGTGAAAACAGAACCTGATTGCACTAGAAAACTTGGAGAGAATTCTATGTTTATTGAATAACTCTTGTGGCTGTTAAATAGCCTTACAATGAAGATAGAAAGGAAACAACAACCCACGATTTTACAGGACCTAGGATCGTGGAACATGACTAAGTCAGAAACAGAAAATGAAATCTTATCCCTCAAGTATCGGAGAGATTATTTGCAGGACTAAAACTAAACCTTGAAAATAAGGAACCTTAACAGCTAGAAAGTTCCAACAACTTTATCATCCTCCCTTAAACTGAATGTCATTGACAATAAGTTCATTCCAGGGTATTCGCAAACACCCAATGATTCTTGCATCTTCGAAAAAACTTCAAAATTCAACGGTTTAGTCATGACATCTGCAATTTGCTCCTGGGTAGAACATTGTATTAGCTCCACTACTCCATCTTTGACCAGATCTCGAAGGAAATGAAAACGAATGTCTATGTGCTTGCTACGGCCATGCATTACTGGATTCTTCGAGAGTTTGATGGCTGAAATGTTGTCGCAGTACACCATAGTAGGTCCGGACTGCTCATGACTTAGACTCTTCAAAATTCTCCTTAACCAAACAACTTGACAAGCACTTGATGCTGCAGCAATAAACTCAGCTTCGGTGGTAGAAAGAGTAACCACTGGCTGTTTCTTTGAAGACCAAGATACTGCACTTGAATTCATCATAAAGACATAGCCTGAAGTACTCTTTCTATCATCCTGATCTCTGTCATAATCACTGTCCGTGTAACCAAAGAGCTCTTCACGTCCTCCCTTCCTATAAAACACCCCAAAGCTAGTTGTTCCCTTCACATACCTTAGGATCCTTTTTGCTGCCATCAAATGAGACTCAGTGGGACGTTCCATGTGCCTGCTGATTAGACTCACAACAAACATCAAATCAGGGCGTGTGGCAGTTAGATACATGAGGCTTCCCACCATCTGCTTGTAGAGAGTACCATCGTCTCCCACTCCTCCTTCATCCCTTGTGAGTCTAAACCCAGGAACCATTGGAGTTTGCATTGAGTTGCACTGGCCCATGTTGAATCTTTCTAGAACCTCTTGAGCGTACTTTTGTTGGCTAATAAAGGCCCCATCTTTTGTTTGCAACACTTCAATGCCCAGAAAGTATCTCATTTTCCCGAGATCAGTCATGTGAAATTCAACCATCATAGACTTCTTAAATTGTTCGAACATAGTTTCATCATTCCTGGTAAATATAAGATCATCAACATAAAGACAAACAATCAATATTTTACCTCCAACCGCTGTTTTAGTGAACAAAGTATGTTCGTAGGGGCATTTGTTGAAGCCTTCTTTGACAAAGTATGACTCGATGCGACTGTACCAAGCTCGGGGAGCTTGTTTGAGTCCATACAATGCTTTCTTGAGTCGATAGACTTTTGATTCTTTTCCCTTTTGTTCATAACCTGGAGGTTGATCAACAAACACCTCTTCATTAATTTCTCCATGCAGGAAGGCCGATTTGACGTCAAGTTGGTAAATTAACCAACTTTTCTGTGCTGCAAGGGAAAGCACCATTCGAATTGTATCCAAGCGAGTCACTGGTGCAAATACTTCTGCATAATCCACTCCATATTGTTGGCTGTATCCCTTAGCAACTAGTCGCGCCTTATACTTGTCTACTTCCCCATGCTCATTGAGTTTTGTTTTAAAAATCCATTTCACTCCAACAGTCTTTCCTCCTGATGGCAGATTTGTTAATTCCCATGTCTCATTCCTCTCAATTGCTTCAATTTCTTGGTTCATGGCATGTCTCCATTTTTCACTTTTCACAGCCTCTTCAAATGTCGTTGGATCACTATTGGTGAACAAAGCTAGATGAGCTATATTCACACCTTCTTCATCGGAGAGACCTTGACCAGTCTCATAGTCTCTCATCCATGCTGGGGGCCTTCGTGTTCGGCCTTCTGGAAGTGAGTCTTCGACATTTGAGGTGTCTCCTTCAAAAAGGTTGCTGTTATCGGACCCATTTTCTTCCAGTTCTTCAACTGCTTCAGACTCATCTCCATTGCTTTCCTCTTCTGTACTTGCCTTTTATTCGACTTCCCATTCTAAATCAGCCACTATGGCTTGCTTGTGACTATCATCCCAACTCCACTCTTGGTCTTCTTCAAAGACCACATCTCTGCTAACAATTATCTTCTTTGAAATAGGATCAAACAACCTGTAAGCTTTAGATTCTTCACTTACCCCTAGGAAGACACATTTGAGACTCTTGGCATCAAGCTTCACTCTCTTGTTGTCAGATACATGGACATGCGATATACAGCCAAAGACTCTGAAATGCTCCACTGATGGTTTGAGTCCATTCCAAGCTTCTTCAGGTGTCTTGCTCTTCACGGCAAGAGTTGGACTTCTATTCAGCACATGCACCGTCCAATTCACAGCTTCAGGCCAAAAGGTTTTAGGAATTCGCTTCTCTGACAACATACTTCGCACCATATTCATAATGGTTTGATTTTTCCTCTCGGCAACACCGTTTTGTTGGGGAGTGTATGCAGCTGTCAATTGTCTGTGTATCCCATTCTCATTACAAAAGCTTGTGAACTCTTGTGATGTGAACTCACCCCCTCGATCTGTTCTCAGACTTCGAATGAATGCTCCTGTTTCCTTCTCAACTCTAGTTTTGTAGGCTTTGAAAGTAGCAAAGGCTTCTGACTTTTCTATCAAGAAATAAACCCAGGTTTTTCTACTGAAATCATCAATAAAGGTGATTAGATACCTTTTGCTGCTGTTTGAAATTGGAGTGATTGGGCCACATATATCAGCGTGCACCAACTGAAGAATTTTTGAAGCCCTCCATATGCATTCTTTTGGGAATGGATCACGGTGCTGTCTTCCTACCAGACAGCCTTCACATACTCGTTGAATAGCTTTGAACTGTGGTAACCCTTCCACCATTTTCTTTTGCTGGAGTACCTTGAGTCCATTCCAGCTGAGGTGTCCATATCGGCAATGCCAAAGAGTGGCCTGGTTTGTGGTTAGAGAGGAGAAACACTTTTGCTCTCTTGGTGGTGGGCAGTGAGCGAGCACAACAAACATTCTATTATGAGTCATCTCAGTTTCAATGATTAGACCTTTCTCAGGATGAAAGATCTTACATTTTCCTTGTTGAATGAGCACAGCGAGTCCCTTTTCTTGCAGCTGTCCGATGCTTAGCAGATTGTTCTTCAGTTCTGGTACAAAGAAAACATCCGTGATCACATGAATAATTCCATTCACCTCCATTCGAACCTTGCCTTTGCCTTGTACAGTAAGGCTTGAGTCATTCCCCATCTTTACTGATTCTCTAAAATTGCTATCAAAGTGAATAAATATATCCCTCTCGCCACACATATGGTTGCTACACCCAGAATTAAGGAACCAAATGTGCTCCGTTTCAGCTTCCTTGAAATCAACATTCGCCATCAACAACATCTCTTCTGTTGTCTCTGCGTAGTTTGCCTTCTGATCCCCAGCTTTCTTTGGGCACTCCCATTGAAAATGTCCTAGCTCATGACAATTGTAACATTCTATGGTTGATTTGTCAAATCTGCCCCTTCCTCTTCCTCTTCCACGATAGGTACTCCGACCTCCGCCTCGTCCTTCTTGCTGTGCTCCAGAAGTGACTTGTAGTGCTTGTTCTTCCACTACAACATGGCGACTGATTCTTTGTTCATGAACCAATAGCCTACTTTGAAGCTCATCGATGGACAAAGTATCCAAGTCATTGGATTCCTCAATAGAACATACAACGTAGTCATATTTCGGAGTCATAGACCTCAAGATCTTCTCAATGATCCCCACATCCTCCATGCGCTCCCCATGAATCCTCATTTTATTAGCAATGATGAGAGTCCTGCCAAAATAGTCGTCGACCGATTCTCCAGCCTTCATGTGCAGCACTTCAAACTCTTTTCGAAGAGCCTGCAATTGGGCACGTTTTACACGTGCTGTTCCTTGATATTTCTGCTTCAAGGAATCCCAGATGTCCTTCGCTGTGTCCTTCTTCAATATTGTCTCCAAGATTGATCGATCGATGGCTTGGAACAAGTAGTTTTTGCACTTCAGGTCCTTCAACTTCTGATCTTCAATCACTTTCTTCTGTGCTTCACTTGGATCAACTCCTTTTGCTGCTGCAGTGATCCCCATCTCTACCAAATTCCAATACTCTTTGGAACGTAGAAAGTTTTCCATCAGCATACTCCAGTGATCATAGTGTCCATCAAACCTTGGAATAGCAGGTTGCACGAAGCTGTTTTCAGACGCCATATCTTTGTTCCTTCACGCTGGTGACTCTGTTGTAGGCTTTGAGCAGGCCCCGTGATGGAGCTCTGATACCAAATATTAGAACCAAGAGAATAACAGAATGCTTTTGTGAAAACAGAACCTGATTGCACTAGAAAACTTGGAGAGAATTCTATGTTTATTGAATAACTCTTGTGGCTGTTAAATAGCCTTACAATGAAGATAGAAAGGAAACAACAACCCACGGTTTTACAGGACCTAGGATCGTGGAACATGACAAAGTCAGAAACAGAAAATGAAATCTTATCCCTCAAGTATCGGAGAGATTATTTGCAGGACTAAAACTAAACCCTGAAAATAAGGAACCTTAACTGCTAGAAAGTTCCAACAACTTTATCAGGCATAGGGTTTAAGGAGAGCTATTGGTGTTTATTTAAATGCTAATTAGGATCCAAAAGGTATATTTTTTAATTGGACCATTGAGTAAGAGATATGGAATTTTATCACTTTTTTAATTAATCTGATGTCCAAAATCTTTAGTTTAGATGTCTTATCTCACCATCTAAATTATTAGTTATATATCACCTTTGAATTTTATTGCTTACACAAGAGAAGTACTAGATCCAACGTTGAGGTCATGTTTGGCAACCACATCCGCAAGGAAAAAAAAAATTCCATTTTCCATTTAGTCATGAAAACCCCATGATTGGCAACTGTAATTCCCATAGGATTTGAATTAATGGAGATCCTCGTGTTTGAGGATTTTCAGATTTGACCTCCCCCATAGGAATTGCTAATCGTCAGTTGTGTCATCAATTTGCAGTGCCGAAACCATTTTTTCTTACTATATAACTACATATGCACCAATATAGATGTAAAATCCCTATCTATACAAATCATGGGAATCTCTATTCAAAGGGTAGTAAGGAATCTTCTGATATACGGATTCTTCAGCTTGTGGCACATGCGCTAAGGTTTTTATTTTCAGTAAGAGGGTTCCACACTCAAAAGTTTCCCTTTCCGCCATAGGGAGGAATCTTACATTCTTACCTCTCCTATAAGAAACTAGAATCCTCTCAACTGTAAAAATCCAGTTAACTTCTTCTTTTCTTTTTTTTTTTTTAAGAAAAAGTATGGCACTAAACAACGGAGTAGTGGGCTTCACGAAAAATCTAGACAATTTTCCTCTCTCTATCTATCACATAATCCCCTCGTCGCACAAATGTACCCCAGCTTCACAGTTGATCCTACCTTGTAGGTTAAAAATTGAAAATCAATTTAACAAGACAATTAAAATTTTGAAAGCATTTTATTAAAATTTAAAGCTGAAGAGCAGTGTACCTACAGCATATGGTACTTTCTTCTTGAAAAATTAAGGAAAGAAAAGATAACGAACGCCATCAACGTCCAAAAAAAAAAAAAAAAAAAAAATCATAATTCATGAAGGAAACATTAATGTCTTATCCATGCCATGTTTACTTTTTCCCTTCTTTCTTCTTCTTCTTGTCTTCCTCCTGCTCATCCTCCAGAAGGAATCCAGACACAGGTAAGGTCCTTCCTAGCCCCGTATACGTCTTGAAGTTGATCTTCCCAGAAGCTGGATCACTGATGTACATATCTGAAATGGGGACCCAGATCAGAAACTCCTTGCTCTTTATACCTGTTATCTTTCTCATCTTGTGATGCTCAGAGAATGTAGTGATCTCGGTGTCATAAGAGACGGTATTTCCGATCCTTTTTAAGCGGTGCTCAGTTTTCTCCTTCTGCAGGATCCACACAAATCCGGCCTGGCGGTTGTAGCCGAACTCGATGATGTCATTAAGACGCAAAATCCCGGTTGGAAAGCCAAGCTCTGCCTGGAAATCTATGATTTTCTGCTTGCAAATATCGTGTCCTTTGTAGATTTCCGCATTCTCGCGGTACTTGGCAATGTCTTGGGAGGCCATATCTGCACTCTGTTAGGGATGAAAGAAAAGGCTTTGAATTCAAGGAGAGAAGAGAGAAAGATGGAATGATGGAATTGAAGAGGGTGTGTGAGGGTTTTTATAGGTGCTCTCAAGCTTCTAGATTGCACAAGAGGGTGTTAGTATTTGTTTATTCTGCATTGAGGTGTAGGAAGGTTCTTGGCCTTTTACATCTTTGGGTTTGTCTATATATAGTTGGAAGAATTTTGGGTTTGTCTTTCTCAGCTATCAACTGGGTGGGATCAAGAGCTTCTTTAGAAAATCTTGTCTATCCATCTAATAAATGATTGATTTATCAAAAGGATTGAATGGTGAGATGAGGCTTTTGTTTGACCCACCTCGTGAAGAGCGAGGAACTGGAATAGTGAGATGAAAATGCCAAAGTGGTTTTCACGTTGCTATTTTATCATTTTCATTCTATGAAGGAGTCTACACGTAGAGAATAGAAGAATGATAAGTGCGTACTTCGTGTACGGTGTGGGTCACGCTCTTGAATTTATAATAAGATTAGATATCGCCTGCAAGTATGCTGCTATGAAGAGGACCAAGCACTTCACTGGATGTTTGGATGGATGGACAGGATTTTGCGACTAGTCTTGAAGATTGATTGCGTACCTGGACCCATCCAAATTTGATGCACTCAATTGGGCCCAGACCTGGATTGTTTACATGATTATTGTGAAACCCACCATATATAATACATGATACTAAATAAATAATTATATAATATATAGTATTAGATTGTAGCATAAATTATACGTGAGTAAATAGGCATATTGCATGTACTCAATGTTGGACCAGGACTTTCGTTTGAGGGGGTCGGACCCAAACAGGTAATTGAATTTTGTAGACAAACCCAGGATTTTCATGTGGATTTTGAGGGAGGCTGCAGAATTTTAATGTTGGTTTTGGAGGTGGATCCAAGATTTTCATGCGAGTTTTAGAGGCAGACTCAAGTCAAATGAGGGCGAGTGCTCTTATATCCATATACGTGGGCACACCACACATGCTAATATTTTACAATAGATCCAGCCTAAACCTGATTGTTAACTGACCAGTGTGATTATTACGATAATATCATGATCTGTGCGGAATAACAAAAAAATAGAGGTAAATAAGAAATTCTCAATAACATTTAGGGCACGTTTGACAAAGAGAGGAATTATCTCTTTAGAAGAATCCCTTGTTCAGCTAGAATCAAGCCATCCTCAAGGAGGATTCTTTGAGGAGAGTTCCAAGTTTGGGAAAAGAGGGAAATCCTGTAATCTACACTCTATGTGATCCAATGGTTATATATTTTTTGCAGTTTTCCCAAAATCCATGAAAATTCAAGGGCTGAGCTTCCACCCCATAACATTCCTTGACACTCTAGAGAATTGAAATTGGTCGGATTTTTCAAATGGGGCCCATAAAAATTAAATTTTTTTTAAATTATGACATTTTTGTAAATATATCTCAAGATCCACGAGGGATCTATGGCTGAAATTTGGTCTCCTATATGGTCTTGGTATATTGGAAATGATGCACGGCTTGGATCATCATTTTGGATACCCAAAAAAATAAAATAAAAAAATAACGGATTGCCCATGTAATCCCCCTTTTTACATCGTGGCATATGAACGGTCTGCAGTGTCTTGCCTTTTTCTAATGACCCAAGGAATTTGAATGCCAAAATTGAACCACGAACTGTTTTGGACCTCCTGAAGAGTTTGATCGGTTTGGATTATTCAAATGGGGCCCACAAAAACTCAGAAGTTATGATCCCATGTCTGGGACATTTTAACAAATATATTAAAATCTGTGAAGAATCAATGGCTGATTTTTGGCATAGTAGCCATTTTATGCCTTTTAAACATGATTATTGGATCAGATCTGGATCTTGGGGTCCAGAAAAATAAAACAATATAAAAGAACGGTGATGTTAAAATGAGACCCGAAGGCAGTGTTGCTCCGCCTTTCCACTAACACGCATACATTCATTGTATGACGGGGGGAGGTCGGACGCAAAGAATCATTTGAAACGATGATGCAAGGATTCTTTTCTCTAGTTTTCTGATGTTTGCCTAACGAATCTTTTCCACGGGAGCTCGGAAAACCTGAGATGATTCCTCGCTGCGGAACATTGCCAAACTTGCCATAGGAGGTGTTTGGATAACTTAGACAGTATCTTACAATATCTCATTTTCTTCCAAAAACCATAATATCAGATTATAAAAAAAAAAAATTAGTACAATTATCCACAAATTCAAATTCACTTAAATTTCACACCAAAGTATAACTATAAAAAAGGACAATCAAGTGACCAAATGTGTAGTGCTATAAGATACGTGTGTGCTAAACACCCAATGACATTCCAATTAGTTCAAAGTATTCAAACACATGTAGGTCGTATGCCAAATCAATAAATATATAACTTTCTAGCACATGCGAACCATAGCATATATAGAAACAATAAAAAATAAAAGGCACACAACGATTTAGAGTTGTTCGGTCCTTGACCGACATCCACTCCCAAGCAAACTGCACACCAATGGTTCCTTGGCTTTCACTATAATAGGTTTTCCAAAAGGCTCACGTCAAAACCTTTATACCTAAGTTTTTGATAAGGTGGTTCAACCACAAAGGTTTACTCCACTGTTAGCCCTGAGCCCGAGACTGCACTCATCTCGAGGCATGAAGTACGCCCGTATGGGGATTCGAGTCAAACTTGTTGACCTTTCATCCCCATGAACGGGATTCACCCACAGGATATCACATGTGAGGTTCAAATTTCCAGAAATCTGCATTTTTTCACTTATACAATCTTGTCAAATAGATATCCATTCATACTCCAACATTATCATATTTTTATCAAGATATAGATCATAAAAGTTTGTGAGAATAAACTAAAGGTTTAAGTTTAATGTCAAGAGATAGAGGGAGAAAGAAGTAAGTTAAGTTAAGTTTCCAAGCCATAATATAAATAAGTCCATAAACGATAACAAAAGATATGGCAATCCAAGCCATGGTCCATGCGTTGTGTGATGTCCAAAACCCAGCGAGTAGATGTCTAGAAGACATCATCAGGAGTCCATTCAGCTATGCGTCGAGGAGATTCCTCCTCCTCATTGATCTTCAGGGCAGTGGCATCGAGGTCCTCACTTGTAAAGTCAAGTGTAGCACTATTAGACTAGGCTAAACAACTGAAAGAACATATATATATATATAAAATATTCATGTGCATCCATCCCTCACCATGTTACGGTGAGGGACAACATAGTAGGGCTGATTTTATAACACATCCGAACCATCCACACACATGGAACCCCCTTAAGTACACTAGACCCATTGAATTTTCGCCTATCCAAATGGATTGGACCATTGGATCGAGGGTCAAATTTTTTCCTTTAATATAAAGTCATTAAAATTTTGGGCCACGGATAAAAGGGTTAAAGGCATGTGATTGACCCCATATTTGATATATGGTCTCATTCAAGGTATCTCTTCCCATTCCACACAAGTCCTATGATTAGTGGGTCCCTAGGTGGGCCCCATTAAGTTTGTCTCTCACCATATATATGGTGAGGGAAGGATGCCCAGGAATATCCCCATATATATATATATATAAAATGTGGCATGTGACAAATGAATAGCTGGACAAATATGGATTATATGAGCTCAAAGTGTGTACAATAGGCAAGTCTGTGTATGAGACATACGAATCATAAATGAAAGGTACGCATAAGCAGCAGAACTAAATGGCACATCCATATTAGTTACATTCTCCCAAATTAATCATGTAAACATGAATATAAAGTGAGAGCAGAATACAAAACAAAGCAGAGTGGTGGCACTAGGAGGAAGAGGGCTCAAAACTCTCCATCATGAACCTAGGGTGTCGGTCAACCCTTAGAATATAATCCCATTTGTAGAGAGCCACAATTATAACTAAACCCACACTTAGCTGCGTCCCACATTGATAGGGTTGAAGCAAAGTTGTACCGACTCGTGGAATAAGGTGTACAAAATAATAGAATATAGTACAAAAATAGATCATATCACGTGGTACGTAATCGGAATTTATCATAAGCATAACTGAGCATCAATGGAAGTGGACATAAACATAAACAAGAAATACATGAACTAAACAAATGCATGATTAAGTCATATGAGAACACCGAAAACGGAATGCAAATGCATGTATATATATAGATCATATATGGAATCGAAGATATGAATCAAGCCAAGCCTACGGTATCAAAATACTCGTGGTCTTCACCGCCCAAATCGGTGCAGTACTAAGGATTCTGGCATTATTGAGTTACAAAGGAACCCTTGGTGTTACTTAATTTGGACACCAAATCCCTAAGTATAACACATTTGGTTCGGAACATAATTATGAAGAACACAAGACACTTTGGGGTGTACGGTAGCTCACACTGCACCCACATAAATTACAAGTCCATTGGGCATCATTTAGGGTTCAAGAGTTCCATCCTTAAGGTTCAACTATTGGGCCAAAACAATCTAAGCATCATATGGTTTTCCACTTGGCTTGCGGTATAGTTTAGTTGCCAAGATTTTAATCCAATTATCCCCATTCTACCTCAACTTCTGATCAATAAGATGCATGGACCAATGAATTTTACGCTTCAATAGCTTTCTAACGGTACATAGAACCTGAAAATTGAACGGGCGGATCAAAAGTTATGGCCATTCGAAAATTTGTCGAATTTTGCGAAGAATCTGTCCAAATTCTGTTTATCGAATGCTGACCGAATTCCTGACCCAATTTGGACAGAATATTGGGCTTCCAAGTTTTGAGTTTTTGTGGAATTTCGGTTGGTCGAATTTTGGCAGAAACCACAACTTCTAAGCCTGAAAATCAATGTTTTCAGTGGGGTCCTTCCCCGACCTCTTACAACATCTCAAACCTATTTCATATATACAAAAGGAATCTCCAATACATCCCATTCCATCAAATCCCACCAATTAAAATACATTACCAACCTTATAAAAGAACCCACTTACAAATTTAAATCAAACTAACATATGAGCTGGAATTGGATTTCTACAACATGAATCATAGAAAGAATCATTGAAATGAAGGTGCATGCACAAGATATAAATTGTTTTACTTGCCTTAAGGTGCTTGAAACCAAATTTAAGATAAATTCAAGCTCTATTGCCCAAATAAGCTCTCCAAAAGAAATGCCCCAAATGTAATGGAGAAGATGAAGTCCTACAATTTGATTGAAAAGAATGCACCTAACTTCAAAGACCTTGCACTCCAAGTAACCCAATCCAAGTGATCCAAAATTAGATACCTAAGGCTAAATATATCCATTGAAAGAAACCCAAATAATAGAAAGCATAAATGAGTTGCAACCGGTAGAAGATTTCTCAAAATTGACAAGGTAATTCAAATTATCTCGTTATTGGCAATAGCTTCAATTTTCAATAGTTATCTACTGTGTATTAGCAAAACATTAAGTGTTGGACTTTAATGCAGCTCAAGATGAAGCCCATCATGAGGCCCAAGGCACAATCTTCAATTGCAAACATGCCAATTTTTCTTTCATTGACTACAAATATTTTTCTAGAATAGCTAGGACTCGAACCAAAATGTTATTTTGGAGATGTCAAATTCCATTTGAAGGCTTATGCGGCAATCTGGGTTTGAAATTTGGCATCTCTTAAAGTAGGAACTCCACCTGATGTGCCTAATTATTATTTTATTATATTTTTTTCTTCTTGTGTGAGACCCGCATCATAAAAAAAAAACTTTTGCGTTTTCGCAGGACCTACATCATAAAATATTAAGAAATAATAAATGGCATCTTGTTTCTTTTGTATCTGTTGATGAGATCAAAGCAAGGTATCACCTTGATCCAAAGCAGATCATCCAAAACCCCAAAACCACGGCATCAGATTTAGGCCTATGCTTATGAGAAATCCCATTTCCGATATGAGATATTTCCCAAATATTACGAAATCCATCTTCTAGACCCTACGATTTGAAATGACCATCTTCTTCTCGTCTTTCCTTTCTCTCTGACCTCAACAGATTCGAGAACTTCCATTGCATTTGCTATTGAAGCAGATTCAAAGAGAAAGATACAGTCTTTAACAACTGATTTGCTTGTCGGATTTGAGATTGATCATCATGAAAGTCCGCAATCTTTGTGCTGAGTAGAAAAACTGGCCGATCTCACTTTCTCTGCTCTATTTTGTCACTTACAAGACGATTATTTCGAACGAATGCAACTTTCAGAAGCTACAGCTCTCACCTTGTAACTATGATAAATAAATATATAAACCACTAAATCTCCGTTTAAAATAATCTAAGATGCATACGTGTAAGTTGCCTGATCAACTTTTGATCGACAATTGGGTTGATCGATCATTTTTTTTACTAAGGTCACGTTTGGCAACCAAATCTTTAGGGAAAAAACTTTTAGCTTCCCCAAAGTTGTGGTAAATTTATATTTGGCAATTGTAAATTTCTAAAGATTTGAACAAATGAAAATCTTCGTTTGTTAGGATTTTCAGATCCGACCACCCCCAATAAGATTTGAAAATCCTCACTTAAGTCGATTTACACACCGAATCCTATTTTTCTCAGCTATATGCATCGATACACACCATTATCAATGTGAAATCCTCACCTATAGAAATCATCAGTGAGGAATCCTTATTACAGTGGTAGTGAAGAATCATCAGATTTATGTATTCCTTGCCTGTTACCAAAACATGCTTTAAGTGTTGACCACAATCAAAAATCAGTTGGCCAAAGTGTTCCAGAATCTGTGTCCACTGTCGACTATTCCACTTTAGTGGGAGTGTAACTCTCAAATCCCAAGCCTCTTATGAAGTGAAAAATCAAGAAGTTTTGGGGCAAAGAATGTAATGATTTGTTTAAATCATAGGGATAAGAGAAAAAATGACACAATAGACAACCTCATGGATCAAACATTGAGAATATAACCATGGATCCAGAAGAGGTAAGTGAACAGAACTGGCAATGCCATTGTAGATTTTCCATGTTATCTCCAGGATAAGGATAAAATCTAGGAGCATCTATGTAGAGCGTAAAATTTTAAATGATAAAAATGAAAAACATATAGGCCCATTACACTATGCAAATAATTGCTTTTGGTATATGCTATAATCATATCCAGTTTGGGAAAGGAGAAAATTATGTGGCACAACTGGTGTTAAATTGATTCAAAGTTTGATCAGAGGCAATGCATGTACATATAGATTTGTATGCATAGGAGATTGTTATTTTTTGTATATTCGAGATGATTTTTAATGGCTAGACTATAGTTTGTATGATGAGATCTTCTAGTTGTGGTTATTCATATGTGTTGGATGTGTGGTTTGGCACAACTATGAATCTAAGAATAAGACACTTCCACAGAGAAAGAATAAATAGACTGGTTAAGTAAGACTTATGTTGGCCCTTGATATGAGATAGATCCCACATGTGAACCATGTTTAAATTAAAATGGTTGTGAGAGAGCTTTTCTGCATAAATTAGAAGTGGGGAGTTGTGATATTATTCACTTTCGGTTAATGCTGACCGATATGAAAAGTCCATAACTTAAAACAGTAAGAAACTATTACTCAAATTGGTCGCTTCATCAGATCCAGGCGACTTGTTTGATGGGCATGAACTTAAGCTATTTTTTTAAAATATTTAAATAGCATGTCACTGAAGTTCAGAACCAAAAAGGGCAAGAAATGAATAGATTTTGATCCGAGAGGGGGAATGTGTGCATTTCTTAAGTGGATCAGATAATATTGAATATTGTGTAAATTTTGTATGTATGGAATTTGTTTCTATACACGTCCACAGAATATGGCATGGTTAAAAAGTGAAATCATTATTTGTTGACCGTAATACGTTTGTATGCAGCCATACAAGTTTTCCGCTGTACTCGTGGGGGTGAGATATTGATTGCACAATAATTTGATCCAAGTACCCTCCATATTTGTGCCTGAGACTGTTGCTAAGAGTTATAGGACTTGTGCCAATCCTAGACTTGGGGATATGTTGTACACTTACCATTGCAGCCACAAGAAAATATATATTAAAAATGAGAATAAAGAGAATCTTTTTAGAATTATCCAAGGGAATGTCGTGTCTGTAATCACGATAAGTGGATGATAAATGAATGTCAGAATGGTTACTTTTAAACGGACCCCAAAGCAATCATCGAGATAAGACAATATCTCAGGAGGATGATGGATTTTGAGGTCAGTGGGAGTTTTTGGCGTAGATAACGTCGGATATAAAAATTCTGGCTGGGGCGCACTTGACAATAGACGATCGGCCTGTATGATTTGGGAATCCTACGAATGATAACATCTAGCAAGAGTGGCAGACTGTTGTAATTTAATTCAAACCGTGAAGGAATTGGATCTAACACCCTACTCTCAATCGTTCAATGTACAATATGCATAGAATTGGCTAGAGGCTATGAGAGAGGAGATAAAATTATTGGTAAGAACCAAGTATAGCAGAAGGATGATCTAGTAAACAAGATTGAGTCATAGGCTCCTAATAGGGGGAATCTAAGTTGGATAGATCTTTTAATAGCTAAGGAACATGGTTTGCAGTTAAGGGATTTACAATGGAAGGAATAGATATCAAGGAGGTATTTTCTCTAGTTGTGAAACTCCTATCTATAGTAATCCTAGTGGCAATGGTAGTTGATGATGACCAGTAGTTGCACCTAATGATTGTAAATGCTACATTTTTCCTAAAACGACGGTTAGGAAGAGCTTTACAAGTGCAAGGTCATAGTAATAGAAGTGTACAAACTATTTGGTGACACTGCATGTACTTTCAGAATGTATAGGACAATGTTATAAAAAAGAAGGAAGAAGAAAGAAACATGAGGTAATACGTAAAATTATTATCCCCAAAAAACGACACATGCATGTGTTTATGTAAAGACAGTGGGAGTAGTTTTATTCTCGTTATGTGACGTACTGTTGATTGTTGGTGACGAATTGGAAGCCGTTAATGAAATCAAACAGTAGATAAAGTTAAGATTCGAGATACAAGACAAGGTAACCCATGATCTGCCGAATTTGTAATTGACTTTACCAGAAGGGATCTTATTTGGAAATATACTGAAACTGTTTGATAATGATAACGGCACGCCAATCGACCCTCCCATTTGCCCATGTGGAAAACTGTCCAACAATCAGAGTCTCACTGGGCAAAAAGGACAGGCTGTTGGTAATAAACAGGCCTTTCGTGAAGATGGTGAGACAAGAATCGTGTATGAGATGCTATGTGACCAGATTTATGAGATCAGTATTGGTATTCGTCGTGGATCTCGTAGTTAGATTCCTAAGTAATCCATATATGCCAGTTTGATAAATAAGTAAGAAAAGTAAGTGAATAAGAGGAATCTGATGTACATTAAAACATTTACTATGTTGTTTGTTGCTGAGTTGTTAAGTTAGACTTGCATGGTTGTAAGGATGCCGGTTGAGGTAGTAACTTGGACAAGAGGAGTCCATTTTCCTCAGGTAAGTACTATTTTTCTAAGATAAGAAAAAAGATAAAGCTTGGAAACTTCATTAAGAGCAGAAGTTGAGTACATAATCAGGAAATGTAGTGGTAATCCAAGTGTTCATCATGTTGCATCTCTTCATGGATAATCGAAATTGGTAAGAACCAACGAGCCGGTGAAAATGTTAAAGTTCAGCATCACATCAACAAAATAGAACATTAATTCCACAGTTCCCCAAATTGAACTTAGATCTTAGAGTACCTAAGATGTGGGCCAGAAATAATGAGATTATTATCTCGGGTGTCCCACTTGTGGAATTGATTATTGGTCTATACCAAGTTATTGCCTAGATAGTCAGGGATGTGATGTGTATGGGGACGAAGGAGGAATAGCTGATGCATGTGGCATTCTTGCCAAGTGGGAGATTGTAAGAAATCTTGTGGCTTGCATGCCATGGGTCCCACGTCAGATCAAGCAGGGCAGAGGCTTGCAAAAAATAAAATCCCACTTAATGTAAGACTTGATATGTCCCGACTAATAAGACTCCCAATAGGATCAATGGATGTGGGTTTATTGGTAAAGAAGTCTCCAGTAAGTGTGACTCTTTGGGACTTGTCTATATTAGAGAAGGGAGCCCTAGGGTTGAATTCTCTCCATTCCGACAAGTTGGCCATATTAGTCACTTGTGAGGAGACTGAACCCTTCATAGGAAGAACTTGCAAAGACAGGAGAAACTTATCTTCTTGAACATGGGGGAATTGAGGAGGATGAAAGACATGGCCTGAACTAGGAGGGTAGACGGTGGCTATTGCGCCCCCCCCCCGAAACTATAGAAAACCCTCGACGCTTTAAGAAATTATGAATACAAGCTATTGAACTTATATTGATCACTTGCCTTAGATCTCCCAAGGTTCCAATTGACCTCTGAACACGATCCAAATAGTAGGGACCCATCCAAGCACTAAATAAAAGATTCTATAAATCAAACTCGAAGAATGGCTTGGAATCGGATCTTGAGAATGGGGATCCATGGCTAAATTATCATCCTACACAACATATTAAAAATCGAGAGTGATCCCTTACCTCTCAGTGATCCAAAAACATGGATTCCAATAAAGAGTGGGGCGGTCCACTACGGGTTT
This sequence comes from Camphora micrantha, assembly GCA_003546025.1. Lineage (NCBI taxonomy): Eukaryota > Viridiplantae > Streptophyta > Magnoliopsida > Laurales > Lauraceae > Camphora > Camphora micrantha. The sequence goes on along the minus strand of QPKB01000006.1, from coordinate 13,331,712 downwards.
CGATGAAGATGTTGCGATGATAGGGTGAACACTTCCTACGAATTGGAGTTTTGATTTGCTAAAGAAAATGAGAAGAAATATGGCTCCAAAGCTCAAATAGAATGGTATCTTGTTCAAGAAGAAAGAAACAGGAAGTTGAGATAGGACTGGTACTGATTATATAATCTTGCTTTTGAAAAATTAACAAGTTCGCCCTTGGAACATGTGGACATGATTACTTTGGTCTCTAAATTCGTTCTCTAGTTATCAAAATGAGTTGGGTTCTACATAAAAGTTCCATGAAATAATCTTCTCTTTCCAACGAGCCCAAGATTAGACAATTTTCGAGGTCTCAGTCAAAAAGTCAACATTTCCAATTGTGACACTTTGACCATCACTTAAGTGAAAAAGAAAATGGCTTGAGCGAAGGTGTTCTAGAAATTGGAATGGCACAGAATCCTTATAAAAGTTTCTAGAAAAGATATTATCTACCCTAACGGAGTCAAAATTACAAGTTTTCGAGTCTATGAGCAAAATTTGACTTTTAAGGTCTGTCCCTACTCAAGAGAGATGTTATGAAATGAGGGGTTTCCGGACATCAAATGGTCATAAATTGAACACGAAGGTTTCTCGTAAAAATTTGGGCTATTTATTGAACCTAAATTGTTACTTTTCTAAAATACCCTTCATCTTTTCCAAGATTCTAACTAAACCCTTCCCAATTACCGAACTTGGTCCGAAAGCTCTCAAAACTTACCAAAACTCTTCTTAACATTATTATAACCTTCTAGCCTAGTCAAACATCCTCAAAACAGATTGGACCTCCCTTCTAATTTTTGAAAATTACACATAGGTCCTCATTTAATCTACTTGACCCATCCACGACTAACTTACTCAAACCATTACTAGAACGATTGGATCTACCAAATTAATAATTAAACTCACTTATTTATCTCTAAAATATAATAATTATTATTGAAAGTCCGGGATCCGAACCCTAGAGGCAGGGTGAATAGGGTGAGCTTGAACTTAGTGACCAGTTATGAAAAATTTTAACTTCTTTAAATTAATTAGTTACAAGTGATGATTAAGAAACTAAGTGAGAAAGTTTACAAAAACAATCACCACAAAGCATACACCACAACATAATGATTTATAGCAGTTTGGCCACAATGCCTACATCGACTTTCGGCTTGTGATCCCACACCCCATCGGATTTCCACTATCTATGCTTTTCAATAGGCTAAGTAATAACCTTTACAAAATAATTTTATAGGCTTAGCAATAACCTTTACAATATTCTTTCCAAGGCTAAACAATAACCTCTTGGATTTAATGTGTTCACCCTCAACCATACACTTTTGCTTTTCAAAGGCTAAGCAATAACCTATAATCTTAAGATTGGTTGTCTCTAAGAAGTATCTACACAACACTTGAAGAGATACAAATTTAAACTCAATTACAATGTCTCTTAATTAGGAGGATTTGAAAATGTAAATCTAACTCAAAACATACACTATATGAATGCTCTATGTGTATGCATTAGAACTTCAATCAGGTTTGAAAATCATAGGTCCATGAATGTAAGCTAAAAATTTTTGAAAGTTTAAAATACAAATGTTTTGATTGAAGTAATATTGCTAATCACATGTTGTATGAAAACCAACTTGATAATGATATGCCTATCAAATGGTTACAAGTTGTATGAAAGTTTCCAAAGCTAAAACATGTGGTGCATAAACTTCTTGTTTTCAAAACAAAGCAATTTAACTATATATTTCAAGGTATGGAAAATAACAAAAGATTCAATCAATTATTAGAATCATGCTATGATAGAAATCAAAGGTTTAAACAAAGCTTGGAACCATTATAATATAAAAGTTAAAACTAACCTGGTTTGAATCTAAGTAAAGAATCCAAAACAAGGTAATCCAAAGTTAAACAATGGATTCAACAAATCATAGTTAGCATGCTGGATTCAACAAATCATAGTTAGCTTTCTAAAATTAATTTGCTAATGATTTAAATAAAGCATGTAACTTATGATGTGGAAATGCAAAGCTTGCTTAGAGATTTAACTCAATGAATCCAAACTTTAGCTTTCCAAATGACTCACTAACCTTCCTTAGCTCATCCTCCTTCCTTTGGCTTCAAAACACCTAAAAAGATTCATCATTAATGGTCTTTGGAATGAACTCTTTATATAGAAAAACAGTTTCTAACAGCTATTTCACAGTTAGCCGTGGCTATCCTACGTCTAGCTATACCTCCAATGGTTCGAAATAGCTAGTTTACAGCGGTCATATTTTACTCTACGACTAACTTTAGGCTACTGCACGGTTAGCCGTGAGGTAACCGTAAACCTGCCATTTCCTGGTGTTTTTTTTTTTTTTTATAATGATTTTCTAAGTGGGAATTTTGGACATCGAAGTCATGCTTGGTTTCATGCTTAAATCAATCAAAACATGAATTAAAAATGCCTAAGATGATTTGAAAGACTAAAATCATAGGCTAGCATGATTCAAAAATCTTCTTTTTAAAATTAATGCATCCAAATTTAAAATCAAAACATGCATGTAACATAATTTTTAAAAGTCTTAAAAACAATGCATGTGAAAATTAAGATCTCAACTTTTTCAAAAACAATGCTCATATGAAAATTCAAATGATGATATCATGATAATGCATCCGTCAAATTGCAACATACAAAATCTCTAACAATTATCACTAATCATAATTAAGCGATATCAAGCATAGTTAATTGGGGTCAAGGTCTTATAGATTTGCCCACAGGTTGCGATATCGAGACTATGTTAAACTCCTTGCTTCATAGGGACTCTCCTTTTCCTTTATTTTATAAGAAACCGTCACTCTCATAGTGGCCCCCCATCGAAAAACTTTTCCAGTCTTGCCATTGTTGGAAGATCCTATGGGGATGAATTTCTAGTGGGATCCTTTAGGGCACATTTGTTAAACTTACTTGTCGAGGAATTGGCATCATTTTTCGAGTTTCCCTGGATAATCCATATTTGGAATGCCTCAAAAAACAAGTGGAAGGAAGAGTCTCCGTTCTATGTTTTCAGTTTTACTAGCAATACGACCCCCCGATCGACCTTACTAGCCCACGTGAATGAAGAAATGTTGTGCTATCGTGAAACATGTAATAGTTTAGAGGGAAGAGGTTGTTTTCATTTTTATTTTTATTTTGCTAGGTCCCATAATCTAGATCTGAACTGTTCATCATCCTTTAATAGCATAAATTGCCTCGAAGGTCAGATATCAGCCATTGGTTCCTCGTGTATTTTGAAATATTTGAATAAAAAGTTCAGACCGCTAGTCACAAATTTTGAACTTTCATTGGCCCTTTTGATGAAATCCGAACCATTAATTCTCTTGAGAAGGCTAATAATGGCTATGGAGCAAATTTGTCAACATAATTCATCATGGATCATGAGAAAATGGAACAAATCTCTAGAATGTTGATTTACCACAATGTAAAAAAAAAAAAGGTTTTTTGATAGTCCATTTTTTCAATATTTTGATTCCTATGTGCCACCCAAAATCATGATATGACCTTTGCCTTATTCCGAGAAGACCAAACACGACTACGAGCTCATATTTCAATTGTAGATCCCTCATTAATTATGACATATTTGCAAGAAAATTCTGAACCGTAAAACTAGTTTTTTCAATTCGATAAGCCACATTTACTCTATCCGATAGAGAGCTAAGAAATGGCTATGGGGTGAAAGCTCAGGTCCATATTTTTCATGGATTATAAGAAATCTGCAGCAGAAAAAAAAAAAAAAAAAAAAAGGGAACTTATAAGCATTAGATTACACTTAGTACAGATGGTAGGAATCCTCTCTATTTGCCAAACTTGGAACTTTTCTCAAAAATCCTCTTGGAGGATCGCTTGGTTCCAGGTGAATGATGGAATTCCTCTCTAATTACAAAACATGCCATAAGGAGATAGGTCAATGATGGTAAAGGGGTTATGTAGGTCTAACTGAGGGTCTAGCACATAGTAGCAGAGACATCTATTGAATTGGAGGTATCATGTTTTTCTTTTTTTTTTGGTAAAAGAGGTATCAGTTGTTGGAGTGTTGTTCTTCCGTCTAATTGCCTCCGAAGAAGAGACATGATGGGGGTTGAAATTTGAAGATATCCATGCTCTGAACTTGTGGTACACTACTTCGACTCGGTAGCTTGATCATCTTTCATATTTTGACAAACTCCATTTGGATGACCTAATCCCAGGCAGACTAAACGGGAAGATTTTCATAAAGGACATGGGATGGCTCCTCACCTAGGGTTCCCCAATAAGATCAACCCACATGCTCAACGGCCTTTTTCTCCGTGAACACAAATCCTAGTATAAGTGTGAAAATGGTGAGAAGTATTAATAAGATCACATCCGTCTGAGCTTTCGTGGCTTCATAAGTGCAGACACAACATGTTAGAATTTTGGGCCTTAAATAGGTGGGAATGTTTTAAAAATCATTGACAAAAGCTCATACTTGGTATCTTTTAATATATATACACTCAGAAAAGAGGCAGAAGATGGGAAAAAGGAGATCTGAGATGTTGCTTTGATCTAGAGGATTAGGGTTTATGGGAGAGCTATTTGTGTTTATTTAAATGCTAAGGGACCAAATGGTACATGTTTTACTTGAACCATTCATCAAGAGATGTGGAATCTGATAGCTTTGTCAATTAATTTGACGGCTGAAATTTTTAGTTTAGAGGTCTTATCTCCCTATCTATAAAATTATCAGCCATATGTAACCTTTGAATTTAATTGCGCACACACAAGAGAATGAGATCCAAAATTGAGGTCATGTTTGTGATACCAGATCCTTGTGGAAAAGAATTCCACTTTTGCATGGAAAACCCGCATTTGGCAAATGTAAATCCCATTAGATTTGAACTGATGGAAATCCTCATGTATGAGGATTTTCAATTTGACCTCCCCCCATAGGATTTGGTAATCTTCACTTTTGTGAATTTGCTGACCCAAACCATTTTTTCTTACTATATAACTCCATATGCACCAATATGGATGTAAAATCCTTATCCATACAAATCATCAGTAGGGAATCCCTATTCGAAGGGTAGTAAAGAAACCTCTAATATATGGATTTCTCATCTAGTAGTAAATGTCATCAGGGTGTGTTTTTTCAATTAGAGGAATCCGCACTCTAAAGATTTCCTTTTCCACTGTAAGGAGGAATCTTTCATTCTTATCTCTCCTATAGGAAATTGGAATCCTCTCAACTGTGGAAAATCAATTAATTTCCTTTTCTTGAAGAAAAAGAATTGTGCTGAACAATGGAACGATGGGCTTCGCTAAAAGATCATGAAAATTTTCCTTTCTATCTATTGCATAACCCCCTCGCCCTACAAATGCCCCCCAGCTTCACAGTTGATCCTAGTACCTTGATGATTAGGGATTGAAAGTCAATTTAACAAGGCAATTAAGATTTAGAAAGCTTTTTATTTAACATTAAAGATGAAGAGCAGTCCCTACAGCATATGGTACTTTCTTCTTGAAAAATAAGATAACAAACACCATCAACGTCCAAAATCCAACCATAACTCACGGAGGAAACAAAGCCTCATCCATGCCATGTTCACTTCTTCCCTTCTTTCTTCTTCTTCTTGTCTTCCTCCAGCCCATCCTCCAAAAGGAATCCAGACACAGGTAAGGTCCTTCCCAGCCCCGTATACGTCTTGAAGTTGATCTTCCCAGAAGCTGGATCACTGATGTACATATCTGAAATGGGGACCCAGATTAGAAACTCCTTGCTCTTTATACCTGTTATCTTTCTCATCTTGTGATGCTCAGCGAATGTGGTGATCTCGGTGTCAAAGGAGACGGTGTTTCCAATCTTCTTGAAGCGGTGCTCGGTTTTCTCCTTCTGCAGGATCCACACGAATCCGGCCTGGCGATTGTAGCCGAAACTCAATGATGTCATTGAGACGCAGGATGCCGGTTGGAAAGCCGAGCTCTGCCTGAAAATCTATGATTTTCTGCTTGCAGATTTCATGTCCTTTGTAGATTTCAGCATTCTCACGGTACTTTACAATGTCTTGGGAGGCCATATCTACACTCTGTTAGGGATGAAAGAAAAGGCTTTGAATTCAAGGAGAGAAGAGAGAAAGATGGAATGATGAAATTGAAGAGGGTGTGTAGGTTTTTATAGGTGCACTGATGCTCTTGATTGCAGAGAAGGGTCTTGATTTTCCTTTACTTTATGAGGTGTAAGAAGCTTGTTCGCATTTTTCTATTAGTTGGAAGGAAGAATTTTGGGTGTCTTTCTCAGCTATGTGAGGCGAGGCTTTTGTTGGACCCTCCTCATGAAGAGCGAGGAACTGGAATAGTGAGATAAAAATGCCTTTGTGGTTTTTCACGTTGCTATTCTATCATTTTTTTTCAGAGGAGGAGGCTAACAAGTAGAGAGTAGAAGAAGGAGAAGTGCGTACTTCGTGTATGGTGTGGGTCATGCTCCTGAAGTTTTAATGTTAGATATCATCTGCAAATATTTTGCTATTGGAGGACCTAGCACTGGATGTGTGGATCGATGGATGGACAGGATTTTGCAATTGGTCTTGAAGATCGATTACGTGCACATCATTGTCATCATCATCAACTCAAACGTCTCTTGAAGGGTCAGTTCTGATTCCAAATTTCTAATTTATTCCTGTCTGGATTTCTTTCGTAATGGAGAGAATTAGAGGTTCCATGAACCCATAGCTATAAATCCATCACTTATAATTGAAATCCAAACCGCTGGATAACCATCGTTTTGCTTGATTTTTCAGTCCAGCATCTTAATAAGCCTGATCGGATGGTGAGCATGACTTCGACTAGAGTCGAGTTAGAAAAAGGTGGACTTGTTACCCCTTTTTATATACTAGTTATTTTATATGCATGCAAATGCCTAATACTTAATTTTGATCACTTTCTTCAAGTGACATGGGCCTAATTAGTTTGATACAATGGGACCTACGGGAAAATTGCCTAAGCCCAAAGAATATGAGGCCTTGACCCAAAACCTAAGTCTGTTGATTATTTCAATCCATAACTCCAACTATCATGCTGTCCTGTCCACTTGTTATGTCTTACGCCCCATTGCGGCATACAAATGAGAACAAACCCAACAAGATGGCGACCCCAAGCACATTGCACAATGTTCCACATTCATTTTGCTTTAGGCAAGCATGGTAAACGCATGGTAAGTACCATTGTTAACACCAAAAAAATTCACTTATACCTCTTCACACATCTTCAACATAAAAAAAAAAGTCTCAAAAGGCTACACCAAGCCACATAAGTGTGATTTTCAAACCTTTCACACCATTTCTGAGAAATTTTGACGTCATTTTATGTACGGTAACTCTTCTTGTTACAAAATGGACAGTAGCTACATTGAGCATCAAGTCTCCTCAAAACCACCTTGATAACTCATGCTCCTCTAACACAACCATGAAGAATGTACACATCAAGTTCTGAGTCAATCAGCATCATTTAGCCGAACTTCACTCTTCCAGCGGCCAAACAAGACCATCAAGCGATAGTGGTGCTGGAGACCCTGTTTCCCAAAATAAAGTACACAGTTGGTCTCAAAATATCATTCGCAGTCTATATATTAAATTTCAGGCCATTCCGACATCGTTTAACCCAAAATACAAAAATCATATTCTTCCCACGGCGAAATCAGCCCTTCAAGCGATAGCAGCAACGGAGACACCATTTCTTCAATTAAAGCCTGCGTATGATCTTAAAATACTCCTAAGTAGCTTTACATCAAATTTTTGATCATTTTGACATCATTTGATCCAACATTAGTCTTCTGGCGACGAAACCAAGCATTTCAGCGACGAAGACTGTTAGAGTCATTATTCCCAAATCAGAGGTGATAGATCATCTTAAACTACTCCCAAAAGGTAATATATCAAATTTCAATTCATTCCGACATCATTTGACCTAACTTCAGCTCTCTAGAGGCAAAATTGCTTCTGGTGACGGAATCTATTGGGTTCATGATGTACAAATCATAGCTGATGGATCAGCTCAAATACATCCAATAGGCTTCCTGCCAAATTTCATATCAATCGAATATCGTTTGACCGTACTTTAGCTTACAGCATCTTTTTAGCGACAAAATAAGACCCTTAACAGTCATGAGTTTTGGGTTAAAATTAGTCGTGGATGGAAAACAAGTTTTACGTTTGCTATTTGGGTTGTCGGTGTTAAGGTGCATGAAGGATTGCTTGAAGGACACGAGGTCTCTTCTCCAAAATAAGAAGTTGATGCAAGGGCTATTTTATGCGCGCTGAAGGAGACTAGCATGCGGGTTTTCTGCAAGATCCACCTTTCGTTGGATGCCCTCTAGGTGATTCGAGCCATCAATGGGTCAATAGATTGGTCCATCCACCCTATTTTGCTGGACATCAAAGAATCGAGTTTTGCCTTTGAAGAAGGGTTTCTCTGTAATTTGGGCAGCTCTCTTTGGTTTTTGGTTGTTCTTTACGTGTGTTGTTTTTCCTTTTCTTTTAATAAATTATAATTTGTACCAAAAGCAAAAGAATAAAATTAGTTTGGTAAATTTCGGGCGTTCCATCGGCTGTCTAGAGGTGCAAATTATGCTTAAATTAAGGGCATCGATTACTCTCTCTACTTATTTTTCTTGTAAGTTTTCGTCTTTTTGCTTTTTTTTATCTACTCTTCTTCTAGATTGATTTCTCATTGTTTTATTGGGGAAGCTAGGGAGAAAATTGGGTGTGCTCCTCTATTTATGTCTTTAACTATGCCATTGACTATGCCAAGCAGTGGGGTGTCTGTCAACTAAAAAACCAAGGATTAATTTGGCAAGTCTACCTTTTCTATTTTCAGGGACGGACCCATGTGGTTGTGACCTGGGGCGGTCGCCCCAGGTCATAAATTTTTTTTTTTTTTTTTAAACAAATTACCTCAAAGTTGGGACCTTGGGCAGGGCCATTGGATAGATTTGGGCCATGATCTGGTGCAATCGCCCCGGGTCGGAATTGAAATCCTCACAGAGTTGAATGGGCTCTTGGAGCATGCCCCATATGTTATACTTATCGCTCCACATATATTTAAAGATAGCCCCACATATATAAAACTTAGTTGGTAAAAAAAGAAGAAAAGAAAACGTTGCGGCAACACATCACTTCCTCTTCTTTCGAAACATCTGTGTGCCGGCGGTTGTAAATTGAGCTCCTCGTTGCCAATCCCTATGTACTATGTAGACTACTACATCTTCATCTGTCAACACATATATAGAATAATTCTTCATAATCACTTTATATATCTAAATCTGAATGCTTAATCTCCAATTTTTATTTCCAAACCCTGAATTCCTAAATCCTAATCCAAACCCTAAGCCCTAAACCACCAAATCTGAGCGTATCTGTAAAAATCCAAAGATGACCAAATTCATTTCTGTTATCCTGTCTTCTTGCTCCGGCTGTGATTCAAAGACTGAATCTCGTTCCCATTATCCAAAGGTTTGAGGCTTTGAGAAAGTGAAAGAAATGGAAAGGATGGGTGTCCTCAAAATGTTCTTATATTTAGTTTTTCTCATACACCCACTCACCTTGAATTTGCAGCAACGTCCATTGGGCATTGATTTTGACATATAAATTTAGTGAAACATGATAATGTGAGTTTGAGTATCTAAAATCTAAGTTAGAATTATTTTTTTTATCCATCTAAAGCTTTTGGGTACTTCTAATTAACATCCTAACCTCTTCATTGCCCAATCTTTAATAACTTCATGCATCTGGTTGAGTTTCACGAGTTGGACATTTTCTAAAGAAAAACATATAGGTGCTATTTGGTAATGAAAAAAATTCGGGTAAAGTCTAGCAAAAGTTTTTTTTTTAATGTTAAGTCTATCAAAATTTTAGCCCTACCTAAATGAAAATCCTGGGTCCGCCACTGTCTATTTTATTTAAGAAGGATTAAAATAGATGTTTTAAGGATAAGAAAACTACTTTGAAAAAGGAAATATTTTGAGCTCTCTTGTGCTTTCAGATAGGCCCTTAGCGCATTAGATTATTTGGTGAAGTCGTCTTTTTTTTTTTTTTTTTTAATGAATGTGTTAATCAAAAGGTAATCTTTTAAAAAGAAAATGAATCTCGGTAACCAAAAACTTTTACTTTATTTGACATGTTACCCCCATGTAGCTACTATGATATAACAATATTTTTGTCTCTACTATTTTTTTTATGAGAAATTTGCCTCAACCCTTTCACAATAAGGGTTTCACATATTAGTCATCCTTAAACCTAGTCTTCCCAATTTCATGACCGAAATTTAGACAATGTCTCTAGAGTTGCTCGACTTTGGTCAACTTTTTTTTTTTTTTTTTTTTCCTTCTTTAAACCTTTTTGCCTCATATACCATGATTTCATGGGGACCCATGATATCATGGGACTATCCCATGATGTCATGACTGTTATGCAGATTCTCAGGATTATTTTTAATGATAAAACTTGAGAAATGGTAGTCAGATGCGTATTTACATCTCGCAAAATGTTATTTTTCATTTTAGTAAAAAATAAATTCGCTTGCTGGTTGTAGAAATGTATGATACAGAAACTGATAAATCCTATGATATCATGTGACTGTCACATGATATCATGGGATATGGAACAAAAAGTTTTAAGAAAAATATTGACCATAGTCAATAGACTCTGGTGACATTATCTGAGTGTTGGTCATGAAATTAAGAAAATTGGGTTTAAGGAGGACTAAATGTCAAAACCCCTTTACAATATAACAACTTTGCCTATATAATTTTAATTTTTATGGTATAAGAAAATTTACTTTTCTATATTGGGTCATACATAGCAAGTAAGCTATTTTTAAAAGGATGTAAATAAAAAAACTCTATTTCAGATAAGCTTAATAAAATCAACTCTAATCAAATAGATTAGGCTTGCCAAACAGCCCCTGTACCAACTGGATGCTGTGAGTTTTTGTGGTTGGTCATATCCAAAGGCAATATTGTATTTAAATAGACCAGTGGGCCTTAGAAGTACATGATATTAAATATCAGTGTGGATCTCATATTGGTTTTTCGAAAGTCTAATATGCATTAATTAGTTGTATTGATGATGCATATTGGTATCAGTCCCATCTCGCCTTATTTTTAGAGGGTCAAAACATTTGAAAAAGAATCAAGAGAGGAAGCAAATTCCAAAATTTATATTTTTGGAAGTGACTATCATGTTTTATGTGTATCATCTTGGCATTAATATCCGATATTATGATTAGGACTAAGTGCATGTTAAGCATTTCTATTTTTTACCTCTATTTTTCTATTTGTCTAAATCAGATAGAGGTTGGAAAAATTAGAGTGTTTGGTAGATGACTTTATCCTCTTCCTACTTTAGAGGAGTAGAGGCAAATCCTCTAAAATTGAAATGCCCAGTTTCCAGGGCATGCGAAAAACAGAGACATGGGCTCTAAAAACTGTACAGGCGGAAGCAACTTTTGCTGACGATAATACCCATAGATGCTATTTTATTCACGACAAAAATCCTTTGAACAAAAGGCCCCATTCATTAGCAGATTTTATAGAGCTCGACAGACGAATCTGAAGGCAAGAAGAAGAAGAAGAAAGAAAGAAACGACAACCATCAAACATCACAACAAGAGAAACATCAAACACTTTGCTGTTGCTGGCAACTCTCTCGCATCTTTTTTTTATTTTCCTTCCTTCTCTCCTCGTAAATTGAATCCAAAACCCTAACACACAAAAGGACGAACTGAGGATATTGATCTTGATCTCAATCTCTAGATCTGGAAATGACATGTTTAAAGAGAGCCTCCTGATCGGATCTGGCAGCCTTCTCGCCGGATTCCCCCTACCTCGCCACCAGAACCATGGCCGGAGCGGTCGATCTCTCCTTTAGTTCATCGGCGAATCTCGAGATCTTCAAGCTCGATTTTTGACTTTTTTTTTTCTTCAAAGTGATGTGATTAGATTTGTTTGTTGAAATAGATTCAATGGATTGAATTGAGTTCAGAATTTTATGTGCGTTTACCATGTCTTCATCTATTGGATCCTTGGAATTCGGTTCTCCTTTAAACTTATATCTATAAATCTAATTTATATGACTTTAGGGCAGTTCAGGTGATGAAAGCACATGAACCTTCATTTGCACGTAAACTTAGTTATCACCACTCAGCTCATGGGGATCCAAACTGGATCCTTGGAATTCGGTTGCCCCTGCAATCAGTTTAGTGTAAAACCTAATTACCTGCAACTCTGGTTACCTCTAATTGGTTTAAGTTATCCAAATGCATTAGCCAGACTGAGTCGCCTACACTTGGTTAGGTATTATACAATTAAAATCCCGAGAAAATCAAGGTTTTGTTCCATCTGGGGCCATCTATTGGTGATCTGGAGTGTTGATATGGTGGGATCCACTGCGTTCCCATGGAAGTTTCAGATCATCCAAGTGGAGTGGTAGCATTTTCACAGCTTAAAACAAGCATAAGTTCATTTTTACATAATGACAGAAGCTACCCCTCTAAAAAGAGGCAAACCACTCTAAAAAGAGGTAAATAGAGGGCATACTAAACGGTCTATTTGAAGTATATATTTTTATTATCAAACACGTTTTTATGTTCTAGCCTCTTTTTTTATAGCTCTTTTTTTAACGGCTCTATTTTAAATGGTTTGTCAAAAAAATAGTAGAGATGCCAAAAAAGGCCTAAGCCCATCGTCTATGGAGAAAACCTACAATGCAACACTGCTACATTATAATAAAAATATGGTGCAATGCACATCTTCAATGTACAATGAGGCCTACCTTTTCAGAATCCAAACCATTCATTGGCTATTTGGTTCAAACGTGGTGGTCCCTCCCATATTCAAGAGAAACGATACTGCGTCTAAAACTAACGTGGGAAGAAAATTTAATGCTGACAACCATGAGGCTAGCTGCACATTCAATTGTGTCGAAAGAAAATTAGAAAAGCTTACCTCATTGAGTACCATGTTTCTATTTCCAATTTCCTCTTCAAAGCCAGGCCTTGCCTTTCTATAAAAGTCTATGGCCCACCCATGGAACTAAATTCATAGAAAACAAAAGAAGTATAATAGCGGGCTAATTTCTATCTCCACAATAAAGGGAAATTATTTATTCCTATCGCTCCCATAGAAAAACAAAATTGTATTCATGGAAGACAATCATTTTTATATGTTTCTTTTCTCTGAACAAATTTTCTCTTTATTCTACAATCCTGTTGGGCACCAACGTAGCCTCAAGGCCTGTTTGGTTAAAGTTATTTTTGACAAAGAGTTCGACTTGTTGGGAACTTTTGACATGACGTGACATCTTTTTTTTTAGCATTCCAAATGCTCTATTTGATATAAGAATCCAGCATTTTAGACCACATGAAAGGGCACTTATATGGATTTTCATTATTCCACATTGTAAATATTTAAAAGGGATTTAACATTTGAAATTTTACTTTTGGAGATAATATTTGAAATTCTCATAATTATCTCATAAAAGAATTATCACAATTCTTCCAAAAGAAACAGCCCTATGTTCCTTACCGAGCCAGCCAAATGTTCATAAGCGTAAGAGCACTGCTGTTGATCTTCGGACACTACTACCACCTACAAAAACACGCAACATATAAAATAAATTTCTACCAAGAAAAAAAAAAAAAAAAAAAACCATATAAAATAAATGCTCGCCAACCATTCTGAACGACAAATTAACTATCCCTCATCCAATTGATTTGAAAGGAATCTGTACAAGCTGACATCATTGAATACGTCCTCATGTTTCTTACCTTGGGGTGCTTTCAACTTCAACAGGCCCATACTTTACCTCTATTCTGTGGTCGTCTTTTATTATTATTATTATTATTATTATTATTATTATGTTTAGAGGTTTTCAATTTTTGGGATTGGACTAATTCTTTCGGGCTCAAAAAGAACCGGAAAACACTCTTGTGGCCTTAAGATGGTATCATAAGTGGACTCAACCTTCGATTCCTGAAGAAGGGGGAACCGGGGGTCAATATCAGACCTCTAGTTTCAGAAGAAGGAGGAACTATGGTCGTGGCCACTTGGCAAACCCCTTAAGGTTTTAGAAAAAATATCAATTTTAAGACTCTCTTTTGTGTTCTATATGACCCAACTCAGATGGAGGTGGCAACAATGAAATGGGTGTTCTACCGCCAAAAGAAAATGAAATGGGTGACTCAACCCATCTGGTCCTATCGGGGGGGATTTTGCAGTGGATTTTTTTGCATTCCAAGCAGGCATGCATTTTTAAATCTTGATAAAAGTCCAGATGTGGGTAGATTTGGGTTTTGAGTCTTTGACTGCTCTTAATCTTCTGCGTTCATATCTGTAAGATTGTACACACAAAAGCTTTGTAGGTCAAGTGATGGTGGGCATGTATAAGTTATAAGAGTGAGGGACGTAGGTTTTGAGTCCTTAGCAATATAAGAAATTAATGTTTGTGAACTTTTTATATTTTAAAATAAAAAATAATAACAATCAGGATCAAATCCGACCCGTACAACCAACAAGGTGCATCCCTTTCAGGTTTGTAACATGAATCAAAATTTGTGATTTATAGCATCAAACTTAATTTTGAGCTAGTCTTGATGTAAGAAAAAGTAGTAGTAAATTGTGTAGAGAATGCGTACAATAAAAAGGTTCATTGTCCAACCCAGATTTTTGGCGCTCCATTGATGTGCGCTTGTGATGTGCACCGCAAGTGTATAATTGTTTTCAAGTAGTAAATCTCGATGAGACCCAAGTCGATTTATAGGAATGGAAATCAGATTTGCACTTGACCTAATCTAATTAGACTCTAATTTTAGCTTAATTAAAAATTTATATATTTTGAATGTCTTGCGATTTCAAACATTAATTGCTGCCGCACAACCAATATCATCTATTCGTTGATTACTTTATTTGTCGGGCGGAGAGCAGACTTTCTTGGTTGGCTGGATGATGGATTTATGATGTCCAATGATGGATCTATGATTTTGATGACAAATTCATGATGATGACGATAATTGATGGATATCATGTCTCAAAAGTTGGATTTTCAGGAAACACTATAAGAAGGTCACTTTTAGGGACGTTTTTTAGCGACGTTTTCATATCTTCGTCGGTAAAGATATACATTTACCGGCGTAAATAATTTCGTCGCTAAAAAGTAGACTTGTACCGACGTGTGATAGAAAGTAAAAGCCTGACTTTTACCGACGTTTTATGTAACACGTCGGTAAAATTCCATTATTTAGCGACGTTTTCTTCAATAACGTCGGCAAAGGTAAATCCTAGAATCGATAAAAATCGAAAATTATTACCGACGATATATAAAACGTCGCTAAAATGTTATTTTCACCGATGTTTTACTAAGAAATGTCGGGAAAGTTCAGTCTTTCATATTTAAAAAGTCAGGGATTATTACCGACGAATTAGTAAACGTCGGTAAAAGTCTTTTTATTTTTTATTTATTTTTCTTTTTTTGTTTCCCGACGAAAACAAACGTCGGTAAAAGTTTTTTTATTTTTTATTTATATATTTTTACTTTTGTCGACAAAAATAAAACATTCGTAAAAATCTTTTTATTTATTATTTATTTATTTTTCTTTTGCCGATGAAAATAAAACGTCGGTAAAAGTCTTTTCTATTTTCCCCCTCCCGCCTCCGAAATCCCTATTTTCCCTCTCCTCACTCATTCCTTTCTCTCCCGCTTCCAAAGCCCTTTCTATCTCTCCCTAGATAACCCATCTCCATCGCCCTTTCTATCTGTCCCTCCTTCTCCAGACCTTTCCCAGAAGCACGATGACTACTACAGCACTGCCAAGCGCGCGCAGCAGTCCCAGACGCCCGCAGAGCCTTCATTTTCCTCCTCGCGCCGCCGGACGCCTCCCCTGCACTAGGTACACCCCTCCCTCTTCTTGCACTCCGCAGACACCGCGGACCATTCCCCTCTCCTCTCTCTCTCTCTCTCTCTCTCTCCCTCATTCCCCATCTCTTTGTTTCCTCTCTGTCTGCTCTCCTCCCTCTCTTCTTCTTCCTCCCCTCTCTCCCCTCTCCTACGCTTGCTGCAGCGCCCACCTGCACACAACTCCCTCTCTCCCTCGGTTCTCTCTCTCTCTCTCTCACAGAACGTAGCTCTCTCCATCACCAAGCCCACATCACCACTCGCTCAGTGATGGAACCGTCATCACCGAGCCATCATCTTGTTCCTCCAATGTATTTTTTTCACTTTAAATGCCATCGACATCTATCTATTTGTAAATTCCTGAAAGACTTCTATGTATTTGTTGAAACTCCTCAGAGGGAATTTTCTATACCAAGGACTACAACTTTGTAAAGCACCCATAGATCGATGTCTCTAATCTACTGATGATTGCATATTTGGGGTTTTCCTCTCTCTGCTTGATTTTGTCATTTTCTCACCGAACCATCTCTTCAACTCCAAACAATAGCTGTCTACTGCTCCAATGGTTTTATTTATCTTTTTTTTTTCTTTTTCGTTCTTTTTTGAAATATTTAATGCACTATAAATGAAAATGGAATATTTGTGTTTGTGTTTTTTTTCTCTGTAAATGGAGATGTTACTGTAATCTTCTTAGTTTTTGTTTATTTATTTAATTTATTTTTTCAATGATCTCTTAACTTATATGAAAATGTAATTCTATGTTTTAAATTTTTTTTTTCCTATTGACTTTTGCCGACGAAATAAAACGTCGGTAAATGTTTTTATTTTTTTTTTCTATTGACCTTTGCCGACGAAAAACAACGTCGGTAAAAGTTTTTAATTTTGTTTTTATTTTTTCCTATTGACTTTTGCCGACGAAATAAAGCGTCGGTAAAAGTATTTTTATTTTTTAGTTATTTTTTCTGTTTTCTTTTGCCGACGAATAAAAAATCATCCGTAAAAATTATATTGTTGCCGACGGAAAAAAAATTCGTCGGTAAAAGGTTTTGTCCACGACTTTTTACAGTCGTCTGGCTGACGAAAATATTTTCATCGGCAAAGGTTTTTACAGACGTTTTTGGTGACTTTTAGTGACGAAAAAATTCGTGGTTGAATATGTAAACTGTTGTAGTGTCTAAAGGAGGCATTTGAGAAGACCTAAGTCATGCCTCCAAGGCTCCTTACGCTAGCCTTCTAGTGAGGGGATAAGGCTCTTTTGCAAAACTTTTCAGGCTTGACCATAGACTCAACAATTATTTTTCTAGCACAGATAATTGTGCTGAGAGATTTTATTTTTGTGTTTCTAAATATTAAATCATTCTTGCCTTTCTACAGGGCCCACCAAAGAGTGAGAGTCCAAGCTTTAGATTGAGGGTGATTTGGTGGGCTCCTCGTATCACAGAGTTTCATAAAGGAGTTCCACCAGTCCTTGGTCCTTAATGTAACAATAGAATGTGATAACATTCCTAGTGGTTTGGATGCGTAGCTCCTTCCCTCATAATCCTTCCTCTTAGGCTCTTCCCCAACATTGGTTAAACCATTGCTTATGTGTAAAATAAATAAGTATTTTATTTGACATATACTTTCTAATAAGTGAGAGTAAGTTAGTGATAGACTGGACCCATCCAAATGGACTAGACCATTGGATGGATGGTTGATTTTTTCTTTAATATGAAGCCATTAAACGCGTGGGCTACCGATGAAGGGGTTATGGGCATGGGATTGGGACAAATTGGATACTCGGGGCGGTTCCACAGAGATCTTTTCATCCCCTCCGGTCTTATCCCTAGATGGGACCAACAAATGGGCCCCATAGAAGGTTCTCACTGTGACTACGTGAGAACAGTTCTCAAGAATAAAGCCCTTCCCCAATAGGGAAATATTATTCAAGTGAGAATTAGTTCTCACAGAGTTCTCACCGTGCTTCTTTTATAAGAACTATTGGTGGGGCCCCCTAGGAACCAATCCAAACCGTGCACAAATCGGGAACCCCTAATAGTCATTAATCCTGAGGTTTGGAACCGATCTAGAAGGAATGGAGCATTAGATGGATGGCTAGTTTTTTTTTTTTTAATATGAAGCTATTGAACTCGTGGGTGATAAGTCCACAAAACTAGGTTATTAGGTCATCATTTCATGAGCATTTATGGACTTAATTAGGTTTAATTGCACTCAATTTCGTGATTTCATGCATTTAGGGTTATTTTTGGAAAAAAATGGTCAAAATGGTCAAAATTCTTTAAATTGCATGACTTTTGTGAAATTAAGTTTTTCTCATCACATTTATCAACCCAAAATTAGGCTTTTGGTTTCATCAATGCATATCTTACAAATTTTTAACATCATGTACTATTTTTGGAAAGTTTGTCATTTAGGTGCATCACTAGGCATGTAGGGTCCCAGACATGGTTCGTAACTATTTTCTTACATATAATTAATGTTAAAATTGCCTCTTTCTATTTGTAGGAGAAAACAAGAAATGGGACCCGCATTGAAAAGCAATTGTGTAGAGACTGCACTACATGCCCAAGGAGGAGCCCCACTTTGTTAGCATGAGAATTCATATTTTATGGGCCCACATGATGAAGAAAGAGATTTGTTCAAGAATGGAAAGAAGATCGAAAGAAGCTTAAAAGAGTCAAACTTGCAAAAGAAGAAATCTAGTCCAAGAAGGAATCATTCTCATGTGCAATCTTAAAGACTTTTTGAGGAGTCCAAAGATAGAAAGAATGTGACCACAAGACTTTATCATTAGCAAGAAAAGTTGCCAAGTTAGGAGGATTGCTTGGAGTACAAGCCAAGATGGAAGAGGAGTCTTACCAAACAAGGAATATGAAAATTTATAAAAAGAAAGCCAACAAAGGGTTGGACGTCCATGAAGATAGTGTAGAAATTTTGGAGGTTTTCTCTCCCTCTCCACTCCCATCCACCCTCTCTCTCTAATCCCTTTCTTCTTCTTCTTTTTTCTAATTCTTTAGACATAGGTTGAGAGATCATGTTGAGAGAATGAAAAAGAGAAAAGAATATTAATTTTTTTGTACTTCAAGATCAAGGAATAAAGACATTATTTGTATTGATTTTGCGTATTTCTATATGTAAGTGATTTAGTTTTCTTTCTTCTAGTTCTTTTATGTGTTTTGATTGGAGACAATATTTCACATGATTAGATCTAGAGATTTGAAAATAAAATAAACTTATTAAAAGTCGAGAGACATCAAGTAAGCACTTGCATAAATTTTCCTACTCTGAGAAGAGAGGACTGCATCATCATCGCATTGTCAATATTTGTAAGATTGTCTAGTTTCTAGATCTTTGGTACTACTTTTCCGCTTTTTATTTTCGACCCCTTTTGTTTTATTTTAAGTTAATATTCTGATTATTATTTTTATTTATTTAAAAATTCTAGATTTAGAGATTACAACTTGCAATTTTTACATATTTAGTAGAAACTTTCTATTTTTGTTACTTGCATAATATATGGTTGGCAAGTCTTTTTGTGCATGCATCATATTTAGAAATTGCATTAGAGCAGGGTTTTGTTGCTGAAATCACAAGACTATCAACTGATTAGAAAGATTAAATTCGGACCGGGTATGTGAATAGTGAAAAATCCTACACAGTTTCAGCAGAATTGACCCAACTGTATTAGAAAAGTGCGTGATTCAAAAACCAGGTAAACGTGTATGTTTTGGTTCGAAAAATAGCAGATTTAAAGTATGATAATTGGACTTTGAAACCCCAGAATGTCAGTCAAAAATAATCTCATGAACCGTGTCAACCAGAGGCTCAAACGGGGTAGTTGGGAAGCCTACGTTCAGATTTCAGCAGCAGAACAGTTCAAGTAGGCATATTTAGGTGATCATATCCTTTTCATTTTAAGTCCTTTTTTCATTCTTCTTTTTTTGTTGTGTTCATGCATCATCAGAGTATTGATTTCAGCATTAGATTTAGGTTCATATTATCTTAGACGAGTCATACAGTCTAGAAAAATTGGGCCTGTGCAAGAGTTTCCATACTTGGAATTTTTTTACAGCATGCATCATATTTTTAGAAACTTGCATAAAATTGCATTGTTAGTATTTAGGGCATTATAGATCATTCATATTTACATAAAAAGTGATTTTGGTAATCAGGATCTAATTTAGGAAATTTTTTTTTGATTTATTTTATATTAAATTGGTTATTTGATTTGTGTATTCTTTTGCAAGTTTTAATTTAATTAGTATTATCTAGATTAGGTTTCTTTATTTAGATTAGGTTTTTTATTTTCGGAAAGTTGATGTAATTTAATTAGTTTCCATTTAGGCCAGATTCAATATTTATTTAGGATAGGTCAAAGTTGGAAAGATTTTCAAAAGGCATTGCTCCATGTGGATCGACCTGGACTCACTAGATTATTACTACAATTGCACCCTATACTTGAGGTCCGATCAGTGGGCCACGGATGAAGGAGTTAGGGGCATGGGATTAGGATCAAGTTTGATACTTGCTGTGGTTCCACATAGATCTTTTCATCCCCGCCAGTCTCATCCTCAGATAGGACCGACAAATGGGCCCCATAGAAAATTCTCATGGTGACTCCGTGAGAACAGTTCTCACCAGAACAAAGCCCTCCCTAATAAAAGAAGTCACAAGGTAAAGTAAGCATCTTCTTATTTAGGACTCAAGGCCCTTAATGTGTGGATCATGGTTGTGATGGGTGATACTAAGCCCCCATTTGGCATCTCTATTTCGAAGCTCTATTTGTCTAAAGTCTAAAGAAGGCATAAGTTTGGAAACTAAGAGTGTTTGGCAGTCATGTCTACCATCTGCCCACTTTAGCGAAGTAGAGGAAAAGCTTCTTAAAACCACAACTCCCTTTTGGATGCACTTGAAAAGTTGAGGGAGAAAAAAAAAGAGGCGGATGGACATTGCTCTCCACTCCACAGCCCTCTAGTCCAGTTTTTAAATTTTTTTTTTTTTTTTAATATGAGAGACTAGATCATGATCCAACCCGTTGGAAATGTTCACATGATTAAACACGGCTATATGAACAAATTTCAACTGCTGGACCAACACCAATCTCAAGAAATTTCCAAAATAAATAAATAAATAAATAAATTTGTGAGCCATTTGATATTATTTTTCTGAATTCTATGGGCCCCAAATACAAGATCCAAACCGATAGGTCTCTTTGGAGGGCTAAACATGGCACGAGGTCAAATTTCAAGGCTAGATACCTTGTGGATCTCAAGAAATTAGTGAACAAATATCAACCATTGATATAAAATGCTTAGTTTTGGAATAGTCCTAAGGCAATCCTGTTTTTCTTTTTCTTTTTTCTTTTTAATCATTTATAGGATAATAAATCACAATAAAACGTTGAAAATGTTTAGAAGGCCGGTCAAACATTGCTATGGATTCAAATTTTACCCATTAGATCATCGCCAATCTCGAGATCCATGTGCAAAAAATGTGAACCATTTGATATTAGTTTTTGGAATCTGTGGGCCGCAAATACAAGATCCCAATTGTTAGATCTCTTTGGAAGGCTGAACAGGGCTATGGGATCAAATTCCAAAGCTTGATACCTCTTGGATCTCGAAAAACTTGTGAAAAATTTTTAACCATTGATTTTAAAAAACTTCATATTAAAAATAGATCATTCCATTACCAAACACGTTTTTTCTTTTTCTTTTTTATTTTGGCCTCTTTTTTATGGCTCGTTTTTAAATGGCTTTGTTTTGGATGGGTCTATCTGAAAAAGAGTAGAGATACCAAATAAGCCCTAATACTGGATCCGTAACCCGATTCATTTCTTATAAGCATGGGGAAGGGGGTGGCCATGCCCGCCCAAAATTTTGTGAGAACCCTCTACAAACACTGGAAATTATATAATTATTTATGTTTGGCTTCCCCAAGATTTTTTCATTTTACATTGAGCCCAGAGGAAGATTCTTCGAGACTAATTGCACTATATTAAAGCTAAGGGTTTTAAACCCAATTTTGGCCATAACTATTGATTTTGACTAGGAGTTTTATCCCTTCTCTATAACTTACCCACATTCTCCCCCCACTTATACATGCATCCACTACTCCAACTTCTTCCCACGTTCTCCCCCACTTCACATGCAACCACTAACTTCTTCTCACTTTTCACTCCTCTCAACCATTTCATTTCCATCCCAAATCTCCGTGTATTCTCCTCTTTCTTTTCCACCTTACTCCTTTTACTCCATTTCTATGCCACGAACTCTTGAGTTTAAATAAAAGGTATCGTCATAATCTTCTTTTTTGTTATTCTCGGTAATGTAATTAAGTGTTTGGGGATGATTTTATGTGATATGAATTTCTTTCCAACTAATTTTTATGTATGTTGCTACAAGTTTTATTGGTAATTATACTCATTCTTAGCACAGGTTATTGTGCTAGTCTTACTTAAAAGAGAAGGATAGAGTTTTCCGTTGCCCAAGCCGCAAGGGATCTAGACCCATTCTAAAGCATGGCCATCCACCACACTCTGACCATGTGGGATCCTATGAGGAGTTTGGATCCTCAGAGGTTCTCAGACACCGGAAACTCTGGAGGCTTTTCAGTGAGAACCACATGTGACAATCTAATTCATTCTAAATAAATACTCCCCTTCTTCTTGTATTGAACTCTCATGGAGCTCCAATCTAATAGCAAGGTCTCATCCAATACGGTATATTTATTCTAAGTGCTTTAGATTTTTCATAACTAGGCCAAACCGAGAAGCTCACAAATCTCTTTGAGTTCGAGCCAAAGAGGAATTGGACCCTCTTGTGTGGGTCCCTGACAAAATGACATTAGTTGGTGAGGAAGGTAAGCGTGAGTCACCTGATCCTCCACTGCCAATCATTTCTTCTTCTAATATGATAAAGTTGTTACCTTGTTTTAGGAGAGTTTAATAGAACAGAAAACACGAAAAACCTCGAAACTAATTTCATTTTATTAAATCCAGTTTGAAAGAATTGATGGTCCTAGATGGGTGTTGGAACCGACCTCGCCGAGAACCTTGTGAGTTCCGATGTAAGGTAGATGTGCGAACTTGCTGCAAATTCTCTCAGATCTACTAGATGATCAAGCAAGGTTCGCATCTCCTTTATATAGAGCAATCCTTGTGAATGCTCTCAAATCTACTGGATGATCAAGCAAGGGTTCACATCTTCCTTATATAGAGCAATCCCTAGGAGTTACGACTACTGTGGACTTTAACCCCTCCTAGAATCCCACATATACTGACGAGCCTGGAATCCTGCCAACCGGGAGTCTGAATTTGATCCAAACTTTACCACCAAGAGTTTGATCCTTATTTGACTCAACAAGATCAAAACTTGTCGGGAGTTCATCCGCGGCATATCGCCGGGCTTGATTTGGTGAGGGCCCAATGACGGTCGAGCCACACAAGTTTCCTAACAATCTCCCACTTGGCAATGCCATTTAAATCAAACGTGCCAAAGTACATCAACATATATTCTAGTCCCTACATACAACTCCAACCAAGGTAAATGCTTAATGAAAAGAACGCATTAATTCCACCAGTGGGATCCATTAGATTTGAAAACTCATCTTTATAAACCACGTTTTAGGTCTACTGATATTACATTTCAATATCATGAGGGATATATGGAATAATGGTTGCATTCACTAAGATGACGGACTCATAACATTTTCACCGACTCATTGGTTCTTACCTACTTCAAATATCTAGGAAGAGGTCCAACTTGATGACCACTTGGATTACTACATCGCAGGTCATATCACATCTTATGTTCTCAATAGAGCTACCAAGTTTGTTTTTCTTTATACCAGAAAATAGGTACCTTCGCTAATGGTTAAATTATAACCAGACATGGACTCTCTCTAGTCCAAGTGAGGTAACCATACAGCCATGCAGTTTCAAGACAACAACCGTTCCATAAAACGGTTTAGCAAATGTCTTTGATATGCCCAGATTCCTCTTATTCACTTGCCATAGCCAGCACACCCGGATAACTTAGGAATCTGATTATGAAATCAATGTTGATCCATTTCCGGTCTCATAAATCCAGAATTACAACACCTTATACACGATGAGGATGTCATGCATTATGCTCCTCCCACTATCCTCTAGTAAAGCATGTCTCCACTCATGAGCATGTCCTTCTCGCTAATGGGATCTCGATAGTTGGACAATTTCATACAAATGCAAATGGGAGTGTTATTTGACTTGCACATCTTCATGTACAAACTGTTTTAACACAGCATCCTACTCGTACCCATGTGACAAAGTCCGTACCAGATTCGGCTTACATTGTTTCTGCATATACCCTATACATCATGCTTCGACCCTATGTTTTCCATCTCAAATCAAGACTTAAACACTTTTGTTTGGAGATTGCTTCTAATTCGCCACCGACAATCAACATGTCATCAAATGACAAGTATATAATTACTCCCACTGCTTTGACTTAAATACATATCTCATATGTCGGGTGATAAACTAATTTCACATATGGCCTCGTGGAGTACTCATGTTAAGATAATTTGTACACATTTATCCTCATGATCTTTGCACCACCAAATCCACAGATTACATGTAAAGTTTTTTCCTACTTTTCGCCATTTAGGAACGCAGCCTTTACATCCACCGAGTGCACCAACCATGCACTTTAGGATTCACGGTGGATAGGAAATTACGTTCAAAAGAGATAATCTCCACGTAACCAAATCCTTCCATTTCTAAATCCTTGTGCCACACATCATGCTTATACACCAATCTGTCATATCATCATCTTGTAAGAACCCATAGCCTTTCAATCCTTAGGTAGATCGACCAATTGTCATGTCCGTTTCTTATTTTATTATCCCGTCTATAGTGTACAGCCAATCACCATATTGCGTAGATTGACAACAAATGACAGATTAAGGTCTTGCACGATTTTTTTACAAATAACTGCACCAATCATCCGACCACGTCAAATTTATCAATCCTACAGGACTCTCAATAACCCAGGTTGTTTAAAGTCAAGTGGGCCCTGGCCAGGACTTACACTTCCAACGTTGCCAGCATTGAAACTCCCACTTTCAACAACACGCTCCCTCCTACGAGGCGTTTTGGTGTATTTCTAGGATTTATATGAGATCCACAAGGAAACACAAAATCCCACCCTTGATTAATAATCTGATATTCTTGATTGATCACACGATATCCTTTTGATGATTCAATTTTTTAATGAAGAATGATTTTCTTCGTTTCCATTTGTAGTTTGTATTATAGTTGTGGCCAGTAATAGTTTGTGTACAACACGTCTCCTCAATGTCATAGGTCAGGTTTTAGGTTTAGCACCAATCCATAACTCATAAATGGGTTTTTCAGCTAGAATTTAGGAGGTGTCTGACTCAGTATATTGTACACTCAATAATATCTAACCCCCCCCCCTACATCACACAGCAAAAGATGCGTGTGTGGTTAAATCCAGACATAAAATAATTTAAAAAGTTTCAACCACACCAAGTTTAGTTGTGGGGTGTACAAAAACAACATATACATGTATGATCCTCTCCATGCACAATACTCTTGAATCACTCATAAGTTTACTCCCCCACTTAACAGATCTCATCCATTACAATGTCTCAAGCTTCTATCAAATTAGATAAATTTAAAAGGTCTCTGCTAAGGTCATCAATTGCAATAGCAAAATCACTCCCACCCATTTAAATTTGGACAAATAAAACGGTCAGCATTGTTTTGGAGTGCATGATATCACTCAACCTCACTTCTAGTTATTCCTAAAAAAAGTATTCAGTCAATTTCCACCACATACATGGTTTAAATATACCAAGGTCAGGTGAATGTATATCATCCCAACTAGTCCATTAATTTTATCTTTGTTGATGTGTCATATTCTCAGTGCCATAGGTGTGCCCAAACCTCACATCCGACATATACAGAATAATTAAACAAGAAGATTTATACATTACAAGCTAAATCAAACAAGTAAATATCAACTCAAAAATCTACAAAAATGCAACAATCTCCCATGTAATGTAAATACAATTATATTGCCTCGTAAACAGATTTACTAATCCATTATATTTACCAGTTGATCCACGAAACTTACTCATTCAGAGTGGAAATTAGTAAAGCATCCGCCAAATATAACGAAATTCCACAAATGTTAAGAATTCTCAGAGTCTAATGTAAAGTCTAATGTAACCCAGACTCATGTCATGTTTCGAAACACATCACAAAATCTATTCCATATTTATAGATGCTACAATCTCCGAATTTTGTTTTCAAGAATTCAAAGTTGAACTTGCTATCCTAAAAGAACACAGTGGAAGACCACAAATTGATCTACTAGTCCATTCCTTTCGCCCTCCATCGGATCTACTACATTATAATGAATATACACCTTGGATCTGATCCATTTTAGGTTGTTCTATCCCGTCATATTCTCCCATCCCCCTTGATTTTTAAAAATATATGTTCTTTTTCCTCAAATTCATTTGAAACTTAAATATTTGAGAGGCTTGGGACTGAAGATTACATCTCCACTGTAGTGGAAGACCATGACAATAGACATAGAGTTAGAAACACATTGATCAATTATTTTCCCCACTGTGGTCAACACTTTTTAAAGCAATCGGATCAACTTAGTTGTTAATCAAGCATCTTATCAGGCAATTAATAGTATATGCATGCATCATAGATTTATTTATATTCGAGATCTACTGGTTTTATCAAATTCTACCACTACTAGCGATCACATGTCTCTTGTGCCGTTGGATGTGCTCACATTCTTCGATCAGTTCCTCAACCCCTTGACGCCGCAAAATCAAATATTTAGCGAATCAATTATCATACCATCAGGTACAGGTAACCCAAAATTACATTAAATAATACTGCAGTAGTCATCAATTGGTTCATCAAAAGAATACACAATTGGATCTTATCACAACAAATTAAATGCCACAGTTCCTACCAAGGCACTCATCCTGAAGTCTCCACACGATGGGTTCTTCTCGCTTGAGTTCATACAGTGCAGATCTATTATTAAGTCATATCCAACACATAAATATTAGGAAAAGCCAAGATAACCATTGATAGTGATCGCTGAAAAGAAACTTTTCTAAATAGTTGGTATCATCATTCTCTCATTGCCTCTGTTTATGTCTCATCGTCAAGGAGTCCACAGTTGCAAACAGATCATCCAGCGGAGCTCAGATGACCCAGATACATGCGACATAGAGTTCAAGTGTCAAAGATAACTGCATCTGGTCCAAAAAAAACTCTTGACCGTTGGATTTCAGATCTGTCAATGCTATGGTAGTGCCCTTCACCACGAATCCGCAAATCAAACGCTCTCATGATCGGAGTCCGGATGAGCGTGTTATGGCAAGGTCAAAGTTCACACAACACTTTGACTGGACCCACACTTGGCATCAGCAATGCCGTCAGCCTTGTACCCGTGCTTAGCATAAGCTTCCGGAGGTCGGCGCGCTGTGCTTGTACTAGCGCTTTCACCACCTGGGCTTTTCAGCGCTTTTTGGGTTGTACCTCAGGTTGGATCAAACCTGCCGGCCTGACATTTATTGGCTGCAGCAAAAAACAGAACTGGTTCTCTCTGCAACGCATCCGGAGCTGAAAATAGCAACAGCTGCACTTTGTGCTTCGGTGCGTCTCTCTCTTTCGCGAATCGGATGCAGAAAAGTACTGCTACCTCTCGCTGGAATGAAGAGGGATGGACCTTAGCCCACCACCCACACGATCTGCTCCGAAAATCGTGGATCAGCGTTTCCACATTGGAGCGAATTCATCTTCGGAGCGCATTTTGACACGCTTGCAATGTAGTTTAAAATATTTGGAGCGCAATTATTCAACGAATGTGAAGAAAGACCGTGTAAAATCTTTAGTTTATGTGTTTTTTCTGTAAAGCTTGACATTTACCTTTTAAATGAAGAAATTTCTTTAAATTATTCATTATTGTCTATTTTATGTGATCAATTACGAAGTTATTTTTTTTCACTTTCTATACTTTAATATATGGATCATATCTATTTATGCCCATTAATTATGTTTATAAACTCATAAGTACTATGTTGTATAGGCGCTCCGACATATATTAATTCACAATTAGCATTTCAACGCTCCCACTCCTGCTTTGGGCACTTAGGGCTTGGCATGATTTCCGAGGTGAAGACCAACCATGCTAACTTGAGGCCAAAAAAACTGAAAGCATATAGGGGCAGTTCCTCTTTCCCGATTTTCACGCGCCCAAGATAAAAAAACTCTTCTTCTCCCTCCCGTCTTCTAATGGCAAAGAACAAAACAGGAAACTGGAGGAAAACCGGGGAAACCTCAGATCTTGTCTCTGCTTCGCATGCAATTTTTGAGAGATCTAAAACCGTCCAACGCACACTGATTTGGCTTCTGATATCAATTGAAAGAATTGTTGGTCCCAGATGGGTGTCAGAGACCGAACTCCGTCGAAAACACTGTGCGTTCCAATGTGAGGTAAAACCTACCGAACTCAACTGCGAAATGCTCTCAAGACTACAGATGATCAAGCAAGGGTTCACATCTCCCTTATATAGCACATTCATAGTGAATGGCTCTTTATACTACTGGATGATCAAGCAAGGGTTCCGTCTCCCTTATATAAAAATGCAATGCCCTAGGAGTCACGACACCTGTGAACTTTTAACCCCTTCGTGAATCCACATTTACTGACACGTGACATCCTGCCAATGCGAGAGTTTGAATTTGATCAAACTCTACCACCAAAGAGTTGATCCTTCTCTGATTCTATCAGATCAAAGACTTGTTGGTAGTTTATTCACAGGCATATCGCCGGGCTCATCTTGCGTGAGTCCAATGACGGCGCGGCCACACAAATTTCCTAACATGTCTTCATGAGGTGGGCTTCCTCCATGCATTAAGACATTAAGTCAGATAGATCGTTAGTATTTCAATGCAACTCTTTATCACTAGGTACGACCAGTTGGTAGGGATAACCAAATCCATCCTTGAGAAAGACCAACACCAGAAAAAAAAAAAAAAAAAACAATCATTCCCATCTCTTTAGACCCTCAAAAATCCCTATAAAACCCCACACACACCCTCTTCAAATCCATTCCATATCTTCTCTCTTCTCTTGAATTCAAAGCCTTCTCATCCAAAAAAAAATTGCAGAATGGCTCCCAAGACATTCAGAAGTACCGCGAGAACGCTGAAATTTTCCAAGGGCATTGATATCTGCACAGCAGAAGACCATAGATTTCAAGCAGAGCTCGGGTTCCCAACCGTATCTTGCATCTCAACGACATCATTGAGTCGGCTACAACCGCCAGGCCGGGTTCATTACTGGATCCTGCAGAAGAGAAAAAAACCCGAGCACCGGTTCAAGAAGATAGGGAAATACCGTCTGTCCTACAACACGAGATCACCCGGCACTCTGTTGAGTACCAAAGATGAGAAGATAACAGGTATAAAGAGCAAGGAGTTTCTGCTCAGCTGGATCCAGTTTCTGAAATGTATATCAGTGACCCAGCTTTGGGAAGAATCAACTTCAAGACCTATATAGGTTGTGGGAAGGACCTTACCTGTGTCCGGATTCCTTCTTGAGGATGAGCAGAGGAAGACAAGAAGAAGAAGAAGGCAGGGAAGTATGAGAAACTGAAATGCATGGATAGTAGGTTATTTTTAAATTGATTGCATCTGTCTCTCTGAGTATTATCATGTACTGTAGGGACTGTTTCTGCTGCTACCGTGATCTTACTGCTAAAAAGCTTTCCATATTTAAGTGCTTCTTTTCTTTTTTTACCAGTATCTTAAATATGAGAATATAATTAATTAAAAGAGGAAGAATTATGTAATGTTTGTTCAGATATCATCTTATAAATCTGCCTCTGCGAAGTCCCACTTGTTAAGCTTGAACGCTTGGATCTCATCACTAGCTTTGTCAAGTTTTCCTTTTGATGAATGCATCTCTTATCACCTTTAATGCAAGTATAATATATTGACAACATCTCGCTAGTGCTCATAAATGAATCAACCTACAACCCTGACCTTTGGGTCCTTAGCATTTATAATTGAACTGTATCTTCCAACCATTGTATAGATTAATAAATCAACTCCTCAATTGTTCTTTGGGCTCACCTCTCTTTTATAATCTTGTTGGTCTGCATGAAAGCTCAAAATACAAACCAAACAAACTTTGTGTCCGGAAAATACGACAATAAGCCAACAGTATGTATAATGAATGCAAATGTATATATCCCACCATCACAAACAGTACTCAATAGACATTCAAGGTTTTTTTTTAAATGTGGTAAAATCTTCAAAAATTGGAAGTTTTTCACAAGTGGCAGATCGAGGGAATTTTTCCTTTGCAGTGAGGGAGGTGGGCCCAAACAGGTAAGTATGGGTTTTTGGACATGCTAGGGATTTCATGTGAATTTGGGATGATGAACTCAAGATTTTCTTATGGATTTTTCAAAATGGACCCATAATTTTTAATACGGGGGCGACCGTCAGAGAGCTTATATGTAGGTCCGCCTATGCTTCTGCAGCCAATAAATGGAAAAACCCCACTATTCACATAGAAAGAAAGAATTGCGTACGTACAAATACACAGAGTTTGAACAAACTACTTACCTCTTTGGTACTAGTCCCGTTTGTAATTTTACTTTTAAAATCAAGTGAAATGAAGTGAAGTATAGCACAAATCAAGAGAGACATAAAATATAAGTGGATTATTGTGTATTTTATTTTTTAATATTTGATATGAAATTCTTTTTACTTTTGTATAGAACAAATGAAGTTTTTTTTGCCTTTTCAGTGGATAAAAGGGATGGTTTTTTTTGGCTTTTTTTTTTATTTTTTAAGGATGGAGGAAAATTTAAATTAAAGCTTTTTTAATGGGATCTT